>VXAX01005637.1:0-64094 GCA_013399835.1 Leptocoma aspasia
AAACACAGCTGTGGGAGGCTTGTCGAAATAGGAGGGGCTTCACAGTGGCGAGTTTTTTCCCCCGGGCGGCTGCTATTTCATGAGGACATTGAGAGCCACAAGAGAACTGTTTTTTCTTCATGTGGGGAAGTCTCCATAACATTAACAAGAGGGACTTCTCACCCTGTGTGAGCTGAAGAAAGACTATTTCATAGGGGTGAGCTGACTGGAAATTTTAGGTTTTGTTTCTTTACATTGACAGTGGGAAAGGAATGGTTGTGGGGGGAGGAGAAGTGTTTAGAAGGGTTTGTTTTGATTTTTATTACTTTTTTCCTTTTTAGTTACTGTTAATAAAGCTTTTCTTTAAACCCTCTTAAAATTATGAGCCTGCTTTGCCTTTCTCTTAATTCTGTCTTCCTATCTCACGGCAGGAAGAGGGTGCATTGATTGGGAAAATTTCAAAATTGGGGAAATCTAAAATTGGCAAACCAAAACCACTACACCTTAAAAATACCTGAATTACTAGAATACAGGCTTGAACTTTTCAACAATCTTTTAAAGTGTTAGACTTTAAACATCATGCCTATGTACAACGAAACCAGCCCAGAACAGAGCATTGGCTGGCTTGTGTTCAGGAATACAAGCATGGAAAATGGGCAGCAAGGATGATCAAATGTAGGGAAACTATACTGGGCTGGATCCAGAAAAAAAGACAAATGCAACCAAGGTGAGAGGTGCATTAATGATTCCTGGAACCTAGAACATGTACTGGGTGCAATTAATCACTGTTTCTATGGGAAAACTGAAGGGCATCAAATAAAATCACCAAGGTGCTGCTTCAGGGGCTGCTTCCTCAAGCAACACAACACTGCCGGCAGTAACCTTCACACAGGTTCACAAAAGAACCAGAAATACCCATAGAGGAAAAATTCAGCTGAAGTCTGTTAAAGACATGGGGTAATTTCCAGTTCAGGAAGCACCTGGGCCTGTCACCAGTAACAGTGCTCCATCCCAAATGCCTGTCTCTGGTGCTTGCGTCTGGGGCAAGGACTTCTAGATATAACCCTGTGATCCACCATCAGATTGTTGGAAAAAATCAGCTAAAGGCTCTCTTCAAGCTTCTTCAACATTACCTTATTTTGTTTCCAAATAAAGTTGATGAGAAAAATTTAAACACCCACCCTCCACACACATTCAGACAAGCTGCAGTACAACTCAAAACCTCAAAGGCTTTTCAAAGAAAGCCATGAACTCCAACAAATCAGACCTGCAATTATCCTACATGGAATGAGGTGCCACTTGGCATGAAGTACCCACAGCTCCATGATGTATTATTGAAGGAAAGTGAATAGCTTTTCTTTATTTGAAGCAACGTCAGACTTCCTTTGAAGTAATCCCTCTATTTCCAGGCACAAATCTGAAGACAGGCAAACATGCCATGAGTGAAGTTTTGACATGGACTCTCTCTGCCCTGCCTCTCAAATTATTCCAAGTCAATTCAAATATTCTTTTAAGCTCTTTCAACATGCTACACAACATCCTGCTCTGTTCAATATGTATTACTATTTAGGGGAAGAGAAAAAAAAATCACAGCACAGTAAGTTTTGAAATTGTTCCAAGCAAATATATCTTGTTACTGTTTACACTGAAGCACACTGCTAGCCAGTCAAACCAGGAACTACAAGGATGTCTCACTGAGAAAGAATTTATCTGCTGGTGTTGCTGGGCACAAAGGAGCGCTCAAATGAAAGGCACTGTGACCAGCTGGCATGCCAGCCACCAAGAGCATCCTTTGAGTTGTTTGAATTCAGAATTGGAAAAATATTTATTTCCAACCAAATACATTTGTACTCAGAAGTAAATCTTTATATAGCACAGGCACTTTTTAACCTCCTGACCTTCACCATCTGCAATTCAGTTTATATTTCAAGAAAACTTGCTGACATCTGCTTAAATACCAAACAAGGGCTGAATAGACACAGCTTGAGCTCAGTTTTACAGAGTGACTCTATCTTCAGTTGCTCTCTCTGCTAGGCAGAGAGACAGGCATGTTTTTCAGACAAATTTGCAACATATTTGCCTTTCAACAGGCATCACATTTTAAATGAAATTGTAGATTAATTAAATGTGAGGCAGTCCCATTCTTCTAACTTAATTTTGTGCTATGGCGGGACAGCTTTAACAAAGCCTGAGCTGTCATTCAGTTCACTAGGAACAAGATATTTCATGGTCCAGGTTTCTAAAGGAAAAGTAAAACAAATCTGCAAACTGAGATTATGCTCTGCTTTGAGCAGTGCTCTTGCTCTTGCTCGCCACAGCCACACCATCTCCTGTGCAGCATTCACTAGAACCTTACACCTACTGCAGAGGCGGGATGGAACAGTGTGGCTGGTGGGGTGGCAAGAAAGATGAGAAAGCTGAAGAGGGAGGTGTTGACTTCACAACACAGAAAGTTCACTCTAGTGCTCGAAACAGCACGATGCACTTTCATTTCCTTGTTGAAGATTCAAAAATTCATTTTCAGCTGCAATTGTCCATAAAACATTTTAAATAAAAGGAAACAACAGCCTGAAATCAAACAGAACCAGCTTCTCATGAAGGTCCTATTCACATTTGGAATGCATTTGCACCTCAAATCTTGCAGCGACCATTTTTCATACAGTGGGTGTGCACAACTACATTCAGTCAGCATCTGTCTCACACAGGGCTTTCAGCAAATCTTGCAAGAGAGCTGCTGGGATAGAGCTTAGGTTAAAATCATACATGCTTCAAAACCCCACCAGTCAGCTCTGCAAAGAGCACAAGAAGTCCCAGAAAGATTATAGACCACTTCCTATTCAACAATGCTGAAAACAATACAGAAAACTTATCCTATGCTTGCTTGTCTTTCTTGCACCGAAATCACATTTTCCTTAAGATATTTAAACCAAATATGATGATGATGGCATATCTAAATTTTCTCAACCAACATTATGACTAAAACATAGACATACAGACTTTTTTTTCAGAATATACATGGAGATAATCTCACCCAAAGGTCTGAGTAGCAGGACTGCAGGCCAAATTTTACAACACACACTGGACAATCAAATCAGATGTGAAACTCCAGCCACATACAGGCAGAATGGAAGCATGTGTCCATGAATGCATGAGACCCGTGTGGGGCTCCATTGTTACTATTTACACAGCAGGAAGCAGGACAGAGGGAGAAAAGCATTCTTTGGCTATTACAAATGAGCATATAATATTCTTAGTGAAAAAATACCTAAATGAAAAGCTATGACACAGTGATACCCCTCCCAGAAGCATTACTCAGGCTCTCAGGCAGTCAGCAGAAGTCTTGGGACTTTGGAGCGCAACAGTCCCTCAGTCTCACTTTCATATCACTTCTTTGCTTTGTAACCATCTTTGTAACCATCTAGGTTAATGTCCATCACTTCCTGGAGCTCCTGACATTTTCTGAGACATTATCAAAACTAATAAGCTCCCCTTGGTTAATTTTTATTTACATAAAAGATAAGTGGAAATCCCAGTAAGTTACTCCTGAGATTTTAAAACATAATTTGTGCTAATAGTGAGCCCTGTTAGACTGCTGCAGACTCCTAAAGAATCACTAAACCTAGACTAAATAAAACAATACCTTCCCCAGCCATGAGCTGTGTGCAAGCTCAGGTGGAAGATGAAGAGATAACTGAAGTAGAAAAGAATGGTTATTCATGAACTTCACTTACACCAATATCCTAGGAGTTACTGAGCCATCATTAAATCACTCTGCAGCTGTACTTATGCATCCTCCTCCAGCTACAGCAACTTTCATATTTAATGAGACCACTGGTTACCTTCATGGTGCAGCTGCAAAGCCTGGTACTAGGGGTAGGAGGGGGAATGCAGCAAAAAGACACTCTCTCCCAATTTAAGGCTTTCTGAAGGAGGTGAGGTCTCCCCAGCTCACTAGCCAGCATCTGATGCCTACTGAATTCTCCTCTCTTCCTTCAAGCAGGGAAATTATCCATTTTGTCAAGGGTGATGTGAAATTCCAACCTAAGAATAACCATGGAACAAGTCAACTTTGAATCACATTTAGCTTTCCTTGCTGTAAGCTATTGCCCTTCACTATAACCCTGAGTCCATAGTGCCCCAAATCTGCAACAGAATCAAAGAGGGGAGCAGGAAGTGACCTCGCGTTGTGCCAGGGGAGGTTTAGATTGGATATTAGGGAAAAGTTTCTTCACTGAAGGGTCAGGCATTGGAAAAGGCTGCCCAGGGAAGTGGTGGAGTCACCACCCATGTAAGTGTTCAAAAAATAGGTAAATGTGGTGCTTAGGAGAACAGTGTAGTGGTAGAACTGTCAGTGTTAGAGTAGTGGCTGGACTCAATGATCTTGGAGGTCTTTTCCAATTATAATGACTCTGTGATTTTATGTGGACACTTGACACAGAAATTGGCTTCACCCCATGTGTCCCCAGAAGAGGGCACAATCTTTACACTGAAGAACAGGCAGCTGCTCTCTTAGCCTTCCTCCTCTATGTGACTGCAAAAACAAGGTGACTTGGTGTAGCTTGGTGAGCCTCAAACTGCCTTTTGGAAGGGGAAATCAACTCAAACTGCAAGGGAGAACCTATAGTGCATCACATAAATGCACCTCAGGAAGAAGGGTAATACAAAAAAAACCAAAACAAGTTTTCTTCTGGAGATATCTCTCTCATAAATTCACCAGGTGAGCTCCAGAGAATTACAACCTCATAACTCTATGTTCTGTCATCCTTATTTCCTACTATATAGACACATAACCTAAGGAACAAGACCTAAAAAGAGCCATCAAATCATTGATGTTTTACAAAACAGTAGTATTTGTCAACAAAGCACTTCTTAATCATATGGTAAAGTGTTCAGCTTGGGGTTGTCACAGTTGGTTTGATACAGCATTCCTAGTCCAAACTGTAAATTTCATTACCAGATTAAAGATTTTTTAATGTAATATATTATTTTCCAGGAGTTAGACTTTGATGGTTGTTATGGGTTCCCACCAACTCAGGATATTCTACGATTCTATGCTTTCTTGCTGGCCTGTTGCAACTAATAACATATCTTTTAAATAATATTTCAGTGGCACACATGCACATACGTGTACATTATGAATATAAAACAAAGTGTGTCACAGTGTGTGTATGTATGTATATAAACACCTTTGTCAAGGTCTGAGGTACAGAACTTGCATGCCATTTTCATCATTCTTTTATAGTCACCAGATGACCTAGAAACTAAGAAATGCATCCTAATGTCCACATTTCCCAAGGGACAAGCCCTTGACAGACACAAATCATTACATACTTGGTGATTTCATCAGAACCACCAGATTTGTAAAAATTGAAGTGTGGACACTGCACTTCACTAGCTACAGATCATTAGCTGCAGCTGCTCATCATATTCTTTAAAACACAAAAATCCCATATATTAACTTTACTGTCATCATGGCTTGAGGGGGAGGGGGAAAACCTAACAAACCCAAACACCCCCAAATACAAACAAGAAGAGCCACCAAACAAAAAGTGCAAAAAGTGGAATATTTTGCAGATATTTTGCAATATTGTTTTGTTTTCTGGAAAAATCTAATCCCTTTTAACAGCATTATTTCTAAAAATAACTGTCTTGATAAGCTGATAATCAAAGGAATCTCTCATTAATCTTACATAGCTGCTGCAAATACACAACAGCCTGGACTACATTAGTCTGGAATCAAAGAAAAATCTCTTTTCCAGCTACAGTTTCTTGAAGAGCAATTTCGCAAAACTACCATTAAAACAACTTCTTTGCACTCAAGAAGTGGTCACACCAACAAAAGCACAGATTTCTGTAAAAAACCACTCTAAATTTTGTGTGAGACAAGATTCTGATCCTGCCTGTTCTACTCGCACACAAGATCCTGACCCTGCAAGATGCGCTATCCAATTAGCTCTCTGAATAACACAAAGCTCCACAGAAAACAACATGCTCTAACAAGCTGAACCTAGACAAATCCAAACAACAAACACAAGGTGGGAGTCTTGACCTACTAAAGTATTTGAATTTTAAGAGCTTACCTCTGGTTGTGATGGATTCTCTTATATGAAACCTTTTGAAGCAAGCTGGGAACCTTTTTAAAAAAACTATCTAGGTCAGGAACAAGTTAGGACCTGCATAAAGCAGGAAATAATAATGACTATCATGATCCTTTGATGAAAAAGCAACCAAACAAATAATCCAAACAATGCATGAAAGTGATGCAAGTGTCAGGAACTGGTTTCTGAGCACTCAATAGCAACAAACTCCCTTACCTTGTTTACATCCAAATACTCTAACTTTGGCACTTCTGCTATCTCTTGCTCCTCACTGCTTCCTTCATCAATGTCACTGTCCTCATCCTGTGTGGAGTCTCTCTTCTGCTCCACAGAGGAAGGTTTGGTGCCATTTCTGTCAAGGTCCATCTCTCCTGGGTTCCCAGCCATGCTGGGCTTCTTCTGCTCTGCCCCTTCTTCGCTGGGGAATGTTTCCCCAGCCACACTACAAGAAGGACTGTCAATGCCACTGTCTCTGTTTGGAATTTTACCACTCCCATTCAGTTCTGCAGTTGAGTCTTTATTGCCAAGCTCTTCTTGGGGCTCTTTGCTCACAGTCACAATAGTACAGTCTTCATGGCTTTTGTTATCACCTATGCTCAGGTGTTTAATGTTCATTATGTCTGTGTTCGTTAGATCTGTGCTGCACAGTACGTTCGGCTCAGCTTCATCCAATTCAGTTTTGTCATTTGTGGAAGAGCCACTGGAAGCCACTGTGTCACAGTCACACAAGCTCATCTGCTTGGATGAGTCCAGGCCAGGTTCCATCTTAAGAGCTAAATTTAGCTGGTTTCTTTGAAGAATAGGTACAGGTTGCCTGTGGGTGAAGAGAAAGCACCACAGTCATGTTAACACTCAGGTTTCACAAGTGCCCTGAAAGAGAGCGTCTGACTGTCATTTGATTCAAGTTGTATTTCTTGCACCCCACTGACAATCCCAGAAGGCAAGAGTGTGCACATTGCAATAATAATAATGATCACCCAACAACAGACAGCATAAAAACATCACCCCTACGTTCTACTGAAATGGCACCACCAGAATCCTGGGCCTGTAGTGCTTTCCATGTCACCTTGAAGAACAGTATGGTTTAAGGATTTGGAGAGGAAAAAATTGCCTTCAAAAAGGAGCAATTGGTTCTGGGCTTGTTTAAACAGGAACTCTCATTCTTCAACAGAACCAAGCCTTTGTGGCAAGGTATTTTCTGCCAGAAAGGATGTACTGAAGCATGAGAAGGCGCTACCTTTCCTTTTTGAAATACACCAGGTTCACCCAAGTGATAACACTCTAAGGCACACAGTACGGTGCCTGTCTCCATCTCCCTCTTTGTGAAAAAAAACACCAAAAACCCATCACTTAGCTCCATCAGGCAGATTTGTTCTTCAGGAAAAGTTTTCATGTGTTTGTAAAATAAGCTGGTTTTACAGCAAAATACATATATTTTATCCAATTTAGTGTCTTTCATATACAAAGTTTCAGAACAGCTGCTGTTCTATATGACATTGTTTCACAGTACCCTATACTCTTCCCTGCCTCCAAGAAGCAAGATCTGATGTTTATTTTATCTTGGACAGAAAACTCAATTATTTTATATCATAACAATCAATTTCCTATGATGCAATTCCCACATTCAGCCAGCTTACTCAAAGCAGACTGTGGGCTACTTGCCTCTGTTAGAATCTTGCCAAATTCAGCAGGTCTTAAGTTCCCTAAGCATAACTGTATGTTACAAACTAAAATTGACAGCTTTTATTAAAAATATACTTTGTCCTCAGTGAAGCTTTACACTTCCAGTATAAAACATCCCAAGAGGACTTTCCATGTGATCATTACAGTCAATGTTTTCTACTATTATATTCTAAGTTAAAAATGCAGAAAAGGGAGAGGACAGCAGATCTGGAAAAGCCATATTTACCTAATACTTTCAAATTTCTCAATGAGCGTGTTGACTCCTGCTGGTATTGGTATTTCTTCCTCTCCAGGTGCTAAGCTCCTTGATGACTTGGGATCAGCTGGCAAAGGCCGAGATGGTGCAGGAGGAATTCTTTCCTGCCCAGGTTTGAGATGGACAGGCTTAGGAGGTACTAACGAAAGAGAAGGGAAAAAACAGGAGGATAAATCTCCATCTTCTTTATCCTAAACTGGGAACAAAATCCAGACCAAGAGATATGCATTATTTCCTCATTTTTTATAAACTGCACAGGTGCAGTCCTGAAGTATTGCTTACACCAAAGCAAACTGCTAAAGAAAAATGTTGGGCTTTTATTTTGTGTTTCTACAGCTGGCTTAGCCGTGCTAACAACCCGAGTGGCTTGCAGCACTGCACTGCTTCCTCATTACCAAACAGGATGCACAGCTTACGCTTCAGTTTGCAAGTTTGCTTGCCATCTCAATCACACTAATGAGTTTTCCCTTCCACGACTTCTCAAAATTCTGGCACCCCATTGGATCTCTTATATTGGGGAAAAAAAAGGCAAAGGGATGAACCACATCTCAAAATAAACCCTCAAAATCCAACCCCAGCATGGATTTCAGTGCCTTGCATTTACTTGGTCCAAAATGCCACAGGCTGAACATAATGGCTTTTCTTCCTCTCATTCTCCCTCCCCCCTCTCTTCTGTGGTGTAGTAGTCTTCACAGATTTCCTTCCTCTTTTGGTTCTATGTTGAGTTGCATATGGTATAAATAAAACAAGTATTGTAAGAACACTCACATTTTGCTTCAGGACTTACAAGGAGGCCAAGGTATAAAGCTTAACAGAGTATTTCTAAAAAATGGCATTAAAATGTAATGTCATTCTAAAAAAAATACTCAGATGTTCCATTGGTTGCAGAGTAAATGATTTATCATACACAGGCAGTAACTCATGGTGACAGGCTCCCATGCTGTCATGGTTTCATATAAGGAAAGCAACTCCCATAAGAAGAACTAACACTGGAAGGTAGGAAAAGTGGCTGTGGGATTGTTCCCAAAGCACACACTGTGTGGAGTAGCAGTGCCAAGTGTGCCCTCCAATCTAGACTCTATCCAATGAGTTTTGACACAAGTGTCCAATTGACACATTAAATGAGGAAATTCTAACTACATGTTGTAGCAAAAAACATTTTTGAGAACAGTTTCTTTCAACCATTTCTGACTCTGATCATGCATTTGGCACATGTGATCAGTATTGTAATGGGGCTTGAGTTAACAGCTGTTCTGAATGTAATTCCAGGGTTACTTGCTTTAGGAGGATAAACAGAGGCACATGCACCCAAAATGTCAATTCCAATTGTCCCTTCCTTGCAGAAGGCTCTGCATCTGTTCTAAGACCCACAGCAGCCCAGATATCTGCCTTGCTCCAGCAGATGGGCAGCTGCCATAGTAGTCCATAGCCAGACAGTGTCTGAGGTCAGTGATGAAGAGGTGTTAAAGCATTTTGGAGTTCTGAGTATAGATCAGATTTTAAACTTCCTACATTACTGAGTTTATTTCATCGTGAAAGAATAAAATCAAATTTTCTAAGTATATGAGCTTTAAGAGGACACTTCCTATAAGAGGACTGATTTTCCCAGTCTCCAAAACCATCTGTAATTCCTATCCTAAAATAAAGATGTTAAAGTCCAATTTTGAAAAGACCTCTACAAGCCCTACTTATACAGGAATAACAGGGAAACAGGAAAAGAAAATCTTTTTGCATATAAATGGGATGGTGAAGATCTGTCTTTTGTTCACCAGGTTTTCAAGTGCACACCATGTGACCAGTGAGTGTCTGGCCATGTTTCTCCTTGTAGAAATAAAAAACAACCTCAAAACAAGTATCCATACAACCATCTGGCCCATCTAGCCAAAGACAAGCTCTGCGCTCCTTACTAAGGGTGCATAGTGCAGCAGACAGACATGTCAGAGCCTACCCCACATACCCCATCAGGCCTTCAAAGCTGGCCCTGAACCATACACCCAAAGGTTTTACAATAGTACCGAAGCATTTACACTGGGTCTCACTGCTGTCCATGTAAACATTTGATGTCTTTCCTGTTTGTGGATTCATCTGAATCACCTCAGACAACACACTCTGCACTGGACCAAAAGGAAGCAGGAAAACACTTTCGTTAATTCTGAATTTTTACCTACTGAAGTAATGTTGAGAAATGGAGACTTCAGCATGGAGGCAAACCCACTAACCCTACTGAGGATTACTTAGCAAGCAAAATTTCAGCCACACCAGATGAGGTTCAAGGCAAGTGCACCTGGGTCAGGGCAATCCCAGATGCAGACTGGGCAGAGAATGGATCAAGATTAGCCCCGGGGAGAAGCACTTTGGTGGTTGTCAAGATGTTTGACATGACCTGAACACATGTGCTGACAATCCAGAATCTCAGCATGTCCTGGGCTGCATTCCCACCTGCAGCATGAGCAGCAGGTAAGACAGCTTCTCCCCTTCTGCTCCATTCTGGTGAGACGCCACCTGCAGCCCTGGGGCCCCAAACACAAGAACGATGTTGACCTGTTGCAGCAAATCCAAAGGAGGCCACAGAGGTGCTGCAAGGGCTAGAGCCTCTCTGCTCTGGAGATGGGGTGAGAGAGCTGGCAGAGTGTTCTGCCTGGAAAAGAAAAGGCTCCAGGAAGAGCTTAGGGCCCCTTCCAGTGCCTAACAGGGCTCCAAGAGAGCTGGAGAGGGACTTTGGACAAGGGTCTGGATCACCAGGACAAGACAGAATGGTTTCCTGACTAACAGAAGGTTTAGATGGGATATTAGGAATTAATTCTTCCCCATGAGGGTGGTGAGGCCCTGGCACAGGTTGCCCAGAGAAGCTGCAACTTCTCTATCCCTGGAAGTGTCCAAGCCAGGTTGGATAAGACTTGGAACAACCTGGTCTAGTGGAATGCACCCCTGCCCAGTGGCAGGGGATGGAACAAGATAAGCTCTAAGTTTCCTTTCCACCCAAACTGTGATTCTTTGGCTCTAATTAGAACTAGAAGTTTGTTACATGGAAGATACTAACATTACAAAGCACTTTCAGGTGCTGCCTGGAGGCTGAAGCCACATGCTGGAAAGGTATTTCCTCATTCCTCCTTCTCCTGAAGGTTTTACACAGCAGCTCATGGCTTTGAATCAAGCTAACTAGGGTCTCTCCGACTTTCTGAAATACACACATAGAAAAAACAGTTTATGTCCTCATTGACTGGAAATCAGTGCCATGAATACAACAGCAAAGCCTTTGCACCAGATGAATTCATTCCAGTTCTTGCTGAACAGACACTTTTGCTATTCCTTTTTGTTGTCAGTAGTAACAACATTCATGGAACAACCACTGATGAAACTTGGGCTACGAAGACCTCTAGGTGAAAGCTCCATAAAGACACAGACCTTGTGAGACGTTTCAAGCATGAAGTAGTATATTAATTTAATGTTTAAGGTTTACTTCCAGAAGCAGAAAATACAGTGCCTTCTTTGTTGTTGTTTAAGGCTGAATTGCTTTTGTATAGGTATTTTAATTGAGAGGGGGTGGTGGTGCAATGGCTCAGTGTATACTAAAATATCTTCTTTTTCAGATGACAATGACCGTCTATCACATGGACCCATATCGTCTAAACATTTTGGTTTATGAACTTAGTATCTTCTTGAGGCTTAGCTTCCTTTGTTCCAAACAACTCTCAAACTCCATGCTTCTTGCATCCCCAATTCCCTTGAGGTGAGCATCCATTACATATGTAAGTGTAATCAATTCTACAAAGCGTGGAGTGGTGAGAGTAGGACTCTTAGAAAACTGACATTACAAAAACAGACCATATGTCATTTCACTGATGAAGAAACATGAAAACAATTTCTACTCTTTCAAGAAATTTCCTGCAGTCTTTTTTGTAGAATTCAGAAGCCTGGGGAGACCAGAAGAACAACTGGAGACCAGCTGGAACACGCTACTTCCTGGCTCCTCTTCCATCATACTTTGGGTTTGCCACCTATTTGACTATTAGCTGGCAATTCTGTGGAAGTACCACAGCCCACAGGTGATTGGTTTAGCTTCTACTTCATATTTTCAAAATACATTTGTTCCAATTAGGCATTTCCTGTTGCCATACATAGTTCTTAAAATAAATGGAAAACAGACCAAGTTTTAACAATAAGATATTATTACCTAAAATACTTATAAAAATTTACCAAAATATAAACAGTGTTGTTAAATTCAACTTACACTTCACAGCTGCATGAGGTATAACAACAGGAGAAGAAATATAAAGTGACAAGTAATTGCTTATTGCTGAATCAATTTCTTCTTGGAGGCTTCTCTAAGTGGTTATCTAACATTGGAAAATGAAGATAATAAAACCTTACCGGCTATGCATTACAATGTAAAAGTAACTGTTTTGCTGCGACTCAAATTGAAACAATAATTTTAAAATACTATACTTCCTGTGCAATAGAAGTTTGTACAACTTCTAGACAGACAAAGCCACTTACCTTGGGGTTTCTGTAGAGGATGCATTTTGGCCAGTGCAGTTTTGGTTTTGGGCTTCCTTCCAGCCTGATGGAGACATTGCGCTGAGCTGATGTGCTGCAGTTCCCCACACGCTTCCAACACGGGATTGGAGTCAATGTGACACTTGATATGAAAAGGAGAACAAGGGCAACCTGAGGGAAGGAAGGAAAGAAGTCAGTATTTATTTTGTTCTATTGATTCTGAACAAAATTTGTGCTACTTCTGGATGTATATCACTCATATAGGTTCCTGAGGAAGGGAAGAGGGAAAGGAGAGCGGTGAGCCATTCACTCACAAGTTATTATAACCAATATACCAGCCTTCATAATCCTATTAAACTGCCTGGCTGATAAGATGAGCAGAATTTCCACAATCCTGTCTTTAATTAATTATTTACTTCTTTACCACAGACACCCAAAATAAAAAAGAGCAAATATAAGAGTTAAAAAACTATTTCAAAATTATTTCTCCAAACAGAAATGCAAGTGCTGTAGCATATAATGTTTTGTTACTTGATAAAATACAACTGTATTAGGATGATTCAGAAGTATGTTCCACATGGTGGGAATGGTACAAGCGCCATTTCTTCAGCTTCAATCACTCAAGTTGCATTTTACCCCTATTTATTACTCCTCCTTATATAAAAGAATAACACGCCTGCAAAAGCTGCAGTGTAGAAGATGCCATTAAGATACAATCCAGTGGCAACACAGAGAAAGAATTTATTAATATGATTGTTGGTCTTCAGTTTTGTATTCTTGATTCAGTTTTGTGAAGACTCAGAAAACAAACCATCATGGACTCTGCAGTATTTGGAGTTTTTTAGGACTTGTGGCAAGGCTACATAAAACCCTCACGTCAGCTTTTCTAGTGTGTCATGAGAAGGTTAAAAGAAGAGTTTAAAAAGGAATGTGGTTTAAAGTTGCTGCATTTGAACATATAAATACATAGGGTTCTGTCAGCACTCAGAAATGAAAAACACATCAAATTTAGAAATTTGAACATAAATGCACTACAAAAGGACAAAGAAAACATGACAAACATTCTTTCCCTATTACTGTTTTGAAATGGACTAGCTGAATTTACTAGAATCTCACCAGAGTGGAAAGTGGCCTGCATCATATAGAAAGGATTCATCTAAAGATGAAAAACCAGTCTTTGCCTTTCTGTGATGTCTTCAACAACACGTCTTTATCTTCAAAAATGCAACCTACTTTCACCCAGATTCCTGTTAAGATCAGAAACATGAAAAGCACTCCCATTCACATAAACTAAATTATCCTGGATTTACATTAATGTGGATTTACATATATCCTGGATTTACATATAATGGTATTAAATCAGGATGTGACCTTTTGAATAAAGCCCCTGGAGTCTGAGCCATGCAGACTGCAGGTTTTGTTGTCAAAAATAGATTCAGATGGCACAAGTCTACTTGTCGCAGTCAAGCTAGAGAGTGAGACAGAAACTCACCAGCCAACTGTGACAATATGAAAAGTTTATTTTGAACACAGACTTTTATAACACTGATAGTTGCCATTAGCTGATTGGTCTTATGGTAATTTATCTGACTCCATTGGTGGCTTCAGCTAACGTAATTCCAAGGACACTGTCTCTAAACTTAGCTATTACTTACATTTCTTCTTCAGAGACTCGCTTATTATCTCTAAAATTTCTCTCTGGCTGTGTGAGCATAGCCACGTCTACTTACTGATCTCTGCCACCCAAATATACAATCTCTGAATTCCCCATGTATGGTTGCCAGTTGTTGCTGGTTGAAACTTCATTAGTATTTCTACCACAAATGTCTTCTTTTCAGCAGATTTGAGACCAGCTATTAAAACATCCTTCCAGCTAAAACCAGGAAATTATAAGTACTAAGTCCTATTCAAATATAATTTCATTTAACAGAAAAATGCAGTGAAAACAGAGAGTATTATTAGAGCAGATTAATAGATTACTGCAAACACATCATCACTGACAGAATTTACACTGATGGCTTGGCTCTGGGTACCAAAAGCTCTCTGTGACAGCAGCAGTGCTGCCACAGGCCAGCTTTTAAGGGGAAGGACTAGGACTTCTTCCTTATGAACAGCAGCTCAACACAGCCAGAAATTAAAACAGTGCACAAGGGAAAAGCCTGAATTCAAGAAAATTAAAAGGGCAGCATGCAGAAAACAGAGCTCAGTGTTTCAGCAGGTATTCACCAGTGTGTGACTGGAATGCAATCTAGCAATGTTGTATTTTCTTAAAAATTGCTTCAGTGATCCAATTCCTCAGTGGGCAAATCTCTGCACCTATCACAGCTCTAGAAAATATGAGAATACCCCTCTAACCCATGCTCTGTTGTGTGATGACACAAGCATGGCACTGGTTTCAGTTCTGGTAAAGCACCAAACTCCTAGTAGATGCCAGACATGTCCACGGTCCCCCACAGCAGCTGAAGGAGAGCCACAGCTTCTCCTGCCCTCAGGCACCACATTCCTAGGGGATCCCCAACTGGACATCCTAAGCTGAGCCCAGCTACCCCTGACCTGGGATAAAGTACCAGTTACCCTAAGCATTCCCCATTTTTCTTCGACCACTGCCACAAAAAAAGGACTGTCCTACTGGTATAATTTTGTGAAGTTTCAAAAGGAATTAAACCGCAAGTCCTGTTTCTTTCCTCCTGGGATTCATTGCTGTGAGCCACCTTATCGTTTATACTGACAGCAAAAGCTGGTGGTTCTGTCATTGGTTTCAAATGTGTGGCACCACCAGATGCCCCTTTTGTCTGGGCTAGAACCTCTTATGAGCTACTTACAGGACTGCAAAGCAGAGTGTTTTGACTCTTATTTTATAAATTCACACATAAATTCTTCCTCTTATGCTGCTTTATTAACTCCAGCATTTTCCTGAAACCCACTTAAAGCTCACCTCTTCTCCTGTCCATGGCCAAGCTGAGACTTTGGCAGGGGTTTAAGGCAGTGTGTGCTGGCTGTACAGCCCAGCACAGTGACACTGACAACAATTAGCTTACATTTTTCTGGCATTCCAAAACATTCAATTCAGCAAAAAGCAAAACCACCATAAGCTTTCAGAAACAGATGCAATCAAACAAACATTATGTTCCAAAGCAAGCAAGGATTGCATGGACTGCAATTCCCCACCAGAAGAGAGGTATGTCACTTACTTGTGCTTGAGCAGAGACTCACACATTTTTTTCTTACTTGCTTAAGCTGTAAGACAACTAAAAAGAAGGAAGAACAGCTCCTGCTACAGCTTTCATTTCATCGGTTAAATGCCATGTTCACAGGAACTGACCTCCCCCAGCTCACTTCCGACCACCGCTGCGGCTGGTGAGTCAAAGCATATAAACGTGGCAAATGCCCATGGAGGAGCTGTGCTAAGCACAAGTCACAGGAGATTACTGCTGGGTTTGAGTTTCAAACCATCTGAAAGGCAATACAAAGGATGTGGATGGCTTAGAAGCCTGAATCTTCTGAAACAGAAAAAAGAAAGTTAGATCGTGGAATCATAGATTCTCAGAATGGTTTGGAGTGGAAGGCACCTTAAACAAAAACCATCTTGTTCCAACCCCCTTCCACTAGACTAGGTTGCTCAGAGTCCCATTCAACATGGTCTTGGACATTTGCAGGGATGGAACAGCCAGAGCTTCTCTGGGCAACCTGTGCCAGGATGTCACCTTCGCCAACATCACAGAGAATAATTTCTTCCTAACATCCAACCTAAACTTAAGCTCTTTTAGTTTGAAGCCATTCCCACTTGTTCTGTCACTACATACCCTTGTAAAAAGTCCCTCTCCAGCTCTCTTGTAGTTCCTCCTTCATATTTTTATAGTTTTTTTCTTAAATATAGTTTGATATTAATGCAAGAATAGTCAGTAACAGCAGTAACATGTCACAGAAACCAACAAAAACACAGTTCTCAGCACACAAACCCTCAGTCTGCTTCAGAGTCTGAGAAGGGAAATGAGGAACCACAAAAAGTGGGAATAATGAGGAACCACAAAAGTGACACTATATGCAATTCTACCAGCATGAGATGCAGCTTGCTAAAAGATTTACATTAAATGTCTTGAAAATGTTCAAAGCTTCTTCTTTGCCTATCCTGTTCTCCATGGGAAATGATAAAGAATGAAGCAAAATCTAAAATATTTGAATGAATGCTGCATTTCAGGGCAGACTCCATCTCTGAGGAGCCATAGAGGGGCTGCTGCTTTGGGTTCTAATAAAAAATAAAATGCTGACAAACCCTGCCAAATTGTTCAGTCTGAGCAGAGCTCAGTTCACCTCACACCACCACAGAAATACAGACCAAAAAAAAGAGGTTTTTTGTGAAAGAATCACATCGCTAAAATTAACAAATTTGTGCATGTAAAGCACAAAAAAGACCAATAGTTTCCCTAGACCTCTAACACTTGTATTTGGGATTTTGGGATTTGGTGTCCTTTCATCCTGTTCTGATTAATTTTAACTGCCTTAGGTGAGGATGCTTTCTCTAACAGGTATTTCATAGCACCTCGAATGTCACTACTGAACATCATTGTCAGTGTATCTTCCATGCACCTGCATCAAAATACCCCACCTTTATTCTCATTAAATTCTCCTAAAGTACATTCCTGCAAGCTAATCCAAATAAAGGCTGTGCTTTACCAGCACTGGCACACACCTTTCATCTCTCATCATCTGAATCACAACAGGCATATTCCTGAGAAAGGAGTTTTCAGCTCTGACTTCTGTTCTTCTTGGACAGGTTTTTACATACAATGAGTAAAAACCTCTTTTAATCACTCCTTTCCTTGCAGTCTCTGTATCTGTCATTGCAATCTTGTTTTTATTGCCCTATCCAGAACAGCACATAACCCAGGTACCTGTGCAAAGCTTTTCCAACACTCCTCTGCCTCTGGGACATTTCACACTTGATCCTGCAGCAAGAGATTTCTCCACAATTGCTTTAAAGAAGCCATTACAGAATTTTAAGTATTCATTTAATCTGGTATACTTTCATTTAAAGAATTAGCTTTTCAACAGACCTACATCAGCCCTTTCCTCACAACAATAAAGCACACTCCTTGTCCCACTCAATGCTTCCCAGACAGGGTACAACAGCATAGTCCTCATTTTCTATCCTGCATGTAAATTAAAAAAACTTCACCCTCCAGACCCACATTTGTCCAGCCAGAAACACTTACTGGCACTATTAGTTCTACACGAAGCAGGAATGCATTATCAGTACAGGCTCTCTGGCCCCCCACTATTGCAGGAGCAGCTTGGGCACTAGGGCTTTTCCCTCAGGCATGGGTTAGATGGCAAACTGCTATTGAAAACTGGCTATAAAAGTGATTCTTAAGTGTTTACTTTACATTTATATAATTACAATGGTCAGGAGAAGCTTTCTGAGTGACAGAAATGAGGAGCTTCAGCATCTAATTCTGTATTGCAGCACTACTTAACACAGATGTGTAAACCAAATTCCTGACAAAATCTTTATAGTTACCCAATGGCAAGGTAAAGAAAAGGCAAAAATACAAGCACTTCTCAGAAATCCTGCTGCTAGAAAGTCATTACATACAACTTTACACTGGGGCAAGGGAAAACAACAGACAAAAAAATCAAGCAGGCACTCACTTCTACTTTTAGGTGTTTTATGTTGCTCTGAGTGTAGCTGGTCACCACATCCCCCACAGACAGCACAAAGCAAGGATCCTTCAAGGCCAGTCAAATATGTCCCATCATTTCCACCAAAGTGGCAATGATAACATCTCTTGAGATGTAATACAGGATCAACTCAAATTGCCACTAACAGAGAAAATTTAAACTCCTTTCCAGGACAAAAAAACCAGAATGTATAATTAACTGTATGGAAGGTCATCTTTCCCTAGTAAAGAAGAAAAGTGGTATTTCTTATTTATCACAGTTTGATGTCTGAGCAATGATTACAAGGACTCCATCTCAGAGGGTTTAGAAGGCTTTATTATGAAGACTCCATGATATCAGAAGGCATAAAGTTCTTGTTTATTTCATAGCTTGTTACAAAAGGCTTATTACAAAGGCTTAAGATTATTTCAGAAGGCTCACAACTATACAAGTGGAACACCTTTTATAATACTAAATTGCTTGGCTGGTAATCAAGACCAGCTCCCTCTTACCATTGGTTAAGAGAGAGAAAACTATCTTTCTATGTTTGTGGGAGCAGAATAGAAAAACACTGCCTGTGGCCTTGAGCAGGACACAGCTCAGAGATATGTATATAAAATCTCTCTTTGAGAAAGTGAAGCTTTCCCTTGGGAAGAAAAAACCTTAGCAAGATTGCTGAAATTCAGAAATTATGAATGCTACACTTATTTTATTTTTATTTTGTAGAAGGCTGCCAGGCAAATTCTGTCCAAAAAATGAATGAGGGGGAAAAACACATCAGCTGAATGGGAAGAAGGACCAGCTTCCAACCCTGGTGATCCCAAGGGGGCCTGAGGAGTGGAAGCAACAACCAGAAAAGCCATACTGGGAACAGAATAAATTCACTCAAAAGGAAAATGAGAAAGAAAACAAAGTAAAGCACCACAGAATATATTCTCCTCCAGGACTAACAACAGGCACAATAAAGCCCCAAAACAAAAATATTTTTCTTTCCTGTATGAAACAGGATGTGGTACTGCACTTAGCAAGCACTTACATTCATCTCCTGGGGTTATTGGTACAAAGTTAAAAAAAAAAGGTCTTGTGTTTTTACTGGCTGTGTTTTGAGTCCTCTGTTAACACCCACAGGGACACTGAGGACACCCAGTCTGCTGCTCAGCCCCAGCCTCTCTTCAGTGACAGGAGTCAGCCCCAAATGACAGGGTTGTACTGAAACCTTTCTGTGAGAAGGCATCTGGCTCATCCAGCTGGCACTCCAGGGACAAGTCCAACCTCACCATCTCCTGCAGACAAGGAAGGACTATGGGGAAGCATCTCCTTGCTGTGCATCACTGTTATCAAAGCACTGGACGGATGCAAGTTCCAAGAGTGGAAAACTCCACATGTAATTATTTCTTTGCTAATAAACTTTTATGTGATTATAATTTAAACTCTGCTGGAGAATAGATGAGGATTGATGGATTTTGGGGGACTTGGGAGATTTTTTTAAAGTAGTCATGTGTGTTCTCTCATGTGGTTTAACACAAATATTGTAATTTCTAGATCTGTGTCTGCAGTGCTGCTGAGTGTGATAATGAACACAGTAAACGTCTTGAACTAATATCAACGCTGTGTGCTTCTCCACAGTATCAGAGGATCATAGAATGGTTTAGATTAGAAAAGATTTCTGAGAGCACCAAGTTGAACCACCAATCCCCCAATCACCTGCATGTTCACCACTAAACCATGTCCCCCAAGTGTCACCTCCACATGTTTTTGAACACTTCCACTTTTTGAACACTCCACCACTGTCCTGGGAAGCCTGTGCTGGGCTTGACCACCTTTTCAGTGAAGAAATTTTCCCTAATATCCAACCTAAACCTCCCCAGCACAACCTGAGGCTTGCTACCTGGGAGCAGAGACTGACACTCACCTAAGTGGCACCTCTCAAGTTCTTCCACACTGTTCTGTGACAAACTTGTATCAAACTTATTCTTTCTTATTTTGTTTATATTTTTTTCCCTTTGGAGAGTATCAGTTTTTAGGTTTCATCTCTCAGTTGACTTGCACACAGGTGCCCACCAGTAACTTTTGCATTAGCATTTCTATCATACCTCAGAATTTGGGCATATCTTTACAGATCTGGTCCCTGAAACTTTGGCAGGGATTTCAAGCCTCCAGTGACATTCCCATATAGGAAACAGACAAGGCACACAGGAAACAGATTTCCAAATTGAAAAAATGTGTTTAATATCTCTGTCTAGGGCTGGAGACTGTTCATTGGTAAGCAAATTCCTGCATTTAGCCATAGTCTTCTCAATATTTACATTTGGCCTCCTCTTCATATTGACATACAGAGAATAGATGTTAGGGGATACTGAACATCAAATCCCCATAAATGGAAGGCAGTTACAAACTTTTATGATCTAACAAAGTATAACAAAGAAGCTGTGAAAATCTCATTCTTCTGGAGGAAGCAATTAAGTGACTTTTCCCTTCAAATGGCATGGTTTAATTAGGCTAAAATAATCACCACAGTTACTTTCTGTGACACAAGATCAAAGATAGAAGAGAAAAACCCCTGAGACTCTTCCATCTAGTAAGAAAAGCAGGTTAGATGACATAAAAAGACTGACGCATAAAGAGTGACAAAGTAAAGGAGAAGGAGCCTGGGTTAGGTGTCAGCCAGCCTGACATTGCAGGAGACAAAAGCCCTGCCAGAACACCGCTCACAGCACACATCAGGAGGTGCAGCCATCACATGGAGCTGTCAAACACTGTTCCTCTACTAGAGAAATGGAGGCAAGAAGGGATGAGCAGCCAGATTCATTTCTTTGGTGCATACAAGCCTTGTCCTACTTTTGTGTGATGAAATGCGAAGCAACTTGTTTAACTTCAGCAGTAGATTTCAAGAATTAATTCCTGCATTGGCCAAGGTGCAGATGCCAAGGTCCAGATATCAAAGTCCATCTTAAGTTGTTGTATATGCCTAATTTAGAAGGGGAAAGGAGAATTTAGTCGTAATGAAATATATGAATGAAAACAACAGGAAACCCAGAATTCATTAATTCATAAGACCGTGTTTTGCTTTGCTTTTCTCTTTTGCAAAAATAATTCATTGAAGATGGAAGATAATGGGCCTTTCTGCCTCATTTTTTCCTGATTTCAGGATTGGGTATTGAGCAGATAACATGCACAGAGTAAAAATTAAAGTAAGCACTTGAAACAGACTAGAACTCCCTCTAAGGAAGTTTTAATTATAGCAAAGTATTTCTCATCATAATTTTACCCTCATCATTCTCATTCTAGTCAGGTAAGCAGAAGCAAGGGCATTTTTCTGACTCACAGGACAATTCCCACACACCACCACTGTGGGGTCTTTCAGCACAGCAGCAGCATTTCAACACATCTTTTCCTCCTCCTGCCTCTTCCCCATTCAAACTCACTTTGCATCTCATGTTTCTGGTTGTTAACTCAGTTTAGCTCTGGTCTCCAGATTTAGTCTTGCTGCTTCCTCCATGACACAGGGATGCTTACCCACAGACGACTCTTGGTCTCCCAGAAGGGAACACCCCACACAAAACTGATCTCTCTACAGTGTCCTCAGAGATCAGCCAAAGCCAGCTGAACATGAGTGTGTAGCTGCAACTATAAATGCATTTTCACCACAGATTTTCCAAGATGAAGCTATCATTTTGCCTGACAGCCTCAGAGCCCTCACTGATGTCAGATATCTACATCACCTCTAAGATGCCCACACTGGATGACTCTCCTCTAAGATGCACACACCAGATCCTGATGAAGGGATGCAGGCAGAATCTATTCAGCATTCCTGAGACTTTCATCTTAGATGTTATGAATAAAAATAAGGGTCACTCACCACAGTTCTAGTTTTTCCAAGTTTAAAGTTGCTGTTTAAAAATGTATTGGTCTTGTTCGAGTGTATTATCCAGGTTACCCCCCCCCTTTTTTTGTAACCCCCCCAGCTCACCCCCTTCCCTTTTGCCAGTGCCGTGTTAGCTCCCCCATGCCCTGCATGGGTGCGGGGCTCTGCCCCCCCACACACACGGGGCCGCGTGGGATCCCTGAGCCGATGCTGGGCAGGGCGGCCCCAATCCCATCCGAGAGAGGCACAGAGCTGTGCCAGACGACTCCCGAGCCTCCCCGCAGAACGTGGGGAAGCACGGAGCCTCCCCCGCCATGGGACCGTGTGGGACTTGAAACCGGCCAGCGCCATACTCACGCAGCACTGCACGGCTTTCCACCATGCCTGCACGGGTGCGGGGCCGNAGATGAGCACAGACTTTGCTTTTTAATTTTCTCCCTGACAAATAAAAGGTTTTTTATTATGATGAAAGAGTCCTAGTTAATAATTACACTGATTGTGCAAATCAATGAACTATTTCAGCCTAATAATATACCTGCAACTTCACATCTTTACTACTTTAACATGGGAATTGCAACACCAGAGTGTTCCATTACTGTGAAAACCTAAAGAGATTTATTCTACAAACAAATTACAGCAGCCAAAGCCATCTCAATTTGTTCCTTTCAGGTTACCTGCAGCTGGGTGGTTTACTGTCTTTGGGACTCTCTCCCAAGAACAAAGAGAAAGATGGCAGATCTCCAATTCCCAGAACTGGTGAGTTGAGGGAAGAATAGAGAAAAGCATTACACTGCCCATCTTCCAGTGATCTAAAAGACAATGATGAGAAACATCCAATCGAGTCCTACAGCAAATTTCAGCCTTCATTCAAAAATGTTTCATGTGCTTCATTTCTTCTTTTACTAAAAGCTTATTAAATTGTTATTCCTAATGATAAAAGCAGCATGCAAGGATCTCTCTCTGCTCAGTTGATGTGCCTGTGCATCTTCTTGATGCTACACATTGCAATGTGTAAGATCTCATTTAACTAGCAAGATGAGTAAAAATTACCCTTCACTAAAGATTTAATGACAATATAATTCATCTCCAATAGTGTCCCAACCAACTGGCTTTCTTGTTGGGATGGATGAAAGTTTGACAAGAGAGTCTCACAGATATGTGTGCTTGGAAGAAAGATTTTTGAATGTAGAAACTGAGAAAGGAATAGAGATGGAAGCAAGTTTTGATATAGAAGAATAACAAAGGTCTAAAGGAACTGCTGAGCCAGTTTTACTGGGTAACTAAGAAGGCAAAGGGTGTGTTAGTTAAAGAAGGTTTTTACGACTTAGAGCAATGGATAAGCCCACCTCAAATAGAAGATGTTTTTACCAAGCAAAAAAATACAAGAAGTAAATAGACATCTTGATGTTGTAAGTAGAAAAAAGGTCTCAGAATTTTCCACTGCAAGAAAACTGAAAAACCACTTCTGGCTTCAACTGTAACATACTAACCTTTTGTGATTGGAGAATAATAACATGAATATTGTAATGTTAGTAGTTAGGATAGGCTATAGATAATAGTAAAGGTATTGATTGGTTGTTATGTATTAAGACGTTCAGTAAAGAAAAGTATATCATGTATTGTAACCAGAACTAAGATGACTTCAGACTCCTGAATTGGGATTTCAGGTATGCCTATAGCTTCTGGCTGTAGGCTAGGCTCTGTTACCCACGACCCGTGATCGCTGTCTGGATACAATAAACAGCATTTTAAAGAGCCCTCTGGAGTCCCGCATCTCCTTGTAGGCTCTTACACTTTCTCTTTATAATCCTGAATTGTTTCATTAGTTTTAGTAAAGCAATAATTAGCCTTTGCTGATTTAAAAGTCTATTTAGGTACTAAATAAAAGTAGGTAAATAAAAAGTAGCTCAAAACTAAGCTGAGGTTCTTTGCTACAGAAGGGAGCTTTGCAGGGCAGGACCAGCTTTTCTGTGTGATCACAAAGTGCTGTCTCTCCACACTGCAGAAATTAGGAAAATACAACTTCATTATTGAAAACACAGTATTTTTACACTATTTTGGCAGCAGAGCTGCATATTTCAAAATCCAGAACAATTTCACAATAATCACTAAAAGAAGACATATTTCAGCTCTCAGTGTGGCTCAGTAACACCCTACTTGAAGTTTAAAGCTTTGACAGAAAATGGCCAAGCCAAAGAGTCTTTGAGGTGGGAAGGGGCTTGTGGAGATCACCGAGTCCAACCCCTCTGCTCAAAGCAGGGCCACACACAGCAGGCTGCTCAGGACCTGGTTTGACTAGTTCCAAGCATGGACACACATATTACAGTATGACATCTATAATAATATTTTTGTCCCTTTTAAAACAAATGTAACAAAATAAGGATGTAAATTATCAATACATAATGTTCTCAAAAAATAAGCCCTTTATTGAGAAAAGGACAGAGAAAAAAACATTTCTGACTGATGAGCTGAACATGGGCAGCAATGAGAAGCAAACAAGTCGCTGTGGTGCCTCTGCTGTGGACTGGATGATTGAGTGCCACGTGGGCACACAAGAGTACAGTCGCAGTTGTGAAGAGTCTTTAAGAGCCTGGACAGCACTGAGAGGCTAAAAGCAAAAGCATCCCTAGTCCCATGCCTCTTCCTCATATCTATACTTCCAACAAAGCAATCCCACCACAGTGACTGCAAATCCAGTGCAAGGAAAACCTTGGAGGGGGTCTAGCCACTGTGAGTCTCTACTTTTTGGAGACTTGGAGCAACCTATGGTGGTGACCAAAGGTCCACTCTACACTGCATTGGTTTCTCAGCTGACTAGAGAACACAATCTCTACCCTTCTCTGCAGCCTCAGGCTCTGCACCCTGCTCCTCCAGAGACCTACACACCCAGGTTATCCCAGAGCCGCTCCTGAGGTCAAACTCCACGTCTCTTTGTGTGCCCCCCCTCTTCCAGCTCTGGGGGGGCATACAAACATATTCTGAACATTGCAGATGGAGGAACCAAGCGCAAAAAGTATTCTTTCCCTTGCATGACCATCTTCTTAGCTTAGATCAATGCTTCCCCACTGTGTGGTCTACAGACTCTAAGATCCAAAGTGAGAGTAAGAAAAAGAACCTGGGAAAGGTTAAAGGTGTCCATGGGAACAATGCACAGATAAATAAAGTGGAAGAGACTGAAAACCACTGAAACAGCTCCAATAGTATTTTGGATCCCAGTCACAGGATAGCATAAAGCATCCTTTATTTCAGCCTGACAAGCCTGGACTAAAAGTAATTAGTATTAGTTTTTCCAACAAAACTTCAGTTAATTCATTGTATCTACAGCAGTTATTCCATCTCTCCAGTTATCCATAATTGCACTTTCATCCAATCCATAGGCACTACAATGTGAAAACCAAGGACATTTTGCAAGAACCCAAGTTATCATTTGGGACATCGGTTATAAATCACAAAAAATAAAATCCTAGAGAATGATTGCTAAATCTTCATTCTAAAGAAAAAACAACACATTTCATCTCAAAATTGAATTACAATTCTGCCAGAAATTATTTTAAAAGACATTTTTTTAGGAAATTGGAAGCTCAAGCTGAACAGAAACAGGCAACAATTTCAGAATCAGATCATTAACCCAAAATATGCATTCAAATTATTATTTTCTTATTCTGAAAATAGTATACATTGTCTTGCTTAGGTGATAGCTTTCAATTCTGAAGTTAACTTAGAGTGTGGTCTATCATTACATAAACTATAACGGGCAACTAGCATTTTCCAACATATATGTATAGTTAACATGGATAATTATAAACTGTGTTACTTGCACAGGATATCTGAATACTTGTGTTTGAAATTATATTGCATAAAACAGCACATACTCCATGGCAGTCACTGTTCTAATAATTACTGGCTTCTATATAATTTCTGCATCATTATTCCATATTATTCTTTCATTATTGAAGAAATCACCATGTGTACAATGTATGCTTGTTGGCAAAGCTGCATTATTAATAAAGAATGACTGGAGGGATTTAAAAATAAAAGCCATTACAGAAATTTAGATGCTATTACGAAAAATGCAAAGAATTTTCACTGTAGAAGAAAAACAGTACAAGAAAGATCACTACAAGATTATTTCACATAATAAATTACTCTTGTAATGAATTTGCAATTTTGAGCTCTTATAATAATTGACAGTGAAGGTGTAATTTAGTAATAACATCATAATCCTATCAGTTGCTTAGAATGGGTTGTGGATAAATAATTTTTGTTTGGTTGGAGTTTTTTCAGATCTATTATGGCATATTGGCTTCAGAGAGCTTTAACTACTGCTGACATCACAACGTCAGGAACAAGACACCTTTCAGAGCAATATCTTTACACGTAAAGTGAGGGTCTGAGTTGGCACTCATCAATAAAGAACAAAAACAGTAACATTAATACATCTCTAAATTGCCTAGGAGACTTCCTGCTTCCTTTGATAGTATGCTGGTGTCAGCAAACACCACTGAGCCCTCCATAGCCCTTCCAAAAAAGAAAAACAAAACCCACCAAACACACGTATATACGAATTGCAATAAGATCTGATTATGCCCTGGCCACCCTGCTCCACTCTGGGAATGATTGATACACACCAACTCATTGACTGTCATTGATCATAATACCAACTGGCCACACAGTCCTTAGCCTCACTCTACTGTGGCACTGAGGTCACCTTCTGCATATGATGGGCAGACTCCTCAAAACACTGTGATGATTGTCACCACACAAAGTTATTGCTCAAAAGGCACTTTAAGCCATGTTATCTTAGCTCACAAATAAACTGAGGCTAATTCAGAGATGCTTAGAGCTCAGGTGTCATCTCCCCATATCCAAATCTGGCATTCATAAATATATGCAAAGTCTGCACCAGCCACATCTCCCCACCTGCACGGTTCAGGAGAGACAGCTCTCCTCAGAGAAACCAAACAGGACAGCTGCAGCTCTGGCAATTTCTAAGTTAGGCCAAGGGCACAGCCTGTTGTGCACATCCTGTCGTGCACAGCCCAGCACACAGCCCTGTTGTTCTCCCACCCTCACTCCACACCACACCACTGTGCTGTGGGGCTATCCCTCTTCTGTGTTCCTGCCTCACCTCTCAGCCTTCCTGCAGACACTCCATACAGGCACACGCAGAGGGACCAGCCTTGCTCTCCAGTGTCCACTGGCTAAAGCTGTGTCTCAGAATGGGAACGCTCTGATCAGTTTCTGTGATGTACTGTGGCAAAGGAAAACTCACACCTCTCAAGCAAAATAATTGCTTCAAGATGGTTTTTAACTGAAAAGCCCATTTGCACTAATGGTCAGGAAGAATCGGGTATTTTGTTCCCTGCAGAATGCAGAGTTACAGAATGGTTTAGGTTGGAGGGGACCTTGAAGACCATCTCGTTCCAACACCTGCCATGGGCAAGGACTAGGTTGGTCAGAGCCCCATCCAATCTGGCCTTGTGAAAAAACAACCAGAGTAAAACTAGAAACAAATCAAAAATCCTAGGTAATCTCTCCAATTTTCTGGTCACAGATCCAAAAGTGTTTCTTCTTTCTCACCTTGGTGCACCTTCTTTTCCTGCCCAGACACTTGCATGCAACTCCTACAGCATTCCCAACCCAATATCTACAAAAAACATTCTTGGACTGAACAGATCCCTCTTCCTCTCCTCAGAGCAGCCAGTTTGGGATTCTCAGATGAACAAAAAGGCAACGTCCCCTGCTACAGATACATGTTCAGAAAGGCATAGAGCACAAGATGCACTCTACTGAGGACTACTACATTCATCTTCTACTAATCTTTCACAAGGAGATATATTTGATAATAGGAATGTGTGACTGGCTTAGTGTAACAAACATCAAGTGCGTCAACCTCCATTTCTTTCTGCATTTAATACAAGTGGCTACCCAATACATGTTGTAGCAATCTTACAATTCTGTACCTGTCATTTAAAAACATTAAATAACATTTGAATGCCAGAGTGCATAGCATACACAAAGCATGGGCAGTTTTCAGAATAAGTGACCCAACCAGGGATGTTCTCCAAATACTTCAGTTCAATGACCTCATCTGATGGAATTACAACAGCTACATTACAGTTCCATCAAAGAATTCATTCTAGCCATGAAAACTATACAAATTTCTTCATATCAAGTAAAATCCAATTCATCACACATTCTAAATTATATTATACACTAGGGTTCCTCCTTCTTCTGTACAGTAAGATATGTTTTATTTCAAAACATTTTCAGAATTAAAAATATAAAAGCTATATAAAAGCCATAACAATATATTGGCTTCTTTGACTAAAGAACCTAAATTGTACTAACATTTAACAGCATAAAATTCCAATCCACTCAGCAATATAGTGGAAATGCACACGATAAAGTTAAATTTAAACTACTGGGTTTTGACATTTGAAAAAAAATATTTAAACAAGCAAATTGTTAAATTTGTTAAATTTGATTGTTTAATCACCTGCAAGTGGCAAAGGCTTCAAGCAGTTTTAGTGTTCAAAGAGGATGCAAACAAGCCTTTTAAGAGTCACCACCATCTGGGCATCAGGGACAGCAGGCAGGAATTGCTGTTCTCTCCAGGGACATACACACACACTGTGAGCTCATCATTATCATTCTTATGTAGATCACACCATGGATGTTCAATTACATTTAACATACAGATAAGGCTAGAAAGCCCTGCTCTTAGGAACCAAAGCCCTCGAGGACACGGCAAAGCCTGTACACCACACTTTTCAAACTGGAGCTATGCATGTCACTGAGAAGTGATTTATGGGTCACAAGAGCCCAGCAAAAAGTCAGTAAGACATTGAATTTTGTAACCATTTCCTCAAAAAATACTACAGATTACCTGAAGATTAAAGGTAATCTTCAAAATATCTGCAATTATTAGGAAGTCAGCTCTGACTAGTGCTGCAGGACATGATGAAAGACACAAGTAATGGTTCTAGAAAGCCCATTTAGAGACTTATTGAACACCTCACCTCTTGCAAAGCAACAGCAATGCAACTAAGAGCATAAACACAACAGAAAGTACAATTACAAAGTCAAAATCTGGTGCTACTACTTGATAGAAGATATTCCCCAGTCCATTACCAACATAAACCGCCTGGCTGTCAGTAATGTTCTTTCTCCAGTCTCAGTCCTCCATGACCTAAATATTCACTGATTAGTACTTCTGTGTATTTAACTCTTTGAGGGCCCAGTCCTGAAGCCCCTCATATTTTTCCATCCAGGCTGGTCAGAAGAAACACAAGAGCACTGTGCAGCTCCTTCAGAAGGGAAACTCAACACCTGGTAAGACCAGCACATGAGCACCACTAGCATTCTATGTTTTGTTTCTATTGTCATTCTGCTTCTCGTAGCAGTATTTCCAAAAAAGGACATTTTAACAAATCAGACCAAACACCCAATAGCAGAAAGAAATGGTAAATCCTCAGCTAAAGGACAGAATTTAACACAGGTGCAAGATACAGGTGGTGGAACTAATGGTGTGGTTTAATAATACAGTTAATATCCTCCCACTGAAAGAGTCTTCCTGCCCTGCTCCCTCAACCACAGGCATTACATTACTCTTACTTAGATGGTTTTGACTCAACTCAGAATTGATTGAGCTGATCCCATGCATAGGGTAGTGGTGTGACAGCTGTACTCAGAGTGGAAGCCAGTAAGACCACAGGCAGCAGAAAGAGGAATTGGGCTTGGAGGCATCTTCTACAGTGGTCCTGTAAGCAGGGCTGCTGTTGTAACAGGTCCTACACTCTGCAGAACCCTGGGAATGACACGGTTTACTGCAACTCAGTTGGCCAGCAAATGGAAACACTTTATCTCAATTATTATTACTTAATGGCATAGAAAAAAAATATCGAAACCTCTTGTTCTGCAACAAAATACTTTTTCACTGGGAATCAGAAGTATTCAAAAACTGATACTGTTTATTCCTTTTAAATGCAAAGTCACCTTTACAAGGAAAGTAACTCCAGTTTGATATTTCCACCTTCTCAGACCATGGCATTTTTACCACTCATTCATTAAATATAATCCAAGGTAAACCAGTTTGCCTTTTTATAACCAAAGAGGTCAAGACCTTGAGCTTTTTCAGTGAAGTGTGTTTTCCAGACATCTACAATTTTTGTGGCAAGGGTTTTTAATTGCCATATCACATTTATAGGAGAAATTAAACTTCAACTGATCCCATGCTTAAGTGAAAAGGCTCAGTTTTGGTTTCCTGTTGGAACTTGCATATGCAGAAACTTCTTTCTTTGTGGGGGGTGGGGTGTGGAGCAAGGCAAAGAACAATAGCTCTATAAAAAACAAGATTTAATTTTAACATTGAATTGTGAATTGATCCACTATGACGAAGTCTTCCCTTTTTTGAAGGGGTAGTAAGTGGGATAGAATTTTTAAACTTTGACTGCAGTTCTTCATGGTGGTCCATACACCCACACTCCCCATGTACTGGGAAGGGACAAGAAGCAGGATTACACTGCAAGCTAGTGCCAGTCTTTGACACACAGCAAAACAAGGTTGTTCCTAATAAAATACTGCAAATTAATTTAATCCTATTTTGTAGGACTGAAACCAAGACTTTTCTTTCCTCACTTAGAAATGAACAAAATTAATAAGAAAAAAATACAGATGTCTTGATTTCAGGTGACTGTCATTTAGCTCTTAGAGCACTACTGCTGAGAGCAGGTGGAGTAAAAATCGTCATTTCCATCACCAGAGCCCTTAAGTACCAAGAATGCTGTAATGGCATCACCAGTGTCACTCTGCCCTATCCCTACTGGATTTTCATATGTTAGAGGGATTTCTTTTGATGTTCATTTCCTTACAGCATCAAGCTTGACTCCAACCCTAGAAATAAGAAGATGTTTCTTTTGTTATTTGTGGTTGGGGCTTTTTGGCAGGGAAAGGAAGGGTGGGTTTGTGTTTGTTTTGTTTTTTAGCTACTCCTAAATTCAGGAATTTCAAGTTTTTGCCTCTAGTATTATGATATGTATCCTAACTGTAAAAATCTTGAAAGCAAGGTATGTAACCACAAAAGTCTGTATAACTAACTCCACCAGGCTCTTGCTCTTACTTGTTTTTCTCATAACAGATTTATCTTATTATTTGAGCCTTTGGCTCAAAAGAAATCTTTTCTCAGATACATGAGATGAATTTCTGAAGGACTAAATTTTCTTCATATTTTCTATATTCAAAATTATAACATCAGGTAACTTCAAGAAAAAGGAAAAATAGGCTACATTACACAGACATATGGTTCTTCAAAGGAGATAATCCTACCCAGCTGCAGAAAAAAATTTTTAAGCATTACTTGAAAATTTAGCTCCAGCATTTTTCCAACATTTTCCAAATTCAAAAAAGTCATTTTATTATTCATTTGGCATCAAATAAAACATGAGATTAATGAGTGTCGAGAGGAAAATGCATGGTTCTTCACATTCTCATGTCGAGATGTAGTGTAATAATACAAGGTGAAAGTCACTGTCATGTTGTACTTACTTTTCAATTGCCTCAATACTGAAACATACTCACAGCTCTGCCACAAGGGCAAGTAAATCCATACATTTTCAGAAAATGTCACAGACATACTTTCCCTCCAACTTTAGATGGGCACAAGAGACAACTGCAATGATTTTTACTTTTTTATCCAATTTACAGTGGGGTTTTTCATCAAGAAGTATGATGATAACTGAGAATATGTAATTACCCTCCTCTGCTGACACTGAAACGTCACCTCCACAGAACATCTAACACATTATTCCACCAAATCCACTATCAATTACATAGATTGCTGCTACAAATATGAAACACCCCTCCAACCCTGGAAACCCTGCCAGGAGGAGGCAGAAGAGAGAGCCAGGGAGAGATCTCCATGTAAGATGTCTCCTTCCCAAAGTAAATACTCTTCTAGAAGATTCCTAAGCTGGATCACCCCAAAATATTAACCACAAAATAAGCACATCTAATTCTACACATGTGCCTATGGCTGTGGCAGCTGAGAGCAGAAATCAAATGCTGTTCCTCCACAACTCCCCATCAAAGCTGTGCTGCAAGCTACTGCCTTCCCTGCACACCCTCTCTAACATGGGGAGTCTTTCATTCCCTTCTGAATGGTGCCAGGGCTTCTGGAAAGCTCAGAATGCCCTGTATAGTCCAACTGCTCACAGTCTGTGTGCACTCCAAAAATTTTAAGTGGTGAAATTTGAATGCCTCAGATGAAGAAAGAAACTGAACACAAACCTTACTCCCCTCAGGCAGCATGGCTTCACTACGTCCCAACAAGTGCAGAGGAACAGCCAGCAACACATCTCGCAAAACCCTCTTCCTCCCTGAGAGGTACACTCAGCACCCCTTAGCAAAGAAGGGTAGAAGAACTGTTTGTTTCTTGACCAGGATCAGTCTTTTTTCTTGTTGTCCCCAAGATTGCCCCTAGCTCCAGGCACTCCTTAACAAAGTTTCTCTTACATCTTAGCTTGGACATAACTTTCAGGAATCTCCAGGCTCTGGGTCCTACATAGGAACACCACAAGCACACAGGAATCCTCAGACCATGGAAGAGCTCAGCAGAAGTTTTCAGATCTGCAACAAAAAAATTGCAGGAAAGGCAGACCCTTAACTCCTGCTGGAGGTGCTCATGTCCTTGTTTAGATCCCCCCTTAATTGTACAGCAAACTGTACACATCGGACTGAGCTTAATCCAAAAAAGCCCTGCATACATCATTTAGTTTAAGAGCTGGATGTCATTAAAAGTCCTGTAGCAACAGGAGCTGTAAGATACTCCCTCAAAAACCTCAGGGAATGCCTAAATATTTTAAAACAACAAAACAGCAAAAGCACAGAGGGAAAGTCTGATCCAAGTCCCCATGTTGTCATGGTGACTTCCCAGTCATTTATGTAGTTCAAACACATTTAGAAAAAAAGCTACATTTTCACCCCTCCCAACCAAATAATGTAAGAAAGGGAAAAAAATCCTGCCAGCTTGTCCCAAGCTAACCAAATGGCAATGGAATCCTTTGATCAGGCAGCACCCCTGAAATATTTTAACCAATATTTTTACTGCACTGTGAATCTGGTACTCAGACAACATGGAAACAGACATCAGCAGAAAATTCAAATTAATAATTCATCCAATCCCTTTATCATACAAGATTCTGACCACACTTGGACCAGACAGGTTTCTGCTTTCAGATTATTTAAAAAATAATTACAACATCATTTAATTCATCCCTCAATTGCAAACACTGTTTGCAAGCAATTGGTTTTCTTTTACCAAGTACTATGTGTTCCACATGTGGCTGTTATCATACAGAGCTATCAAACAGCCTTAGCTGGCTCAAAAAGAATAAAATCCTCTCAACATTTACACAAAAATGCTGCATAAATATGGATTTTAAAAAGCATAAAATAAATACATCTCATTATGGAGCTGTATGGAAAAGGCAAATGTTTTACTACCAGCACTAAATTGCTCACACTCAGCAAGCACTTCCCAACACTGCCAACCCCCCCCACTTCTAGATCAGGAAAAGGCTAATGCGTAGCACAATCGAGGAGCAGGCATCTAGTAAGACACCATTTTCTACATGATACCTGAAAAAGCATTACAGACTCCACAAGAAAGAGCTATTTGAACAGATCACAGCATGCACACTTAGCGGCAGCTCGCCAGCCCAGCCTGGCCAGCCATCTGCCCTTGCCCGCCGCCTCCCAGCATTCAGGAAATCACCATATTCTCTTCACAGACAGATCATTTTGATGACCCCCACCCTCCCCGTTAATCAATTAATGAAGCAAGACTGTTTTTTCCTTACTAATCAATGTATGGACACTAGGCCACTTGAAGGTTCCCCGCTCCGTCCTGCTGCAGGGCCTCCCAAATAAAAATTGCCCAGCCAAATTCAGGCTTTTTCTTTTTTTTATATTCATTCAAAGCTGTAGGAATACCCTCAGCCCTTGACAATGCCAGCTTGCATGATGAAAGAGCAAAAGTAGTTTTGAGGCTGCAGAATGCCTTCTCCGGGTTACCATGGAAATAAATGTGGGAAGGGGAGGGGGCTTCGCTGATGGCAATTGCCGCTACTCGGTAGAGATGTTCTAAAGCCAGACTGCGTGGGAGTGTAGTCCAGGAGAAGAAAATGTGTTCTACTAAAATTTTACCTGCACCTCCTTTCATTTGGACCAAATTTCACATAGTTGAAAAGCATGAAACTTCCCTAAGATGCTGAGGGGATGCTGGTTGAAACAAGTCCGGTGTAAGATTCCTCCAATGAGGATATTTATAAATTGGAATTTACACAGATGGGAATTAATACTCAATCACAATTAAAACTTGGTTGACAAAGATAAACCTGTTGCAGAACTGAGGCTGTAGCAAGGAGGACTAGTTTCAGGAGGGCTTGATGAGGAGCATCACCATATCATTAAAACACAGGGTAGCCTTCCTCTTACAAACAATTCTCACACATAGTATGAAACAGATCACCTCAAGGATCTTGTCCCTTGAGGAGCTGAGAAAAGTTCATCAACAAAAGCAGGGTAGACACTGTGACACACTGCTCCACAGTGCTCCTCCATGAGATCCTGACTCACACCATCACCATCCTCCCCTTCCTTGGGTCTTGTCAGGGTCCCCATGGAAACCAACCAAAATAATCCGTGGGAGGTGAAAGCCTGGCACCAAAATCCCAGTGAGAACAGCCAATACAATTTCATCAAACTGATTATATTTTATACAAATTTAATTAGTATTTTTAGGATATTATTAGTAGTATTTTTAGGATATTATTAGTAGTATTTTTTGGACATTAAGAACAATTCTTTCATTGAAACAGAATAGCTAAACATTAGAACAGGCAAACCAGAGCATTGGTGGAGTCACAGTCCCTGAAAGTGCTTAAAAAACAAGCAAACATGCCATTTGATGACTATCATAGCGACCATCATCGTGGTTTAGTGGCCATCATAGGATTCAGTCAAAAGTTATGATCTTGGAGGTCTTTTCCAACCTCAGAAAGAGGTAAGAGCTGCTCACTACAGTGACATTAACACAGTGCTCCAACCAAAGTGCAATACTCACTGTCCAATATTTGCCACAAAACAAAGCAACTTCCACAGTCATCAGTTTACTACTGACTATTACCAATGTAATTTAATTTTGCGCATCAAAAAGTTCTCCAAACGCTGTCTCTGAACACACAGAAAAAGTTTTTTAACAATTGTCAATTAATAGAGAGCTCCACCTTGGCACACTAGCCAGACCTCCTCCCTCCTCAGCCTCTCCGTAGAGGACACCAAGAAGCCTGCACCAACACAAAGACCACTTTGATTTGCAAGCACAGCAACTAAACGTGATCCACTTCAAAATCCACCATTTATTTACTTATCATTTCCAGTGGGCTTGTTTAGAAAGTTGAGCCAAAAAGAGAGGAAGTAAGCAAGTTGTGGGCCATGTAAAAGGACAGAGTAAAGCTTCGGTGGAGACACTATGAGAACAATTACAAGCCAGCTGGGCACAAGGCTGGAAAAAACCTGTCAGGCTTTGGAGTTTCTTCTGAAAATCCCAGTGCTGGCTGCTCTGCAGCTGCTTCAGCCAGCCTCCACACACCTGCCTTCTCCCTGGAGTTCACTCATCTCTCCAGTCCCACATCAGAGAAAAGGAGACACCACCAAGGTCCCAGTGCCCTGAGAGAAGTGGCTGATATCTTCTACCCAAGTGGGACCAGGGGAGAACTAGTGGGAGAAGTAACCTAGGCTTTCTGACTCTTCTCTCACTTGCAGCAATTTCTGCCCCAGTCTGAATTGAAAGAAAGAAAAAAAAAATGAAAACATGGTTTTTGCAACATGTCACAGCAGTTAAGATGAACTAATACATTACATTTCACATATAAAATCCCTAGAACACACACTGCCAGCCCAGGGGCGGAGAAACCCCTCCTGGACCTGAGGGAAGGTCCATCTCCCAGTGAAGCAGAGAGCAAACAGTCCAACCCACATATTTCCACCTGTGTTCCTCCTCAGCCAAATACATGTTCAACATTTCTTCACAAGGCCACAAATCAAAAACCCTAATACAAATAAAACACAAATCTGATTTTGTGATATCACAATAAAAATCAGTTTTGCTGATTGTGCGTGTTATGGATATATGAGTTAATTCAGGCTGGGTAGTTAATTCATGGTGTTTAATAAGGGGTTATAATATTGTATGTTTGAATGTAAAAATCCAAAAGCTGCATCTGAGCTGATGCCGAGGAATCCGGCTCCTGCCACAGCTGGCAGGAGACAGAAACTATCTTAATTAGCAGAATAAAGGGCAGGAACTCTGAGCAGGGCAGGGCCATTTTCTCCTGATATCCAGATATGCCCTTGTATGAATGCAAGATAGATATCACCGGAAGGAAGCACCCCCGAACACCTGGGGAACATTAACGACCATCACCGGNTCTGTGCTCCCCGCACCGACATCCCGGGCTCGGTGCTTTCCCATTTTTCGATCGTGCCTATCGTGGCCAAATCTCGGTTGCGAAATAAAAAATATTTTTTTCTTTATTAAATTGGCTTGATTAATTATTCAGCTGGATCACGTTCATATTTATAACATGCGTGACCCAGATCACACAGTACAACTCTCCATGCTTTCCCAAGTTCCTACAGATGGCCTCGCTGTCATATCTTCGTAACTGCCATCACTAAAACACAGGGTAGCCTTCCTCTTACAAACAATTCTCACACATAGTATGAAACAGATCACCTCAAGGATCTTGTCCCTTGAGGAGCTGAGAAAAGTTCATCAACAAAAGCAGGGTAGACACTGTGACACACTGCTCCACAGTGCTCCTCCATGAGATCCTGACTCACTTTTGCTGTGAGCAAAATTTCACTCCACTCACAGCAAAATCTCACTTCATACGCAGTCAAGGAAGAGCAGAATTAAATCCGCCAATGCAAACACAGCAAAGCATTATAAAACACTAGCTGCTACGCACAAGCAATGGGGAAAGGCTGAAAGGGCTTAAAAATCCAAACAGCCAGAAACCAGAGCAGCTCTGCAGGGCTCACCTGGCATGGGCTTACATGTTTCTAGCTACATCCTCTCACACCATGCCAGCTTTCCACTGTGCCCTTCTCCCAGCTCCAGCAGGCACCAACGAGTGCAGGATGGGGCTAGTCCAGAGCAACTCATATGTCCACTGTCCAGCTGGCAGCTGCCATCCTGGTGCTTCTTCCCATTTGTCTCCTCTCTAGGAACCAGTCTATCTGGCTAATAAATTTTAGAGAAAAACAGAAAGAAAAAGGAAAAAAAATATTGTGTATCTCTGTTATGAATGATAATAAGGGTCATTCATTACAGTTCTAGTTTTTTTCCGAGTTTAAAGTTACTGTTAAAAATGTATTGATCTTGTTCAAGTGTATCATCCCAGTTCACCCCCCCCTTCCCTTTGTTAAGTGCCATGTGGGCTGTCCCGTGCCCCGCACGGGTGCGGGGCTCCGCCGCACCCTACATACGGGGCCGTACGGGCTCCCCCCCGAGCCTGTCCACGGGCGGGGCCCCACCCCCGCACGGGATGCCTGAGCTGGTACCGGGGCAGGGCAGCCCCGGTCCTGCCCGGGAGGAGCACGGAGCCACGCTAAACTACCCCCGAGTCTGCCCGCGGAGCGCAGGGAGGTGCGGGGCCTCCCCCCCCATAGAACGGNAGCAGCAGGAGCAGGAGCAAGAGCAGCAGCAGGAGCAGCGGCGGCAGCAGCACTCCCTATTCCCAATAAGGAGCTGTCACTTAATAAAGGCATTTTTAAAGGAGCAGAAGATCTCCTTGCCCAAATTTTATTCATAACATCTCCTTACCCCTTCTAGTGACCACCCTGAAATGAGCCTGAGGGAGCAAGAAGGGACAGAAAGCACAATGCATAAACCTCACTTACTCAGGAAATGAAATTAAAAGCCACACCATCAACTACCAGGGAAGCTCAACAAGACCAGGGAGCAGCACAGATTGATTATTCTTTTCTTTAAAAGGCACCTGCCAGGGAGAGAAAAAGGTAAACAGTGAGGCTGAGCAGGCCAAGAAATTGCATGGAGAGCATATATTGATTATTAAAAGTCAAGAATATATTGATTTCTATATGTATACAAAAATTATACATATCCAGCTATGTCTTGGAAAGGGCAGCCAGGAGATTTCTTTGAAGCCTCCCTGAGCAAACAAAAAAGCATCACTGTTCTAGACTTTCTAACAGCTAAATAGCAGCAGACCAACCAGCCAACATTCCTGTGATTATGTGGCTAAAACCACTGTGCTCCAGGAAAGGAACATACTCATCATAAAAATCATACCTCGTCTCCTAGTAACAAGGCAAGGTATCAGATATGCAAAGCTGAGGGGAAAAATTGACTTTAGTCTTCTTTGCAAAAACACAAATGGAAAAAAACTGACAAATAACTGGCTATTAATTATTACATGATCCTCCTGTAATCTTCTTGAAGCTTTTTATCAGAACACTGCATGCGCAAAGAAATGAAGAGTTGATCTCATGGTTGTTGGTAGCTTTTAGATTACTGATAAGCTCTTACTGGAAGAGCTTAAAAAATTACAAAAAAAAAAAAAACAAGAAGGCACTGTTAAGGATAAACTATAATTTCAAATCATGTACCCAGAAAAACATTGCCAATGAAACAAAGGAAAAGTCAGCTTGCCTAACTGCAACACTGATATTTGATGCAGACACTTGTATTACTGTATATTCATACTATCACTAGTTGCATGCACCAAAATTAAATAAAAAAACCAAACTAAGAAGATGCAATGAATCACTCAAGCCACAGTGGAGCAAGCAAAAGAGCCTTGTTTTTTTTGAATGGAATCTTTTAAATAACCAACAAAAATATGTACAATTACTAATCTGCCTGAGAGCTGCACAAGTGCATCATGTATCTGGTCCCCAAATAACACCAGTAAAGGTGAAATGGTACACCAGCACATGGAAATGGAGATTTCTAGAGGTCCCTGTTACATCCGGGGACACTCTGTGGCTTGTAATATGTATTTTTATTACAATAATTTTGTAATAAAAGTAATAATATAGTTTTCTCCTGTGCAGAGCTAACTGGTTAGGAAGACAGAACACTTAGGGTACTTTTGTGAGCCATACAGGTTTGCCATATATTTCAACCTAGTCCAAGTCACCTGAAAGGGAACGGAAGCGATTTTTTGAAAGATGACTTTTCACAATTCTTCTGGAGTTTTCAACATTTTAAACCCTATCTCTGCTAACACCCAGCATTTCCTTCTCATATAGCAGCAGAAAAATTCCTCATATGCACTAATAAGGCATATAGGTGCTACCCTACAGCCCCTGGCTGCTAAAAATATCAATTTTAAAAAGCTATATGAAACAGTGTGCATTAATTATTATTTCCTCCTGAATGTGCAATCAATACAGGGGCACTGCAACTTTAAAACTCGATCATTCCAATCCACTAGGAGTTACCTTCAAGGCATCAAGACAGCAACGGGGTTTTATCACTGTTTTGTTGCAAGAGAAGCTTCTGAAAACCAAATAACTTTTGAGAAAATGGAAGTTGCTCTGCTGTCAATCACCTCTGCTGTCAAAATATATTCCTTTAAGAACTCAACATCTTTGCTCTTTTAGTCTTAAACAAACTAAACAGAAATTTTTGTCCTGGTCACACAATTTGTGAAACTTATTTTAGAAACTCCTCCCATTAAGACCTGCAGTAAAAATAAAGAGAGAGGTTTAAATCACTTGCATGGTCTAAATGGTGCAAAAAAAGGTTAAACACCCAAATAACTTCACCTACTTAAACTGGGTAATTTTTGTACTAAAACAACAAAAAAGAAGTACTCCTTAATAAAGCTAGATGAATGGGTCTTCACAGACCTTTGATCCAGCCATTTCATACCACATGTTGAATAAGTGCATTAAATTTCACTGTACTAATAATAGGTTATAATTACTATTATCACCGTCGTCAACAGACAGGCAGTGCTGACCATTCCTTTCAGCACAAACACTTCTGAGTTTCATCCTTGGGCTGTGTGTCCCCAGAGTGCTCTGCTCTGGAATCACACCAGGAGAAAACCCAGAACCGAGCCAGCATGAAGTGAGGAACAGGGGGAACTGGAAGTTCAACTCAATGAAATCTGTCAGAAACAAATATGAAAGGTGCGAAGTGTCTTTTTCCACTTTCATTTTATTTTCATAGTCAGAAAATGCTTTGAAAGTAAATAGAACTTATTTGTATGAGGTCACTGATGGGAGCTGTATATTTCTTCCAAAACATTTAGAAAAGAGGAACAAAACTCGAAAGCTGAAACCATAAACTATGACACCCACATTTGTTCACAGCTGATTTTGCAAGTTCCAGTCTGGTTTTTATCAGGACAAAACCTCATTTCCTTCAGTTTCCAGTGAACTTCATTACTAAAACACGGGGTTTAAAATAGACCATGACTTCACCCAAAAAACAAAGGTAGTCTTTGTGCAATGGGAACAACAGTTTTATGCTCTGAATGGTGCATAACATTGCATAGCTTTAGCAAGAGTATAAGCCAGGCCAATTATTTTAATTTTTATATGTAATTCTTAATTTTTAATATATGTATATATGCATCCATACATTATACATATATATGTACACCTTGACAACCATTCCCTTTAATAACTTCAAACTTAAGGAGACATAGTTTATTAATGTTACAATAATTGTTCATAATTAATTTTATGTATCATCTTTTAAGAAAAATATGAATATAATCTATCCACAAATAACATCACTGAACAATTTTCTTTCCAAAATCCCTTTCACTGCACCCATAGCAGACAGTGCACAAAAGCAGCACACTGTGCTCAGGTCCGTGACATTCTGAAGTCATCAGTGAGGAGAATGAACCTCTGCAATTAGCTGAATACGTGTGTATGTATAATGTAGGCAACTTGCCATCTGCATTTCCAGGGATTTCACTGTTTTTTGGAAGCTCAGGGATGTGGAATACCAGGACTTGCTCTTGGTGAGAGAACTTTGATAGCAGCTTGTTGGACCAGTGGCTAGTTATAATTTTATTATTCCTATAAATGCACCCAACAATCCCAAAAGAAAGCAGAAGCCATCGAGAACAAATACTTACTAAAAACAGGCTTTGTTCACAGTTCAAACAAAGAATGCTTGAAAATGAAAGAAAATGTAAAAAAAAAAAAAAAAAAAAGTAGAGCGTTGCCAAGGTTTCACAGCAGGAACAGAACTGCAGCATGGACTCCTGGCCAGCGTCCTACCCGGCTCCTGGGACAGGGTTAACTCCCTTCAGTACCAGTTAACGAGTAACGAAGTGGTAGTATCGTTTCAAACAAAAAGAAGTAAATAGGAGCCTTTGTTCTCCCACCCCACACAGTAAATAACTGAAGTACATGTATTCTTGGTGCACACAACTCCTCCACATGGGAGAGGCAGGGGAATTCTTGTGGGAATCCCCTCCTAAAACACTGGCAGGACATCACTGGCACTACAGAAAGCAAATCTGTATATTAGTAACAGCCCAATGCAAACAGAATGTGGAATTCTGCAGGAAAAAAAAAGGGAAGAAGCACACAGAGACTGACACCATGCAGAGAAGTTAGTATCATCATAGCATTTCATGCAAGAAGCAGTAAAAAGAAGAGAGTATTATCCCATATGGATTCAGTTGCACTGAGTAAGTGTATTTGAAAGAAATCAGGTTTAAATAAGCTCTTCCAAAGTAAAACCTCAAGTTTTTCAAAGAATGTAAATCCTCTTCATGGCACACGTGAAACAGGGTCATCCCACTGCTGCCATACAAGTTTTAATAGACCAAAGATTTTGTCTTCCACAAGTAGAAGAGCCTTGGATTGATTTTCCCAAGCCCATTAAAAATTGTTTTTAAAGATACTTGTCAGCACATGGAAAGAGGCAGGTGGGCTCATATAAGGATTTATACCAAAGTAATGCTATCCAGAACAGAAACTATTTGTCCATAAGGATCTATAATGTAAATATGGGATGTCCAAAACAAAGGCCAATTCCCATCCAAATTCCATAATACAGCAGTCTTAGACAAAAAAGTGGAAGGTTTCATTGAGTTACAATCCATTTTTCATTACTAAAGGTGACAGAACCCTGTAATAGAATCACAGAATTATTGTGGCTGGAAAAGACCGGGAGATCATCAAGTCCAACCGCCAACTCAGCACCATCATGTTCACCATTAAACCATGTCCTCAAGTGCCACAGCAACATTTTTTTAACACTTCCAGGGATGGTGACTCCACCACTGCCCTGGGCAGCCTGTCCAATGCTTCACTTTCAGTGAAGGAACTTTTCCCTAATAGCCAATCTAAATCTTCTCTGGTGGGGAAGAGGTCATTTCCTGTTGTCCTGTCACTTGTTCCCTGGGAGCAGATCATGATCCCCCTCTGGCTGCCTCCTTCTGTCAGGGAGTTATGGAGAGAGACAAAGTCTCCCCTGACCCTCCTTTTCTCCAGGCTGAGCCCCCCACAGCTCCCTCAGCCACTCCTGGTGTTCCAGACCCTTCCCCAGCTCTGTTCTCTTTCCTGGACACACTCCAGACCTTCAAGGTCTTTCTTATGAGGGGCCCAAAACTGAACCCAGGATTTTAAGCACAGCCTCATCAGTGCTCAGCACAGGGGAAAAATAGGAGACTTCCACCCTGGGCTTCTTTTGGGTTCAGTGCAGCATCTCTTGCTAGAGCAGGCGGAATGCTATGTGGATATTCTCAGCCAGCCGGAGAAAGGAATAGAGAGAATTTAGTCTAGGAACTGAGGAAAGGAACTATAAACAACTGTTACTGTCTCTTTCTGTAGCTAGTGTTTGGGATAGTTGTCCTTGGACTGTGTTTATTCTAAATTCACCAATGGAGTCAGAGCATACATATAGTCAGGTTTGCATGAGACCGATCAGGTCTTACCCTAGTGCATCATGTTATAAAAGGTATGAGTTATTTTCAATAAATCCCTTCTCTTTTCACCTTCTGGAGAGTGGAGTTCTGTGTCCTTTTCCTAGCTCAATAGCAACAATGCTACACTGCTTTCCTCTACTTAAACGTACAACTGGACCACAAAAGGTCTTCTTTCTTTTACTTATTTTCCAGATTAATTCAGAAACACAAAAAATGGTGTTAGGAGAAATTACTCTGCAGAAATTTGCACAGTAACAAAGAGCCTGTGATTATATCAGCAATTTTCGCATGGACTATTGCTCTACTTCTGATTTATGAAAAAAGCTTTATTCTGCAGCTTTTGTAATTAGCTGTACATATGCATGCTTTCATGAAAAACAAAGCAAAAGGCTTTTTGTTTAATTTTGCCTTTCATTTTATCCTTTGCTGTAAAGAAAAAGGTTACAATTCACTCAATTGCTCATTTCTCTACCAGACCTAAGAGGTACAAATGCCCTCATTTCCATGCCAAGAACCAGCAGCAGCACACTTGCTTGACATGCATGGCAAATCCATGCATGTCACTCCATACCAAAGGAAATGTTAAAGCTTTACAGATACAAATTTAAAAAAAACAAAAGAACAACAAAATCTTACTAATTTCAGTACTGCATTGATCCAAAATCAGCGCCTGTACAATGATCTGCAAAATTCAAATCAACTCAAGCCTGTAGTTTTTAGAGCTCTCATCTTGGATTTGGGAATGTGTTCAATCATAATTAATCAGGCTTAATAATAATCTTATTATAAAAAAGGTGTTTTTCAAAACCCCCCAAAAATCCCAAAGCACTTCATGAAGTAACATTTCCATTCACATGAAACAATATATCAATTACAGACACTCAAACACCTCCCAGCTGAGTGCAGGTTTTTGCTGAAGGGATCCAGACAAAGAACTACAAATCAAGAGACTCAGTTCTTTGAATTTTGCCAGCTGTTATTTTGGGTGCTGAGCATGGCAATTCGGCGAGCACTGCTCTGTGACCAGAGCCTGGCCTGAGATGCTCTGGACCCAGAATTAACTCAGTACCTGCAGAAGGAGGATTTACTTTTGTCCTTTGATTTTTCAAATAGCCATGAAGCTGCACCCTGGCTTGAGGAACAAGGTTACAATGCACTTGTCTTGCATTAACTTGGCTATTTTATGCACCCAGGGCTTCTGGTTTGAATGCTGTTCTTTTAAGCACAGCCTCTCACATGGGCTTAAAGGTTTGGCACAAGACAGTCCAAAAAGCTTTGTTGTAGTTTGCTGCCAAGAGGTTTGGATTTGGGCTGGTTATTGCTTGTTCCCTCCACACTAATGACATCCTTTAGACGAACATTTGGCAATGCACTCTCGGCTCAAAAAATCCCACGTTTTCTCAAGGAAACATCCTTCCATGTTGTTAAATGAATATAAAAAATTAGGATCTCTGTATGAAAAAGGTGGAAAACTGGTTATGAAACTTGGACCTGTTGGACTACAGGAAAAAAAGTAGGGCACAAGTGAAGATGGAAAAGGCAGAACACCACTTTCAAGAAATTCCCAAGTTTCCCACAGTGAGAAAATGTGTGTAAATGGAGTCAAACAAACCACTCGTGCCCTCAGTTAATACTAACAGCACTAAAACAGAGCCACACTGAACCACCCTGTTACTGGTGTCCCACTCCACTCTTCCCCAACCTGTAAAACACGATTTTTCACACAAGTAATTTCATGTTCATATTAAGGTAAATATTTTGTTGCCCTTGGAACATTGCAGTCTTCTGCCTGCCTTCAAGAGCTGTTCAGATCCTCTTTAATCCAAAAGAAAACAATTTTTATGCATCTTTTGCCCCCTTCAGTAGTACACCTTGAGAATACTCTGGATCTATTTTTTTTTTTTTAGTGAAACAAGTTGATTTTAAGAAGGACAGTTTTCTAGACACTTGTAGTAAACCTTGCACAGTGGACAGAGCCCCAGAATTACTGGGACTGGTCCTGCAAACACACAACGCAGCTCCTCCTGAGGCCCACAGGCACCCAGGAACTGCATCTGAGGCAGCAATAATCTGCTGTCACTTATTAAGTTGAGCTTCAACAGATGTTTAAACAGGACTGAGGTTTATCCTCAATGAATCTGTCATGTTCACTTAGCTTTGCCTCTAACTAGGGATGCATAAACCTCCCCTTGTTCAATTTCAAATCTCTTTTGAACACAGTTTAAAAGTTCAGTTTGTTTCAGTTACTGTTTTATGGTTTTAGTCTAATTCGTTTATGGGGTTTTGAGACACAACTGAAGTGGAACAAAAGAGTTGACCATGAACATTATAAGAAAAGTTGTGAAAAAAGAGTGAAAGTGAAAAATAAAAGATCTGGGGAACAGATGGTAAGGGAAGAGGGAGGGCAGCAAAGAACATTACAAATGCATACCATGGCCTGTAATCTATTTCATCCCAGCTTGGAGGATTTGTAATTGCTGTCAATATTATGGTAAAACCTGCAAAGGCACCAGGGCTCCACCACACAAATGGATATCAAAAGTACGCACCTTCTGATGAGTTTAACAGGGTAATAAAACATCCTTCTGAGGGTCTTTGCTCCCACCAGTAACCTCTCATTAAACAAGAGTATAGAATCATGGAAGAGCCCTCAAGGTTTATCTCATCCCATACCCTGCCATGGGCAGGGTATGGGATGAGATGTCTTCCACTATCCCAGGTTGCTCCAAGCTCCATCCAGCCTGGCCTTGAATACTCCCAGGGATGGGGAGTATCATTTGTACACACCCCTCAAATTTTACAAGTACCATATGAAAACATTTTGGAAATCAGAGATTACAATTTTTTTTCTAAATCAACATAAGAATACAGAATTTTTCATGCAGGACCACTCATGTTTTCATCCTTAAGCATCAAGTGTCATCTGGTGGATTGACTCAGAACTGCACCAAAGAACCTCAAACAAAAAATTTTACTAGGAGGAAAAAATAAATGAACTAAACAGAGACAATATTTACCTATGGCCTCAAAGACGCAAAAAATAGAAGCCCAAACCTCTGCCAGGTGCAGGTATTTAGAAGAAGATCAGCCAGAATATTCTTATAACACATCCAGGGATTTGGTGGACTTACCTTTCTGAAATTTGAGAAACGCAAATTTTTTTACTTACTGTCTAAAAAGCTGTATGCCTCCAACAAAGACATTGAAAAATCTCAGAATATTTATTTATTTTTAAATCTAATCTGATATGCATAAGTAACTATCTGAATCTGGAACTGGAGCTTTAAAGGAAATCTGTCACCTTGGGTAAAATATCAAGCTCTTTTCCCTCAAGAAGAAAAGAACTTCAAAAAAGGAATAAAAAAATCAGATGCCTTAATCAAGGCGAACAGGGATGCTGCAAACCTTTGAATAAAAAAGCAAATATTTAACTAGAAATCAAACTTCCTCTTTCTTTTTGTGCCTTTGAAACATAAATCCTGCGACTCTCAACCAACATTAATCAGCTCTGATATGATGATTTTAAAAACCAGACATCTTGTTTTTTATCACTAAAGAGAAGTAAGAGACTGAGCCAAGAAGAAAAAGATAGATTACAGGAAACTCCTACTAGTGAAGCTCCTGGAGACAAATAATAATAAAATTTAAAACCAAACAAACAAACAAAAAACCCACAAAACAAACAGGAGCCATTGCCAGGATCACCACAAAATTATTTTCTATCAGTTTTAATGCTTTAATTTGAAAAGTAATCTCCCCTCTAATTAATATATTACTTTAAAGACATTGATTTTGAAACATATTTAGCAATCTTGATAAGCAAACAATGGGGCACACACCTCCAGGAAACACTCCAGTTTACAGGAAGAAGACAAGTGTTGATCAACTTAGAAAGCAGAAAAACCAGCAGCATTCTTCCTGACCTTTCAGACAATTCCATTGCTTATTGTGGAAGGTAATGGCCATGGCTACTGATGGCACTAAAGCAAGTTTGAATTGTTTGAAATCACAGCAAAAGCCAATTGCCAGAGAAGGCAGCCCAGCCTCCACAGCATGGCTTTATTTGTCAAGGTCCTAGAATGATTTGGGCTCAATGGCATTTTAAAAATTGTCTCATTTCAACAAGACGTTCCTGCCATGGGCAGGGACATTTTCCACTATCCCAGAGTGCTCCAAGCCCCATTCAACCTGGCCTTGGACACTTCCAGGGATCCAGGCGCAGCCACAGCTGCTCTGGGCAACCTGTGCCAGGGCCTCACCACTTTCACAGCCAAGAATTTCTTCCTAAATTCTAATCTAACCCTGCCCTCTGGCATGCCCCCTGGTCTTGTCACTCCAGGCCCTTTTCCAAAGTCCCACTCTAAATCTCTTAAAGACTTTAGGCACTGCAAGGGGCTCTAAGGTCTCCCAGGAGCCTTCTCTTCTCCAGGTTGAACACTCTCAGATCTTTCAGCCGAGCTCCAGCCCCAGCTAGTACAATCACAGGACTGCATGCTTTTAACTCCCCTTGTTTATTTCCCATGCTGTATTAATGTCCATAAAATAATTTAAGTCAGGCCCTAATGAAGCCAATCTACTGGCTGGAGTGGTTGGAATTGCTTTGCACTCTCCTTCAGGTGCTCTCCTGCTGACCTGTGATCCATCTCCAGGCTCTGGGCATCTCTTGCTTTCACTGCCATTAAACCAGAAGGAGTGGGATGGATTGAGGTTCTCCTACTTTAGTTTTTGGGTCTAGTGGCTGAGTTCTGTGTTAGACTGGGTTGTTCTGTGTTATGAAGTCAGACTTCATCATTATCCAAAGTCAATATGATGAGCAAAGGACACCTTAGAGACACAGAATTAATCTGCTCTCTGACACATCTTTCCTTTGTGGGATCAAAGAGAAGAGTTGCCAAGGCTCAATTTGAGCCTTGAGTCATGGCCCCACCAAGCTGGCTGTCAAACTCCACTGTGCAGGTTTTCCAGGGGCTGACAAGGGATGTGTCACCATCCCCATTTTAGTGCTAGCCAGAGAGCTCATTAGAAGCTATGTCCTACCTCGCTTCATACTACTGTGTTTTGGTTTGTAGCCAAGCACAGCCTTGGAGCATATGACCTGGTCTCTCTCAAGAGGACAGGCATTCAGTGAATGCATCAAGCACACAACGGCAGCTGACAGGCATGTGGTCTTTCAAGGCCTACTGTGAGCTGATCTAAAAGCCCTTCACACTCACACCCAGGGCAGATGGTGATCCTCAGCACCACCTTCCTTCCACAGATCCAATTCCATAGGCTGCAGTTAACTACTGATGTAGACATAGCAAATATAAGGTATTCTTCCTTTCTTTTAACCTCAAAGTAAATGTCTTACCTAAGCAAAATCTACCACTAAATACTAAAAACTAAGAATACATCCTAAGCGGAACAATGTCAACTATAACTGCTTCCCACTCCTGAATCAGAAACAGAAATACTCCAAGAATTGTTTATACTCTTCCCTAACAAGCCAAATCCAGTCTTCCACCAAACCTGACACAAGAGAGACGGCAACCACAAAGTCCAGTCTATCCAGGAGGAAGTGAGAGGAGACTTCTCAGCAGAAATTTTTAACAGGCAGCACTCACTGAGAAAATGTTTGTAAGAGATTGTTAATCTCTGCATCCCAAGTCACAGTTGCCACTAATAAATGCCAATGTTACAGATGGAGAGCAGATCCATCCAGCTGCAAGGGAGACCATGTATCTGTGCACTTTGGATCAAGCTGAAAACTTAAACATTATCAAAAACACCACCAGTTCTTCATGCAAAAAACTGTCTTGCTAGTAACACACTAGCCTAGATCCAGCCCAAGCTTTTGGGTAGCCTTAAAGCTGAACCAAGTCCAACAGGGTTTTCCAGACAGCTCAAATAACTTAATCCTCTTTTTTACAGACTCTAAATAAAGTCCTCAGCTGACCAAGATGAAGTATGGAAGAGACAAAAACCTTCAGGAGGTCAGAGGAAACAAAGCCAATCCTCTTCTTGACTTTCTCAACTGCTGTCAGAGGTCCAACTGAGCTGAAAAAGACCAAAAAGCATTACCTCAAAGCTCAGTTCAGAAGTAGCTAATTCAGTCAAAGGGAAAGCACTGTATACTAACACCTAAAATATCAGTTGTTTCAATTATACAGTGTAAGTCAGTACTTGAAACAGGACAAATTTCTGATTCTCCTGATTAGAAAACCGTCAAGCAATCAAGTGCAAAACATGGTCTTGCCTAACTGCAGAGAAAGCTAGAACACTAAAGCAGCACCTTACCTCTCAGTAACCTCCTAGTTCCATGCCCAGTTGTTTTGGGTGAAATCTAAAAATGCTCTAGGTAGCTAAAGAGGTTAATACAGTTATTAAAATAAAATTTTAAAAAAAAAAGTATACTGCAATATACCATGCATTTACCCCTGGTGCTCCAATGTAAATATGATCTTGCTATTAGTCCTAGCAGAATAAAAACTCTGCATATATAATAAAAGGAGCCCTCCTCCACAAACTGCAGGGCAGCAACGGTGCCAAAATTAAGTTGTTACAGCTCAAAGCACCAGAATGTCTTACCACAGTGCCAAATAAACCCACTTCAGTGAGGACTCTTCATGCTCAATTAGAGATTGCAAACCCTGTGTTTTGGAGCATGGAAATAAGCTGAGAGATTTACAAGAATTAGTAGGGCCATATCTTGAGTTTCTTACAACACCCACTTTTTCCAGTGAAGGAGATCTGTGGTCTTCTGAGGACTCCATCAAACGCCACTTTATCCAATACAAAAAGATGTAACTCCACCACGACACCAGCTTCTAGCTAAAGAAATCTTTTCCTGACATACATCTTACAGATTCTTTAAACACTCATCTTTCTAGTTTTGCCTTTGGTGTTGGTGCCAAGACTGCTGGCTGCCAGCACAGTAGCAACTCAAGTTTCTAAGGGGGGGAGGGGGACAGGGGAGCATTCCTGACAATATTAGCAATTAGGAGTTTCCTTAACACCAGCAGAGTACTCACTGGTGAATAGCTCAGAAATGCAGAAAATTATTTTCTTCTCTCAGACTTGATCAGCCATTATAAGATGCCTAGATAACCTCTGTTACCACTGTGACTGCAGGACTCCCAGAACTCTGCAGGGCCAACAGTTTAGACTATTCCCCAATGAACAAGACCATTACAAAGCTCCTTTCTTTGGCAGAACCCAAATTCCCACACTTTTCAGCATCACATTTTTCCCTTGCCCTCATGTAACCACCTGAGCCACTGATCATGGAACATCTTATATTTACCTCAAGAATGACAGACACCTTTCTTTGACTGCTGCAACTTTTCCTAATCTCCCAAACTGAAAGAAATCTAGTCTTTCTGGATGGACCCATGTGCTTCACAAGGTCAAAAGCACAAAAGGAACTTTTTCAATCAGTTTTCACTGTAACAAACATATCCCCTCTGACAAAGAGGAAAATGAAGGGGGGAAAAAACAGAATTTTGTTCCTACTTTTATTTTCCCATTAGAACAGAGTGGTGTAACAGGCAGTAAACTTTTTTTTTTCTGTCATTTTCTGCTCTTATGGACCAAAGTCTTTCATGCCTCATAAACAATACAAACTCCAATCAAGCCTGTAAATAGAGAGTGGAAAAGATAATAGAAAAACTATTTAGAATAGCCTGGGCTTTTTCCTAATATTGACATATTGAAGACAATCCTCAATTGTTAAGCACCCCAGATCTTAATCTTAAAATTACTTTACAGTAATCAGTAATTAATCAGTATCTGCAAACACTTTTAAAGATAATCTAAGGAGATTACCCAACATTTGAATATTGGAGAACACTCATAACATGACTTGTAGGGAACTTTACATTTGGTTCAGATCTTTAAGCATACTTGGGACCCAAATCTGGGGAAAATAAATATACATTTTCTTACAAAGCTGAATCTGCAAGGGAATATACTGAACCCCCATGAACTCAGAAGAATATTTTTTTCCCTTAACAAGACACTGGTCATTTTTCCTCTGCTGTACCAGGTCTGCTTAGTATTGCAGGCTGACTACAGCACTAAAACTCAAGTGCCAGTGCTTGTTTCTGAAGTGTCATCACAAAAAGAACACTTGTCCTGGTTCTAGCCAGGACAGGCTTAATTTTCATTGTAGAACCCAGAGGTTATGCAGTACGACTTCACATCATTTTCCAGGATGGGAGAAGGGGTCCCTTCCAGGTGGCACAGCATGGCATGGTCAGGAATTTTCAGGGTCCTGCGTGGTGATGAGCACATGAATCATTGGTCTCTTTCCTGTTCATTCTGTATTATTATTGGTGCCTTTACTGTTAATTTTCTTACCTCATTGCTGTTTTCAGTAAATTGATCTTCTCTCAACTCATGATCTTTATCTGCTGTGCCTCCAATTCTCTTATCCAGCTGCCACGAGGGAGAGAGCAAGTGGAGCATGGTTTGGAGAGTCTTGGTGGGAACACTTAATTGGGGAGTACCATTCCCAAACCATGACACCATGAAACTAAGCATGACAACAAAGAGCAGAAAACATGTCACTGTTTATAATAATCGTGGCTACATGATATAAAACTATGGTGTGCCCACATTTGCAAATACTAACCAACTTTGAATAGTGGGTTAGCCTACCTGAACTCAGAAGATAATGTTTTTTTCTAGTGGAAGATCCATCCAAGAATCCAATAACATATAATGGAAACTAAAGCTGAGCTCACACTGTCAAGAATCTGCTGTTTGGCTTCACTGGGATGAAGCTATTCCAGCATGTATACAACACATAATGTTATTTTTGAAGGTCTTCTTAGAAACCAGACACACTCAAAAACCCCAAACAAACAAAATAACCAAAACAAAGAAAAACCCCAAATAAAAAATCAAACAAAGCCAACCACAACATCCCTCCTCCCACAAAAAAAACCCCCACAAATCTCCCAACAAAAACAAGAAAAACACCCCCAAAACAGTACTTGTAGCAAAGATTTCTGTATCTTCCCAGCCAGAAGACCCATAGCCATGCTGGCCAGACCTTAGTTGAGTTTACATGGACAGGCCCAAAAAGGCAGGAGCTGACTACCTGCAAGTTGCTTTAGCAGAAAAGAGCTTAAAGAGTGCTCCAAATTTGGAGACTGGCACAGGGAAACTAATCAAATCCAAACACAAATAGCTTTTTTTACATGGTCAGTATGACAGAAGCTGAGGGAAGGAAGAAACTGGAGGTGTTTGCATTAACTTTCTGGAATAGTTAGTGCGCTGGGAATGTATTCAGAAGCAGGTCTGCCTGATGGAGTGTGAATTTGCCAGCTCAGATCTGACATTCAGGAGACGATTGTCAGCACTGAAATACAAACTGGAAAGAAGGAAGTCATACTCCTGATTTCTCTCAAAAAGCGATTAGTTAAAAAAAACCCCCAACACTACAAGACAAAACCCAGGCCAAAAACCACATTAGATTTAATATCAGTAATCAACAGAACCAGAAAATCCGTTTAATTCCATTTTAGCCCTTGTATTCGGACTACACATAGACAGAGAGCAGCAGCGCTGACCTATCTAGGTCAACTCCAAGAGACCAGAGATGTCAATATCTTTAATGAGAATGCTACATATTTCAGCCAAACAACAGAACCAAACACTGTCACTATCTAGCCTCTACAAACATTTCTAAGATATCTATAAACTGCTGCAGAAATCCACAGCTGAGCTACACTTCAAATCCTGCATAAATCAGCATCTATCATGACTGTCATTAAATTAACCTAAAAATAACAATGTAGAAAAAATACTCCCAGTTTTTGTGGTTTTGTTTAAACAAACGAGTTCAAATCCTGCAATTGTGACATCCAGCTCTAAAAAATTCATTTAATGTATTCCAAAAGGAAGAGAAAAAAAAAATGGACACTACAGTTTAATCAATACCAGCAAGATGAAATGAAGACTCTACACCACATCTTGAATAGGCCAGCTGGGTGCAGGGAGTGGGGACAAATTCAGAGTCAGTTGAAGAGTCAGCTAAATATACAGCAACACATTTTCATCACTGAAAACCAAACCCACTACAAGTCAGAGCCAAAACAAGGAAGTGTAACAATCTACATCCAGTTTCTGCATACTCATAGACTTATAGAATCACATATGGTTTGCATTGGAAGGGACCTTAAAGACCACCACATTCCAATCCCCCTGCCATGGGCAGGGACACTTTGCACTAGACCAGGCTGCTTACATAGAAAAGAAAAACCTATTTGATAAATGCAGTCCTTATGAAGCAAGATCTTGTTAATTACATTTCTTTTATTCTGGACATTAATTACATATTCATTCAGTAGACACATTTACACAAGTCTATTACCCAGCTGTAACACCACCTAAAAATACATATAATTAAGAAGCATCATTTTAAGCAGAACTCTGATTATAAATCCAACAGTAACTTGAACATTACCACCATATTTCCAGTCCAGGCACCCTTTTGGATAAGCATTTTTCCAACAGATTCCCCTTCTCTGGGAAACTCTGGGCATGCAATCTGTCTGAACAGCTCTAGTCCTGTACTGGTTACCCATTGACATTAGAAGACATGCAAGAAGCAATACCCAGGCAAAGCTCTGCCTGCTCTGTTCAGATGAGGCTTTATCTTGCTCCAGCCTGTGTTAATCCCTGGAAGTGTGACCTCACTCCAATATATCTATCTGGCAGCAGAATCATCGGGGGAAAACTATGACATTTCTTTGGGTCATATCTTTTAACATCAAAGTTGCTGAAAAGCATATTCTTCTTCTAAGTGAAATAAATGACAGTAATCATCACTACACCAGACTGAAAAATAAGGATTTGGATTTGAAGGTCTGCCACAAGCGTTCTCAGCAAGGGCACACCACTGCAATCCCCAGCATCAACTTAAAAAATCCTTAAACCACAGTCTGATTTTCAAGTCTTAAAAAAAACCAAACTAACAAAACCAAAATGGAAGTTACAGAATCACATTTGAACTACTCCTCTTCTGTAATTGTGCACCCTTTGAAAACTCTTACTAACATTTTAAAAAGAAAAAACAGTTTTATTTCATAAAAAAGCATTTTAAGGCCTTTACTGCAAATGATGATTCCACAGTATTTTTAGAAACTAAGGCGCATGTCATATAAGCATCTTTAATGCATTTCAAAACATAGATCAATATATTGATTTACTAATCAAATGGATGTTACATTAAGTCTCATCTTACTTTCCCCACTTCCTGGTGAAATAAAAAATCAGCTTTTAGTGCCAAGCACCTCCTCAGTAGGTACCTGAAGGACTCCTGTTGGATGCATGGTACTAAGGAATGACAACAATGAAGGAATTTGTTATTTATCATATCACCACACCCAGAATTCTTCAAGCTACACCAGAGATTACATGCTCAAAAGTCTCATTTAATACATAAGATAGCTTCTTCTGTCATAAGATAGAGAAACATAAATTCATTGGGGGGTAGGAATTAAATAAAATAAAATAACAAATCAGGGAAACAGCAGCACGGTTATCATAACTCCACAAACACAACCTATCTAAACCTCAATGTTTCGGATATAAAACTAAAAGTTTTAGAGGCCTGAAAGTAATGCAGAAAAATGTGCATTTTTGCAATCTGGTCTCCAGAAGGATCTGAAGATCAAGACTAAGTTCAGCTCAAACAGCAGTAAGTCAGGGTTTATTAATTTTTATTAGTCAGCCAAGCAGATGTCAAAGCAGAAACATCTTGGGAAAAGACGTCATCAGGAATATCCTGGAGCTTCCACAGAACTGTGTCATTCAGAACTGAGTATGTCAGAGGAGGGAAGAGACCAAGAACAGTTGGAAATGGGGGAAAAAAAAAGTGGTAGGTTGATGCTGAGCCACATCAGTAGTACTCAAGCATTCCTCAGGCACTATGAACTGGAACAAATAGATGACCAGGACTCAACAGGAGTTTGATGTTCATCCAATAAAGCTGATGGAACAGATCAGAAAACAGGAGGCAGGATAATCTAATGTGTTTGGCAGATTTGGAATATAGTCTTAGCAGCCAATACCTTTGTGGTTGGGAGACCCAAGCAATGTAGGTGCAAAAGCAGATGTAGGGGAATCAAACAGCCAAATTAAAATCTGTGTTCCCATGGTTTAAGATTTTTTGGAGCATTTCACCAAGCCTCTCCCAGATTATAGGCACTATCTATGACTCCTGGGTTTCTGACCCTCCATCAAAGAGAGAGGAAGCCACCACCCTACAGAGGCTCTGCTGTCATCAAAAATCATTCAGCACGATCCTGCTCAATTCTCCATGGTGAAACCTAATCCAACAAAGAGGGAGGAGAGGAAAGGGAGCAATAAAACTATGCACACTGTGCGGTTGGAGGCAACTCACCTGCAGGTTCCTTACAGCTTTGAATGAATCAGCTCAAATCCAAAATTCAACACTTTGCACAGAGGAGTGAGGTGGAACATCCACCCTCATGATATATTGTCATGATACAACGTTTTAACACTTCAAACATGCAAGCGAAACAGTGGTACAACTGTATCCAGTTTTAGAACAACTAGAAATTCTGTTACCAGACATAAGAAAATTTCAATTTCGGCAGAGGCCATGAATTCTGTGAGTCAATGAACCCTCCAGCTTTAAGACACAACGGAATTTTTAACAATTTAGTGTAGGGGGAAGAAAAGAAATAATAAAACCATTTCTTGCTGCCAGTTATTACATAACCATTTGCTGCAAAGGTTTTCGGTCTGTGGCTAGAACCCCAAAGTAGATGGACAAGTAACACAGTAGGTCTCCTATCTTCAAAATTTGCTTCAGCAGTTCCTTTGTCTTAAGAGGACAAAGTTTTAAAGTAACTTTTGGGACTTGCACGGTCTGGAAAATACCAACAAAACACCAGACTATCCTTTCAAGTAAATAAGAAAAGCATCTCTTCTGCATTCCAAGTGAAGCAACTTTTTTGACTGCACAGCCATCAAGATCAAGCAGCCATAACTCCAAACAAAGACCCAGTTCCAATAACTCCACACTATGGAAGAGACAGGATTTTAAAATATTATTATTTTTATTTTATTATTTTGAGGAAATCTTACTTTCCCCTAGCTGTGAATGCTTGCACTTCCACCAGTAAATTAGGAATGGCAAAGCAAGGCATGTATTTGCATAAGATGAAAAAAAATTTAAGAAATGCATTTCTCAACCGCACAATAATTAGAAGGGGACTTCTCCCTACAATGTTGATATTTGGCTCTGCATTTCTATAGACAAGAAACAGGCTGTAAGAATTCCAATAGCAATTAGTAAAACAGATCCAGGAGAGCTTAGCAGGCAGCACTCTTTGTTCCTCCATGGGAAACTTCACTCTGCATGAATGACTCCCACCTCCAGTGAGAGTGATTGACAGAGGTGGCACACCTGCCTCCAACAGGAAATTGGAATGGCTGAAGTTTTCCTCCAGGAATTCATCTATGCCCAGTCAGGGGCTTTGCAGATATTCAACAAATAAGGAAAAAATGGGGAAAAAATTTAAATAGAAAAACCATATACGTTACTTCAATACAAACCCATAAGAGTTCCAAGATGTACACTACTACAGCCTGGGGGCTGGGCCTTAATCGCTGTCAGTTTTCGTAGGTTCAGCCACAGCTCCAGTACAACCATGTCAAGCAACAGCACGATTTTACCTATGGGGGCACAATCCTCTTTTCCATCCAATTTAAGAGGGAATACAATGCCCAGCTTGCACTGGGTTGTGTATTCAGCTACCCCAAGAAGGTGTGCACACCCCTGCTCTCCTGGCAGCTCACCACCAGCAGCATGGAGCTGCAGTGGTTGACCCAGGGGCCAGACCACTACCAAATCCCTGGGGCTCCAAATACATCTCAAAAGGTGTGGCCAAGGTGGGCTTGTGTGAGGAAACTACATCCTCCACGGAGAGCCTCCATGAGGAACCTTGCATATTTCTCCCCCAAAGGGTGTGAGAACTGAGTACACTCTCACCCCCCTGTCTTTCCCAGAAACACTGCAGCCAGCACAGCGCATGATGCTGGATTGTAACAGCAAAATCTAGGAAAAAAAACAAACCCATGGGAAGCTGAGATCTTGTGGTATTTTCATTCACTGGTCTGCAGAGAGATCACTCCTTCCTTTACTGTATTTATTCAACTCCCTGTTGGTGTTACCCTGCAGAACTCTTCCCTTACTTCTGCAGTGGCACAAGTTAATCTCCCAGACATTTTGTACAGGTTTCCTCTTTTACAAAATTCAATTTACTTACTAATTTTGACTGTAAAACCCTTTTTCTTCAAAATCTCTTCCTACACCCCTATCAGTTTTTTTTGCACTGCATTCATTTTTTTCCTTCTTTTCTATCTCAGTCTTCTATTCTACTACTTCATTCCCTTCAGTTTTTACACAAACATTTTTATTCAGCTTTTTAAAGCTGTGGGTGAAATTCAAATCACAAGCCCCCCATCAGACACATAGAGACAGTGGCAGAAAACAGTATCTCTGTAGGTCTCATTCTGGCAGTGACAACCAAATTACACTTAGCAGGTGATTCATATCAAACATGATAAACCCATGTTTGGAGGCTTCTTTGGTCTTCCTTTCACAGTTCCTTGCCCCAGTGTTTGGTACATTAACTTTCACCCTGTTCCAACCTCAAGGCTCAAAATGATTACTGAAGTAGCAAGAATCTCATGAATGCAAATATTTGCTCAGGGTTAAATTACCAAGAGAGACTTTCTGCTCAGAGCCTGCAAGCCCAAAAAGAAAGAATAAAAAGAGGCCAAGAGTTTAAGAAAACTAGAGCCCAGTGTTAAGTTCCTTCATTATAGTCAGACACCTGCCTGTTATTCAGAAGTATAAAATAAAGAGGAGAAACCTCCGACATCCAAGTGATATTTAGATGTCACCCTGTCTTTCAAAAAATACTGTGACTACTGGGTTTTTCAGACTTTTAGATTCTTTAATATGAAGACTGGTATCCTCCAAAAATCTCCATCCAGATTGCCATGATGCCGTGTACAAATGTGTATGATGCTTGCACACACTGTATATAAATGCTCCACCCCAAGGATAGAGGTTGGACTTCCAATAACAGGCTGACATCTAACCAGTGTCTAACACTCCGTGTTAGTGTTTTAGCCATTCACACTAATTAACTCAGCTCAATGAGTACCAGAACTTAACTGTAAAGGTACTACACTTTTAACAGTGGTTCTGTATACTTCAGTGGACATTGTTCAAAATGCTTGAAGAGAGAAAAATGGCAAATAGCATGTGTAATTGATTCATTCAATCGTCCAGCATAAAAATGCTCTCTCCTTTAATATTCATTAAACAAAAGGATTTCTGTGAAACAGCATCAAGTTAGATGGATAAAGAAGAAATAAAGAACTAGAACAATCTTTCAAAAGGGGACATTTCAGGATTTTAAAATGCAATTACAGTAAAGTAATTGCTCACAGCCATGCTGAAATGCATGAGCACCTAAAATGTTTCAGAGCTCCTCACCTCTCACAGCAATGGCCAGTGGTCTGCTCTGTCTCTGTTAGTACCTTGAGGGTTCAGTCATCTTAAAAGATGCATTTTTCCTATGACTAACAACAGATTTGAAGACCATTAATTCTACATGACTCTATTCACTGCTCAATGACTGCTTCTGACCCAACCTCAAGTGCTCTCTGAACAGCTATCCATACTTCCAGCACATTTAAATGTACTCTATAGACCTATGAAATTTTAAAATTTAAAAATGGTTATTCTTACCCTTAGTAACTCTGATCTCTCTAGAAAGTCACCAGCATTTAAGACACCAAAGATGATAACACTTGACATATTTCTTCAAGACACAAAACATCCTTCGCAGACTATTGGTGCCCAACACAAGTACAGAGAGGGACCAATGCTTGTTGGGGATGCTGTGTGACAGAAAAGCCAGATTTACTAGCCCCACCATTAACACATATCAGTCAGGCAGTACCAAGCTTCTTAACAAAGGAGAAAAATCCCATTTTAGTACTCCTGACACTTTTTTATGCTGATGGTTAACTGTGAAAGAGCTGTTGGTTTTTAGAGTCCATAAACACAAAATTACTTATACTAAGAGGGAGAGAAGAAAGACCGAGGGACAAAAGTATCATACCCATATTTGAAAGGTTATTCAAATGGCCTGGCTTCAAGGTAGGAATTTAATCCCTTTGTTAATGGAGGGACTATAGATAGTAGAGGATATAGATACAGAGGAGTTGATGAACTCACTTTGCTGAGCCCCTCAAGGCTCCTGCAGTGCGTCTTGCATGCCATGACTGAGATTATGCTATGTCAACAACCTCATCTTCCCAGCCTTCCACCTCAATTCTTCACCTAGCCCTCTCACAGCAGTTAAATCATTGGTTTTCTGTCCCACACAAGGGTCTTAACCCCAGACAAATAGCAAGAGAAGTGCAACTTAGAAAACAAGGAAGCAGGTAATAACAATAAACCCTTTCACAGAAAGACAAAAATAGCAACAAAAGTCAGTAAAACCAGAAGAAAAGGGAGGGACAGCAGCATTTTGTGAGGTAGTGGTCAGGTACCACAGAGGCAATGTGCTTTAAATAATGCCACTTAAACTCAACAAGTTAACACTGAGAAGCCAGACCACAACTGCAGACCTGAGTATTTCTCATAGAAGGATGTGGTGACCACTGCCAGAAAAAGTAACGGCCACACCACCAAGGGAGCAGAGATGAGCATGAGGCTGTCATGCCAATTAGCATCACCGGCAGGGACACCATGTACCAGCACATCTTCTCTGCACAGGCTGGCACAGCACTCACTGGGTACCCAGGTAAAGCAAACACTCAGTGTTGTAGGATCAGGAACTCCTAACAACAGGCAGCACGGATAGAATGAACAGCCACAAACTGTGAAATAAAACCCAAAGACCCATACAATTTTAAGATACTGCAAAGCGTAAAATGTAAATCAAGTTATAATAACCCTTGCTTTTAGGAGCTGGCTGGGAAAGGGAGGGGGGAGAGTAGAGGGAGGGGGAAAAAAAAATTTCCCCTGGAAGCACTTTCCAGGTACCTCACTATTGTTCCACCAACAAAGGCATCTCAAATTTCACCACTCATAACCTCCAAACCAGCCAGAGTTCCGTGCTGTGACTTGACTGCCTCCCAAATGCTCCAGAGAATGCAACACTGAGCTGCGGACATCTATTTTCAATTTCACATGGATTTTCACCATGGAGGTCTGGGGTCCTGTGCTTGGGAGTGCCAGGCTCAGCTCTCAATGGGGTGTTCAGAGGGGTTGGCAGAAGACAAAAAAAAAGAGAGCCCTGAGGGCTGGTGACAGGCATGCAGCATGGCTCAAGAGCTATCACATGATGGAAAGGACTTCAACGATACTCCCTCCTATTTTCCCCCTCCTCTCTCTCACTCATGTCCAAGTCCATCTTAGCTCAGGTTATGTCATATACTCTGTTCCCACATCTGAGAAATATATGAAGTCACATTATTTTTTACTTAAAAGGAACTTTCAGCTAGTTCAGAGAATTTGGAACAAGAGAAATATTTTCAAAAGAGTATCAATATTCATCATTGTGTAAGAATTGCAAGTCATTGTCAGTCTCTCAAGTGAAACATCAAATTTCACATTAAAATTTGATAATGCCAATACAAATGGATACCACAGTAGTTATTACTGCTTTTAATCTGCCACTGTTCACTGAACTCAAACAAGTTAACATCAATAGCTCAAATGTCTAACACAATATCTGTATCCAGGGAGCTAGAAATATTCATTACTTAGGTTTACCAGTCACCTCCTTTAGTTTCAAATTGAGTTTTCGGTAAATGAAAAATTTAAATTTAAAAATTTAAATGTAAATTTTAACAAAACAGCTTGAAGAAGAAAATTAATCTTACTCAAAAGCATTTTGCAAGTTCATAGCTTTAGTAGAAACCAGTGTGCAGTCAGAGGAATTAAAGCATTAATCACATCATTGATGCATGTACACTCCCTGCCCTTTCAATTCTCACACAGACCCCTGGGTCACACTCACTGACCAAAGCAGGACCATTATTGATCTCCAATAACCTTATCAAGATGCCTAAAAAAAAAAAAAAAAAGGACCAGACAATCTGGAGAAAACCCCATGCACCCATAATTAATGAGCTTGGCCAGCAGGAACAGACACGCTTCAGTCAGGAACATTCAGTGGTTTTTGAGCTTACAGACACATGGGAAGACAAAGCGGTTCCCAAAATCTCCTGCAGAAGTTAGCTATATATTTTTCATTGAAAACCAGTAGGAAATGATTGGACTTTAGGTCATATTTTGGAGGGCAGCACTACCCACATCAGTCCACCTCACAGAGCTTGTTTGAGAACAAAGCTTTCTCAAAACCAAACACATTAAACCTGATCAGGGAACTCAGAGTATAAAACCATGGGAATACTTTGGAAAACTCAGCCACAAAACTTGCCTTGAAAACACTGCAGTGCAAACAATGCATAAGTGAAAAATCATCACCTGGTATTCTGACTTCCCAAGTCTGTCACTCCTGGTGTCACAAGGTTTCAACATCCCACTTCCACCACTACTGACCTAAGGCAGTCTTCCTCATTCTGGATCACACTACAGAAGCTCATCCCACACAAAAAGCCATGAGGACCATCATCACTAAGATTCTACTGTTTTTATTGTTTTGAATATAATATTCTGTCTTGTACCTCTGAGACACTCCAAGACCAAATACACTCTGCAGTCCCAACCTTGTCCTACATTATCACCTCAGCCAATGTTGGGAATTGAGGAGACACCCACAAGAATCACATTGGTCAGTATTTCTGTAGCATTAGTACACTACACTGAATTTCCTTAAGTAAAGGGCAACCCAGTATCAACTCTGTCTTTCTTCCCTGCCTCTGTGGAAGCCACCTGACAGGCCTTAGATCTGTACACTTGTCAAGAGGCAAAGGTCCTCTGGAAGAGAAAGTCCTGCCTGGCTTCACTTTCAGCAAGAGTTTTAGACATACATTTAAATGCAAGAAGCTGTGCCAAATGTGACTGGACAACAGCAATTCCAGCTCCATTCAAGAATGATTCCAGCCAGGACTACACAAGCAGGGCATGTCAGATCAGAGCCACAGGAGCAAGCAAGCTCTACAGATTTCCCTTACCTCATCACACTCTGAGTCCCTTGACTCTGAAAACAGGAATAAAACTTGTTGCTTGATGCTCTTCAGTGCATCTCACACACACACACACACACAGGTCACATATTGCACCCACCAATCTACAAGCAACTGACATTGCAATTATATACTGCTTGTATCGCAATCTACAAGCAACTGACATGAGTACCCTGGCTCCACTAACAGAGCAGGAGGCTGCTAACATGGGCATTTCAGCTACTGCAGGCTCCAAGCCATGAGGGAGGACCAGCCTCTAAAAATTAATGTACTGAAGATTGCTACCCAAGGAGTTCAGGAGGTGCCAGAAGTCAGATTGCCAGAATACCTCTGGATCCAGGACAGGTAGGCAACTTCAACAGCTCTGCAACTCACCATAATCTTTCCTAGGTTGATCCAGCTTTTACCTACCCAAGAAGCAGGGCAGAAAACTTCCACTTTTTAAAAATAAGAGTTTATTTCTTTAAAAGGAGTTTCTTCAAATGCAATTTCATTTTTATAATTTTTCTTTAGCGTTAATAAGGTAAGAACATATACAATATAAAGAACTGGATCACAAGTAAGCTAAATCAGGAACAACCCAGCTTGCTTATTTCAAGGGATATTATAAACACAGCTCTGCTAGATGGAGTATGAACTCTAAAACATCCTCCTAGCATTGTGAAAAACAGCTTTCTATGAAAGATAAACTTCTTCTAAAGAATGCAAGCATACTTTTATTAATGTATTTGTCACCATACATAACCCCTTTCCATTCTGCATGCTTCTCAACCAAACCATTTCTGGTCATTAACAATTGCCAATAGTCTCTCCCATTCCTTGGTGCCGCTGTGTATCAGGCACTGCAAGATTCTTTTATGTTGGAGAGCTATTTTTCTTTGTGTTAAAATTCCCTAAAGCTTGCAATGGAACTAAGGTAGAGTATACCCCTTTAACATAGGTACACCACTCTTAATATTTGGAATGGAAAATGTGACATAGGTACTGAGGTTTAAAAAACAGCTACAATGCATGTGGCCAGTTTTCTAAACATGAATCTCATAAAGGGTTTTAGGGATTTTTTCCCCCCTTCCTTCCTTTTTTTTGGTTTGTTTTGCTTTTTCCTCGAGAATGCTGGCTTTACAGAGACAGCCAGCTAAACATAACAGATCATTATGCTTCAGAGATTTCCAATTTGCAACTGGAAATGTTTAGAGTACTAACAGTTCCAAAAGGTATTTTAAAAGGAGAGAGGGAAAAAAACCTAATTTCATAAGTGTCTAAATATGGATTCGCAGAAAATAAATTTAATCATACAGTTAATAGCAGTCTTACTGAAATGAATGTTTAACGGAACTGATTTTGTATGGTTTTAGAACTAAAATTTACACAGCTCAGTGCTGCATTTACTCAAACATGGATTCCCTGGCCTTTGTGAGCCGCACAAGGACGCCGGGTCCAGGGTGTGTGTGCGGGGGCAGCTCGGGGTGAGCCCGCAGCTGGTGCTTGGGAGGTCATGGGTAGCTCAGCCAGCGCCGAAGCGGGTCCAGCCTGGGGAGGGCGGGCCGGCCCTGCGGGCGATGGGTTTGCATCAGAACCGCGCCAGCCGCCCTCAGGGGCAGGGAACGAAAAGAAAAAATCAATTAAAGAAAGAAAGTTAATTGACCGCGCCCCTAGGTCCGTGCGGGCTGCACCGCTGAGCCCCCACCTCCCCCCGGCGGAGCGGCCCGACCCCCGGGCTCCCCGCCGAGGGCACGGGCGGAGCGGGGCCCTGGCGCCAGCAGAGCCGGCGGGACCGCGCGGGGCAGTGCCCGCCCGCCGGCCGGCAAGGGGAGAACAGGGGAGGGAGGCGACGGCGGGGGGGCCGCACACCCGGCGCGGGGGCGGCC
>VXAX01005637.1:64278-164168 GCA_013399835.1 Leptocoma aspasia
GGGCGCGGGGGGCTGGGCGTAGCCTTCCCCTCCGGGTCCATCTGCCCCCGCCGCCGCGCTCCGGCGCACCCCAAGCCGCTGCGCGCTGAGCTGGGCCGGGCGGTTACAAAGGCGGCCGCCGGGCGAGGGGGGTGGGTTTCCTCTCCCTCCCACTGCAGCTGCATCGCGCCATGAGGCGCCGCCAGCGGGACGCGGCGCCCCTGAAGGCGGCGGAGGCGGGATGCGCCCCCGCCCCGGCCCGGCCGAGGCGGCAGCGGGACAAGCCGGAGGGGCCGCCCCGGCTGCCGGGGGACCAGGTGCTGCTCCCGGCCCGGGGGCAGCGGCGGGGAAAGGGCGCACCCGCCGGGGCCGGCCCCTCCCTAAGGCCGGGAGCGGGGACCAAGGGGAGGGAGGAGAGCACCCTTTCCTGCCCCTTCCCGCCCAGCCCTGGGGAATCAGTGCCTGCCGCTTGCGTGGCCCCTGGGCAGTGTTACGAGGAGCTCCCGCTGAGCCAGAGCCGTCCCGGGCTAACAGGGGGCATCCCACTCCCCTCCGAGTGAACCGGTGAGCCCCGGGATGCAGCTGCAGGGAGCAAGGGGCGCCCAAGCTCCTCACCATTCGCATGCCACAGGGGAGGTGTTTATGGATCCCTTCGGTAAGAAAGAGGACGAACCCAGGGCGAAGCTCAAAATCATGTCGCAAGCAGTAGAAAGGGAAACCTAAGGGCTACAGGCTCTACACCAGCTGTTGTCCTTGGAGCCAAAAGCTCCTCGGTCCAGCTGCTGGGGGCGGCTGTGGGACATATGCCGAGACACAGGAGAGACCCCAGGCTGTGCATGGCTTCTCTGACTGACCTGTTCTTCCATTTGTGTGTCAGAGAGCAATTCAGATACCAATTTTGTCTGAGGGGATCAAACCCTGCCAGCATCTTCCCACCTCCCAGAACCATTCCAAGAAACAAGAGCTTCTTAAATAGTCAGACCGAAGGCCCACCTGACTCACTACCCTGTGCCTGGACAGGGAGTAGGGTGCTGTAGGTAGGAGGGATTGCAGCTGAGCTGGAGTATGATGCTCTCTTTTGTAGCCCTGGTGAAGTTCTCCTTCCACAGAGGTAAAACCCTGCCTCTTCAGGTGAGGCACATATTTAAAGGAGAGCTTTCTGAGATTTAAGATCCCAGCTTCTCATCACAAGGAGTAAATAATACAGAGAAAAACAAAAGTACATATCAAGCAATCTATCTCTGAAAGCACAAAGACATGTAAAATGTTCTTCACAAAGGCATTTACCTTCAGGAAAAAAACCCAGCAAAACAGTAAAACAAAAAGTTATCTGTATTGGGCTTTAGTTTATTTTTTATTACCCAGTAGTCCGTCATTGCTCTTTCCTTCCCCCTGAAATATCCAATGTTGATGCAGACATTAGTGTGCAAATATACTGTTGAGCACTTGAATAGTGGGGTGGAATGGAAATGCAGTTTTGCAGCGACATTCCCAAAATTAATTTCCGTGGACTAATAATTCCAGAATAAAAGAAGTAGCTGTTCTAGATAACTGTATTAATAGGGTCTAGATAAACCAGAGTAAGAGTAGACTCATCAGTGATGAACCAGTCTGGATTTTTTGTCACTTTGAAAATCCAACCTATTACTTTCCAAATCCTGCCTTAAAGTATTAATATATATACACAAATTTAAAACACGACAAGTTATTTCCAATACTTATTACTGTAAAAATGGATATGGTTCTCTTAGATTAGTCCTGTCCTTTAGGACAATGAGGTGGGTCTTCTCTATAGCATTTTCACCAGAACAGATCCAAGTTCACCAATCATTGCTGCATGGTTACCAGGTATAATGGAGATACAGCAGCAGAAACAAACTTACAAATTGTTGGAAATTTCTCAGGTTCTTTGCCTTGGAAGCAAGGTCCATGCTATCAAGTGTAAAGCTGAGACAAGCTTTATTTTAAGCATTTAAACTAGTTAGATATAGCACCAGAACACCAAATAACCAGAATCCCTTAAAATTACCTATTTATTTCCTGTCCAATTCTTTCCCCACCTTAGCCAGCATTTTGGTTTGGTTTTTAGGTTGTTTTTTTCTAGTGAATTGGACCATTTTTCATCTTAGGCACTCAGTATCTACAGTCTGGGTATCTGCAGCATTTAATTTGTTTCTCTGATCAGAATCAGTTAAGTTATTCTGGAGTGAGTTAACAGTTTAAGCAAGTTGTAGCCATTGCGTTTGACCAGCAAAATTGCAGCAGAGGGCCAGTGTCAGTTTCTTTACATCTGGGAAATAAGCCATGTCTCCAACCAAGGTAAATCGTGTGGAGTTAGAGAGAAGTTTCAGCAGATAAGCAACAAAGAAAAGAAGGGCTCTGCCTTGCAGCTCTGCTAGGGATTGGAAGGAATAAAAGCTAAGAAGAAGGTGGTCTGACACTACCAGCAAAGGAGCAAAACAGCACACATTTGGGAAGACAAAAGAAATTGCTGGGACACCTCCCGTGAATACGGGAACTTTCTTCCCACCTGAATTGAGAGGCATGCAGTCCTTTAAAACTATGAGGAGCAAAATGATCTTGGGATCATTTACAGCACAGTTTGTGACTCTTGTAACAAACATGGGATGCCACCTTTCATTGAGTTGCAGGCAGTAGATATATATCCAGCTCTATAAAGCCCTTTTCTTCTAACCTAACTGTCTCAGGTACTTGAGTTGTTTCCCTTCATGTCTTATGAAGGAAGTCATAATAGAAACAAGTCTGCCTTGTCAACATTTCTGTCATTTCTGCCATCCACAGTGTTAGTCTCAAAGTTGAAGATTCTCTTAAATAGATTAGAAACTGGTTAGAAACCTCCTGCAATGAACTGGACTTTGCTGAGCACCTTAAGGTCTTAGTTTTATTAAATCTTAGCCGTGAATTCTACTTTGTGCCCAGTACAATGAACTTCTTTAAGCTTTGAAGCACTGGGCAATGCCATTGAATATGGTCCTTATCTTGGGCTGATCTTAATTGTTCTCAATCCCTTGGTATCTAATGCACATGTGTGCAAGGGTAAGAGTAAAGGGCCAATAAACACAGTGCAAGTGGTTAGCAAAGTTCATACAAATATTCTTTCTCTCCAAAAATAAAAAAGTTGCCCATCATATTGCATTAAAATTCTGTTACAAGATGAGCTCTCTCAACACAAAATAATTCTCCTTCATGGTAGGCTTTGCGGTTCAATGAGCATTACCACTGCATGTCCAGGAAAGATAGATTTAATGAGGGTAAGAGTAACCTCTTCTAGATTTAATAAGACATTGGAGACCAAAAAGCCAAGGCTTTGCGAATACATTGGGTTTGTCTGACACATTTTTCCTGTAGGAGATGCACATCATGTTTTGTTCTGGATCATGTAATCCTTGGGGTGACTATCATGTGCTTTTGCACATGACACTCTACAGCAAACACAGAGTTCCTTTGTGCACAGAGTCCTTATTTATAAATCTTAGAATTTTGATTGGAGTTTTTTTCCTTTCTGAAAAGATTACTTTTCATGTGAAAATGAAGATTTGAAGATTACTGTGACATCTTTTGAGTGTTTGTGAAATCTCATTCTCATGAATTTGAAGCTGGGCCTTTGCACTTGCAGATAAAGCAGAAACTGCTTTATTCCTCATGTACAATGAGATTAAACCAGCAAATGCAACAAAAACAATTAAATTTTATGGCAGCACTGAAACTTACTCTGTTGCTTTTAAATTTGAAAAAAAAAAAAGTCAGAAAGAAATTATTAATCAAATCTAGTTTTCAAGGGAAAATAATTTTAAGCCAAAACCATAGTGTGGTAGGGTTTTTTTTTTAATGATATCTTAGATAAAAGCAAATCTATTCCATATTCACCAACCCCACTTACCACAGCAGCCAAGAATCCAGAGGGAAAAAAGCACACAGAAATAAGGAACTGCAGATAAAAGTAAAGCAGCCCTCCATTTGGGACACAGGTCCTGTGGCAGCCTTTAAACTCTAGCATGAGATTTTTATAATAGAATGGAATAGTATTTTAGCTGCACATCATGCAGTCGTTGAACTTAAATATTTACTGGGGCTTGAATGTTAATTTTTCTTAGCACTGAGGCATTTCCAATACTGGACTTTCTAATATCACTGGTATCCTCTATACATTGACTTAACAGGTTTTGTTTTCATTTAAATCAATTCAGATCTTTTTAAGGTAACAGACCTCAGAGTTGTCATTTGGGCTCTCTGAAAGCAGAATTAGGTTCATACAACGGGTAATGAGTGATCAGTGCACCACCTGTTTTTGGAGCCTGATCTTCACAGGATGAAGATCTTCTGAAAATGTCAGATCATGAAAATGTCCTCTATGTCCAAGGAGGGCACAAGAGCCATTCTTCATCTTTTAAATGCTGGGCTGGTGAAAACAGTAATCCTGTTGCCATTGCTTGACAAAACACAATGAGCTAAAATACAAGGGTGGTGGATCCATTCACTTCTGTCTCTGGGGTGTAAAATGAGGGTGGATCATTAGGGGACTCATGCTGACCAGAAAGGCTACACTTGATGTATGACTGTCCATCCTCACCGGAGAGGATGATGAGGATGAGGAGGTGTTGCTGACCTCTAGCTAGCAGCCAGCCTTTGTGACAGACACCAGAATCCTCACCTGTTCAGTGGGTGTCTCTCTGTTTACTGGCTGTTACTAGAATACTGGGGCTGAACTCATGACGGGGCACAGTAGTGTTATAGAAAACTCTGTGCATAGATTAGGTTCTATTTACTGTCAGTTTGCATTTATATTTTCAGACTACTTAAAGCTGCAGACTTGTCAGATGTGCACATTAATTTGCAGCAGTGGAGGTGAACTCAGTGACCCAGAGGATCCTTTCAGCTTCATGTTCATAATTTATTCTTGTATCACATTATGAAGTAAATGAAGAGCTATAGCTTGTCACCATTCAATTAAGCACTTTTAAACACTGACTTTTGCATTACCTTCAAAAACAAGATGTGCTTTATGAATTGAATCATGCATCAAGGGTGAGGCGTTTTGCAATCAGTGACCTTCAGGAACACAAATCCCATTATTCAAAAAGAAAAAACACAGAGGTTGCTAAGTGCTTTTAACAATGAGCAGGATTAGAGCTAAACCCTTTCAGAAATTACATAATCTAAAGGTCATTGCAGATTTTACCCAAGATTTTCAGCACCCTGCAATCAGCCAAACTGAGATTCTGTCAGATTCCTGCTCTGATTAGAAAGGTACTAAAACTGGAATCTCTGTCAAACAGGAGAGGGAAATACTGTTTTTTCCTGGGCACCACTAGATCAGAAATGTACTCCAGAAATGTTGACTTCTAATACATGCCACAATGGTCTGGCAGACATAAGGTATAGCTTTTAAACAGAAAGAGGGAATTCCAACACTTGATTTCTGTCACCCTAGTCACTGTTAATCTGGGTTCAGAAACAAACACTGACTCATTTTGAATTCTGATAAAAGAGTTCTCATCTCTTTTTTGTTACTCTACATACATTTCATCCATTATGGAATTACTCCATTACTGAAGGGTGACCCAACAAATTAGCTGAAACCAAAATATTTAGTAAAACTTTACTCTGAAAAAAAAACCCAAAACCAAAATTATTAGTACAATATTTCTGTAATCTATTAATAAATTATCCAGAATGTATGTTTTTACAAAACAGATTCTCTGTGACTCTTCATGAAACTACTCAAAAGTTCTTATGAAGTTTCACACCAGCCATCATCAATTGCTCTACTCACAGACCTGGCTGGTCTATGTGTTACCAGGATCTTGGTGATTGCAATAGTGTAATGAGTTACTCCTGCAGCCCTCAGACCTGCCCTTGCAGCCACATGTGCTACAGACCAGGGTGATCAGCACAGTCCTGCCCCACCTGGGCTGGGCTTAGCGGAGTCATAAAGCAGAGGCGGAGGGAAATGTCTACATACAGCTCCTGCCCTCCAATGACATGCCTGTTTTCTGTCACATGGGAGATCTCATGTCACATCTGTACCCAGGAAAGCAGGTAAGTAAACCTCATTTATTAAAGCACACTCAGTTTGCATCTCCTGTCTTCAAGGAGTCAGCAGGCCAACCCTCACACAGAATGTATTGGATGATGGATCAGCACCAACACCTTAGGTGATTTTTTCCAAAAAAAGTTTTTAAAATCACAGAATCATGGAATCATTTGGGTTGGAAGATTATCTTAAAGATAATCTTTAAGATAATTAGATTATCTTAAAAATAATCTAATTCCAACCTATATATATGTATATACACACATACAATTATATAAAGCCTGAACTTCCTTGAAAGTCAGAATCTGTCAGTGGCTTTTTAGCCAAAGCACTTTTATTTCTAGATGTTTATCTCCCAAAATATAGACTAGATTTAGTTTTTACCTTGTGCAGACATTTTGGATATACTTAATAGACAGATGTTAGACTGTTTGTTTTCATGCCAATATTTTCTTAGCTGTCACTACGATGAGAAAAGGCAGGCTTTAAGTAGTGTGGTCTTTACTAGCAACCCATTTGTGAGGCTTGAATACTTTTCCACCAGTAGCAACTGTTCCACCATATGACTTCACTCGCAAGTTAAAAAATACAACTGGAGATGAACTGAAAATCTGAGAGTGGACTTTCTGGGGGAGTTCCTTCAAATTTCTGAGAGAAATCAAATCTTTCCAGGAGTGCTATTAGCCTCTATTTGTTGATTAAATACTAGAATTATTTACTACTATTCATGTAGCAGGTTGATCTCCTAGTGAGAAATTACACCAATTTTAGCAGCTATGCCACTGGGACTTATTACTGTAGTTTCCACATCAGCTCCTGGCAGCAAAACTTCCTAAACTAATGAAACTAGGCATATATGTGGCCATGCTATCCATTACATAATGAGATTTTTGATTGATTTCAGTAATTTTAGCTTTGTTCCTCTCTGTACAATAGGATGATGTCTGCTTCAAGACCCTCAGCATTGCCTGCCTGGTTTCTTACCTTTCACAAAGCCCCCCTGCAAGCTGGCAATGCCAGTGACTGGTGAGCTGAGAATGTGTAGAAGTACTCACTTACAGGTAGCCGCATCTCGCAGCCTGGCTACTGCTGCTGGACTCAGCTGGGATGAATTCTTGGCCATGCTGACTGAAGCAGTGCTCTCAGACTCAGGGTTATGGATGGGCAAAGTGAAAGGTGCAGACTGAACTCTCACTGGTTGCCAAGCACTCTGTCAAACCTGTGACTTAGGACACAGCTGAAGACAGCTTTTGGTGTCCCAACCCATTCCTGCTAGGCGCTGAAATTAACAAGCAGGGCAAGTTCTATGCACAACAGATCCTGGGCAAGCCCAGAACAGTTATGTGACACATGGACAAATGGTGAATACTCAGGAAGTAAACTGGGTTACCAGAGCAATAAAAAAAAAAAAAAAAAGAAAATAAAAACTTCTTCACAATTGCGGTTCCATTTATTGTCTGTCATGTGACTCAGGGTAATCACTTGCAGCACTGGTATGCATACATAAAGCTTCATACTCCTGAGCTGCCAAGCTAGTGACTCGCTGAAAGAGCAAGAAATACATCCAAGGTGTGCTGTACAAAACCATGGGCAACCATGGCAAACCTGAACGAAAGGGAGAAGGGCAGGGGTGAAGGGGAGAATTCTTCAGACAAAAGTAAAATCTTTTAGTGCGGAAGAAGTGTGACCAGCTTTGATCTGCTCTCAGCTCCCATTTTCCTTGAAGCAGCAGAGGGTCCTGTGAGTGGACAAGCCCTGCTGGCTGGTGCTGCCTGGCCCTGCCTGGCTCTGTCTGGCTCTCTGCATCTCACTCTGGCCCTGTCTGGCACTGCCATCTCGTGTTCTCTGCCAGAACTGCTCCCTGATCACACACAGCTGCCAGTAATTATATTTTGCATGTTCAGGCATAAGGGTCACATCCCTTTTATGTTTCTTACTATTTTTCAACTCCCACCACAGATTCTCCTCCCTTCACGTAGACCACAGTCAATGTTATTTATCCGAGCTGACTTCCACAGGGAGTTGCTCTGGACATTCAGCAACTGGGTAATTATGTGTACTGGTGAGAGCTGGTAGCTGGGAATTCTGTCCCTAGGGAGGAAGACAAAACCACAAGGAACTTACTTTTACAAACTGAATCTTATTTTTGAGACCTGTTACTAAACAACCGCTTGATTACCAGCTAAAAAGAATTAATGCTTTTCCCATCTTAATAAAGCAGGGTAATTTTAGGATACTCCTTGGAGCCAGGTAAGATCACACGATAAAACCTACCTCTGACACTGTTTGTGGCATGTCAGCACTCTGCTCCCTGATGGAGACATCGGGCTGCTAAACAGGACAGAGGTTTCTGCTCTGGCTCCAGGGCTCTGATATGTGGCTCAATAAAGGTTTGTTGTTCATCTGGCAACAGCAGGAAGCTGATGTTTCACTGCTGGATCAAATATTTCACTCTTTATCCCTTGACAAAGCTTTGAACTGCGTTAATTTGAATTCCAGGGTAGAAGCCACAGAGGAATAAAGCTAAGCAACATTTGAGATTGGTAGAAGCTGTCTGAATGTTTAATCAATATAATTAGAAATAACTGTCATAGTTAGTAGCAGTTTCATGACCAGAAATTAAGGGGAAAATGTTGGTTATTATGGAACTGCCAAATTGAGTGTTTTTGCTAAATTTGAGTTAGCACTCAGCATCTGAATGCTGAGACAATGTTGAACTGAAAATTTCTGTGTAAAAAATAGGGAGTAAGGTTTTGTGGAGAAGATACAGAAGAAACTATGTCAAGCAATATGAAGAAGTTATGTAGTTAAATTAATTGTTTCTTATTCTCTCCTTAAAAATGAAGAATTGTCATTCCTCAAATAGACTACTGTCTGAAAAGCAGAAATGATCAGTTATAAAAAAATTTTAAATGCCATTTTTGAGAATGGATCATGTAATTGCTAGTGAGAATATATTTTTTAAAGTTTTGCTCTTTTAACATTTTTTTATTCCTCTTATGATTGGTTTAAAACCATATACTAAATCATCAGTATGGAAGTTTCTCCTGCCTGTTAAGCCTGCTACAATATTTTAGCCTAGGACATTCACAGCCTAAATGTCCACCTACTGATATTTATATTAAAAGTAACACCAGAGATGCTTCAAATATATAAAACTGTTCAAAATTCTTGCAACGTAATCACACAGGTACATATTTGGCACTTATGTGTCTAATATGACAATTCAGTCAAAAGCCACAGTATTTGGGGGTTCTGCCCTGAAAGTAATTTTCAGCTTAGTTAAATTCTTATTCTCATGAGGCTGATGGGAGGTCTGGACATGCACTAACTCACTTCAGCCTACCTTAAACTTACTTCATTTACATCTAGCTAACTCAAGCTTTGCTCATGTATTTCAACTGCAAGTAACACATTACATACACTGTCCTAGTTAGATAGCAGTACAGATTTGGTCTAAATTTTAAAATTTTTCTCAGGTTTTCTCCAGCACAGTCACAAAAATCAGCTTTCACTACACTGCTCCCACTCAGTGTATTACCTTTGCTTCAGAAGTACTCTAAAATCTAGAATGAGATCCAGCTTGTTAGTTGGCTTTTGTGGGTTTTTTTTGCGTTTTTTAAACAGTTGCTGGACCTAGGGCATTTTACAACCCCTTCACTTGATAACTATCAAAACTGATGGCTTAGTTCAGGAGCAGCATGTCCCAAAGTGACAAGGCTGGGTAAGGTAAGGGACTGATCAGATCTCAGGTTACTTTTGAGATACCAGTAAGGATGAGGAAAAACATTCCCTTCTCAGCTGTGATTAGCTCCTTCCTGGGGAAATTTGCATTGGCAACCAGTATCCTCTCCTCCTTTCCTGGGAAAAGACAGATGAAGCTATCTTTTGAGCAGTTTGAATATGAGTGATTTTCCCAACAATGACTAATGAATGTTTGCTTGAAAGTTTTATAGATAAACATTCAAAATAACACTCAAAAATAATAACATACTCAAAATAATCACATTAACTAGCCACTTTGCTTAGTTATGAGCTCCCAGAGGTGGTCTTTATTGTTTTTGTTTCTTCAAAGTTCTTGGATACAAAAACACCTTTTCATGATCCTGTAGGTCCATCTACTACATCAGCCTTTAAGAATCACAAGAATGTGAATATATTTTTTTTACTCTAACTACTGTAAGTATTTGCCTAGCTGAATTTTACCATGTTATCTAGTGGGATCTCCAAAAAGCACCTCAGTCTTAATTTTCATTGCCTTCATCCCACAAAACCAGGCACCTGGGAACTTTCAGGTCTCTGATCTTTAGGTATCTCAGTACACCCAGAAATCTGTCCTGTTCCTCTTTTGGGAAGTGAGCAATTTGTTTTCAAGCCTCACTTGCAAGAAACAAAGGACCACTGGTGGATTACTGACTCCATAGCAAGCAGGAGTGTGACATTTGCTGGCAGATTCCTCTCCCAGAGACTTAACTCCAGCCACATCTGCAGCTGGAATGCTGAACCCACCCTCCATCTCTGCAGAGGCAACATTTCCCCCAGGGCTAAGGGAGAGGATTTTTCTACACAGAAAAGAGTCAGAAATGAATGTTTTCATTAATAGCCATTTGCTAGACAACCTTTTAATGTAAATACTCTCCTTTGACTGTTTTCTCATTTTCTTTCTTACTAAAGCATTCTTGAATCCTGTCTTACTGTTTCACAAGTCTGCTCTTACATGCATGCAGATGGATTCACATGTTTCTTCTGTAGACCATCCTGCAGGTAAAGCTCCTGTTACAGAAAATGCAGACCTCTACAACCAGGGCAAGTGTCCCAGCACACATGCTCTGCTAGTTCACTCCATATCCCTGAGTAAGTGTTTTCAATGCCCAAGGAAAAACTGGCATCTTGCGCTCCAGCTATAAATTATGTTGATGAGCTGGTGTCACGCAGCTGACTGCTACCAGATAAAACCATATGTAATGTTTCTAGGGGACAATATGAAGTCATTGATCCAGGAATATCTTTGTATTGATGAGGCAAACCTCAGCCTTGCCTTCAGAGTTTTGGCATTCTCTTTCAAGGGCTTTTTGTGAGTTTGTTTGCTAATTCTACTGGACAAACATGAACTTAATGGACTTTCACAGAATGCTTGACTGGTTGGAAGGGAGTTTAAAGACCATCTTGTTCCACCCATCTGCTATGAGAATTGACATCTCCTACTAGACCAGGGTGCTCAGGGAACACTGCCAGGCCAGGAAATCCTTCCAGTGAAGTGTTCAGGGCTGGGCTGAATGGGGCTCTAAGAGTATGTATTTTGGAGAGTATAAGAAATTAAAATGTAATTTCAGGATGAATTGTCAACACAGCCTTAGTCCTACCCTTATTTTCCCTGTACCAGTACAAGTGTTTGCAAGGCTCTTCAGTGACACACATTAAACCAGTCAGATCCAGGCCAAAACTAATCCATGAAGATGTCATGGTATAGGAGAGGACGGTGCTCCCTGAACGTGAGCACAAATAATTAATTTTCTAGTTCTGCAGAAAACTTCATGTGATGTATCCAGTTTCTTTCAGATAAAAATTAGTATTTATTTGGCCCCCCACTGAAAATCCATTCAAGCAGGCTACTTAAACCAGCACCTTCTTAAAGCACAAAACCAACAGGCAGAACACGCAATTCCTTTTGTCTTTTATTGCTCCTGCCAATGTTACTACCTTTATGCAGACACATTGCTTTCCTAGATTAAAAACTTATATTAATCTGGAAGCAGTGTTTTGACCTCCACCCCTGCTCCTAAGGTTATCCAATTAGCATAGTTATCATTTTAGGAAGTTTAACTTTTTTGTTTTTCAGATCTGTGTAAATGTTTCTTGGCAAGAATACATGCACAGGACATTAAATGGAGACCAACCCAACACTAAAAGGTAATGCACACAGAATATAATACAGTACTTTGACATAATTTCAAATAAATACCCACATACAAATGTAGTAATTTTAAATGCAACAGTATTTCTTATGAATCAATAGTGTAACAGAAGCTGGAAATATAAGTCCCCACATCTAGGAATAATAATGCTTTTTCCAGCAAACAGAAATCTTTTCTGCACTGTCAATATTAGTTCAATTTGTACTTTTTTTGAGAAGTGGGAGGGCTCCCCTCCAGCAAGTACCAATTTAATCATCCACATGAGCCTCACCAAGCCATTGAGAACCTGGCATCGCTTCTTAATGCGCTTCTTTGTTTCTGTTTACTGAAATCACAATTAGATACAACATGCAAAGAAGATCCCAGTGTGCTGCAGTTCACATCTGCACACAGCGCTGTGGCTCCTGCCCCCACCACCACCCACAGACAGCAACATTCCCGACGCATTCCCATACTGACACCATAAATGTGGTCATACACTGCTCATCTGTTCAAGATGAGTCCATCTGGCTCCCAAAGTGTAGTCATATTTGTTCAGGTTTGTGGTTTGGATTTTTTCCCATCTATACCCCTGAATTTTCAAGGATTTGCATGATGAAATATCGTTGACTAACAGAATTTTTTACAATTCCTTGAATATATAAACTCTACAGTAAGCCTACCATTAAAAGCGTGCGAAATGGGAGTCCACTTTGCACTTATTGCTCCACATCTTTAACAAATTCTAAACCAGCCATTCCATTCCTCCTAAGTGACAGGACTTAGCCTATGCTACTCTAAGAGTCTTCCTTCAAATGATCAAAGGCACTACTGGCAATAATGAGTGACAGAAAGGCGCTGACAGATAACACCCTATCACTGACCACTTTAGAATTTTTCTTTCTAAATGTACCATAATTTGGCACAATAAAATGAAAAAGTAACAAAACAATTCCAATTTGGAATTTAACTGGTATAGTTGTATAAAATTCTGTTAATCGATAATACTTCAACTTCCTAAAACCCAGGAATTCTGGAATTTATATGTAATACTACTTATTTAAGATTTTTCAAGTGCCTATTACTGTTTTAACCAGAACAAAGTCAAGTTTTCTTCTTGTTACATTAAACTATTCCTAAGAATAATAATACAATAAGAAAAAACCCCAGAACTGGAATACCCTGGATTTTTAAATGAACATGGCAGTTTAAAAAATCAATAATTTGAACATATAAAGCACAACATTTTAATAAAAAAAAAAAAGATGCTGAAGCACAGCACATAGTTTAGCAGAGCTCCTGCTTTTTGTTGAAACTCTTCTCTAATCACAATCTAGAGCCCCCCCAAAAATCTGTCACATGCTGATATATAATTCATAAGTCACAAATTTCAAATTGGAGAGAGACTATGAGCACAAACCACTGCATTTATAGAAACTCTTCTACATAAGGAATTAAAGAAGCTAAAGAAAAATACCAAAAGTGCACAGGCTTAACAATCAGGTAAAAAATGAGCATCTGCAATGAAGTAAATTCCCCCATCCAACATTTCTAGAAGAGCACAGACTAATACGGTGAGCATTACATTTGAAGTAGGTTTCTTCAGCACTTGTAAGGTTTCTTACTGCAGCAGCACTTACAGGTAAAGCTTGTTTGTTTTATAGCTTCAGGCAGAAAGGGAAGGTTTCAGGTAGTATATAGGAAAAGGTGTTTTCAAAAATTAGGATCAGGTCAGTGGTTTCCATTCTGTGTGCAATGGGCCACCACCTTGAATCAGAGTGAGGAGGGCTAAGATATGCTGTTGCACTGTTGGAAAGGCCTTCTCCAGGGACTACTCTACAGCTGAAAAATGGAAAAATAAAATAGCATTAGGAAAAAAAAAAATCAGTGTTTATTTCTCAATCAACTGAAAACCTTACCCCATCCATGTGCTGCACAGGCAGGTTAGTTGGCTGAGGGTCTGTTAGCTGGCTGGGGGAACAGCAGCCACTCCAGCTCACAGATGGCTTCCCACTGGGTGAACAAGGCTTTGTGGGCTCAGCCTGGAAGCAACAGCTTTGCAGGAAGAAGGATTCTTACAAGTACTGAATAAAGCTTTGCTCTTCAAGCATAAGTTAAAAGCAGTGAGTGTGCAAGAAATGTTTTCAGTGAAGCTTTAGGTTCTCCAGAAACATGCAGGTCAGAATATCATGCAGGCCTATGCAGAGAATCATTCAGAAGAGCCTGCTCGCAGAGGTAGGTGATGGCTTAAGGAATTTTCCATGCTTTACTCCCAACCATTGAGAGTGATATGAAAGACTTACAGCAAATGAACATCTCAAGAAATTGTTAATCAAGAATTAAAAGACTCAGTACCTAAAAATACCAACGGCAGGATCAAGTCACTTTATACCATTCCTCAGTTCTTTTTCTGACAGGATAAACCATAATGGTGATAGACTCAAACAGCAGTCAGGTTGGCTGTTAGGGCTTTTTAAATATTTGCAGAAATGGCTGAAGATGGAAATGATCACTGAGGCTATTGGGCTAACAGTAAAATTGCTCACACTCAGAACTGAAAGAATGAGCCAAGCCTGAAAGCAACGGTCACTGTCCGGTAACACCAGAATTGTTATAGAAAATTCCAACAAATTTGAAAAAAAAAATTAACAATGCATTCAATTACTTTTTCCAGTTTACCTTTTTGCCATCAGTATTTCGCAGAAGTACTCTCACTAGAGACATGGAAGCAGTGAAAACTGTGTTAAAGCTCCCTACTATGGTGGAAGCAGAATTATTACTGAGTCTATTACAGCAGAGAAAGATAGCACTCTAAAGCCTGCTTTCACCACATATTTTTAAACTGTACTTAATGTAGGAATGAGAAGAATAAAGGCCTTTGGGAAGATTGTGCAGCAGAGAGAAAAGCAGGATTGAAAATTATAATAAAAGATGTCTCTTCTAAAATATCAAGCCTGCTGTTTAGCAATATTAAAGCTTAAATTCAGGAGAATTCAGTATTTTCTAAAAGAAGTAATAACAGACACACAGGGCCTAGTTTCTAAAACCAGTACTGAAATTTGTCTAAACCCAAGCAGTCATGTTTTAGAAATGTATTAGAATTTAATCACTTGAAGTTTTTTCCCTTCCTCTCAAGATCAATAAATGCAATTCTGGCTCTGGGCTGCAGCATTTCCATGGTTCCCAGCTTTGTAGCAAAGTTCCATTTGTTTAAAATCTCATTGTGTTAATTTAGACTTCCCCCTAACATGCCTAAAAATATCTGAGAAGCCAAAATCTCCCATGGTTTCCCCTCAATGGGAAAACCAGCCATGTTCTTATTAGCTTCTGTTAGCACTGGGATATCTCCTGCGTGTACAGAGGCAGTGCACGGAGCAAGCTGTGAGCATCAACAGGGACAGGCAGGGGAGCACAACCACAGCACACGGTTAGATTGGCTTTGGAAACCACGCTATCAAGCACTCACCGGCACAGGTTCACATTTCTTTTAGTAAAACTACACGCATATAAAAGTTTTTGAAAGAGTACAAAACGAACAGGGCCTCACATTAAAATAAAGTCTGAGGCTAGGCACTTCAAACTCCGGGTTAAACAAAGAACTGTGCCTTTCTGTGCTCCGCAAATTTTCCACAATTTTAGAAGTAACATTTTCAATCTTTTTCTCTTATGTAGGCACCAATTAGAAAGTACACTTTTATACTATCAAACTTATTTAATTAAGTGGGTAAAAAGGCCCCTTAAAAAGTTCAATATCGGACAAAGGTTTATTTGTTTTTAAAGATTAGTATGTGCACTAAGCTACTTCATAAATCATTATTAACAGGATGATCTGGATCAATTTCCTGTGCCTCTAATGTAGAGCCCTGTGAAACACATGGCTTGCATATGGAATGCAGTATCTTCCGTATACTTAAAAAAATGAACAGAGCTCTGAAATGCTACCTATTTAGGTTAATACTGAGAGCTGAGAAAAACTGTTTGTGACCAACAATGCTAGAGCACAGTCACATTAACTCTACACATATATATTGTGTGGCTGCTTTCCTGTAAAGGATATCTCAGATGGGTTCTTGCCAAAGTATTATGCTTGCAAGGAGCAACATAAGACCAGAGGTCCTTTCAGGACATAACATAAGAGGAACTGTCTATCAGGTAGAATCCCAATCTTAATATTTTAAATTTTGTATCAGATGGAGTTAATATTGCATATTTTTAATATAAATGTGCAATTTTCTTCTTATTATCCCTCTGAAGAGAGGGATGCAGAGTGTAAAGAATGTACCAAGTTTTGTTCTAGCTTTTATAGCCTATAAAAGCTTTAGGACTTTGGTTAGAGGTGATACAACAGCAAGTACTTAACATCTGCTACAACAGGCAAATGAAGTTTGACCCCAGTTTCCAAATGCTCTGCATTCACAAGACATAGCTCTAATTTTAACCTTTGTTTATCACCACTTAAGCCACAGTAACAAAGAAGGTTTTCTGTTTGTTTCTGCCTATGAAAGCATTTATTGAAGTATGTTGCAACCCATGGAGAAAGGATCACATCATTTGTGCTATACAAACTACAGCAAGTAACACCAGATATATATTCTATCAGGTGTACTCTTAACACTTACCATAAACAGCAAACCCCAGACATGTAAATTGCGGAAAAAGCTAATTGCTTTCCACTATTAATTTGTTAATAGTATCCCCATACTTATGCATTAGTTACAGTTAGAACCACCGTCATACAATCTGTATTACCTGGTTCAACAACATACCAGTCAACTCACTGTGACATTAGATAGTGGGGATTTACGCTGAAGTTACAGCATAAAATAAGATGCAGAATATGATTTTCTAGACATGTGTCCTAGTCACAATAGATTTTGTATTTCTCACTACAAAACACCTGGTTGTTCAGGACAGATCCTTCAGATCTGTCTCCACAGGACCGAATGTGACTTACACTGGGGTTACTGCCCTTGGCTTTGGAGGCAGACTTTGTGCGCACCCTTTTGGACTGCTCATGGTCCAGTTCCAAATGTTCCAGGCGCTGGGTCAAGGCCAGTTTCTGTTGGATAGCCATCCGAAGCAAGGAGTTTAGAGTCTTCTTCTCATCCTCGGCTGCTGCAAGTTGCCGCTGCATTTCATCCAGCTGTGTGACATATTCATCGCATCTGCAATGAAATATATCAACCTTTAGCAATCCTGGTTCCATTATAAACACCTTCCAATATAAGCCCTTGTGTCCAGCCTATACAGCAGTGATAGCTTCGCAGCTGCTTATATACACACTCTTAAACAGGAACTTCAACTAAACTTGTAGAAAACCACAACTACTTCACACTGGAGTTCTTAAAATCCCACACTCAGCACTTCATGTTTGTGCCTTTCAAGACGGTGTATAATTAACAGCCTCCTTGGAGAGTGGAAGTGTGGAGCCCGATGTAACTGTACTCCTGTCTGGATGTCAGTGAGATGTCCTCCCATAGCAAGTAAACCCCATGCAGTCATACTACTTTTGTCTCTACTTACAGAGTGGTTCTAAGCTTCAGGTTGGAAAGGGTCTGAGGGCGGCAACAGGAGTGTTTTGAAATGGCCATCTGAACTGTGCCATTCGTTACTTTACACAAAGTACAAGTAACAAATGTCCAGTGGTGACTGAACAGCACTATTAAAAACAAGCATCTTTCAGAATTCTACTTTAACCTACTCTGATTATGCTACAAATAGTGGCTGTCCTCTCAATAGCAAGTGGTCATTATTTAATTGTTCTCACCATCAAAATGAATTTTAAAACAATTAAAGGAACTAAGTTAGTGGGAGGGCTGTGGTAAAGCTATATGAATGCCTCAAGCTGTTCCATATACAGTCATTGTCACTGAGCCTGGAAGCTGCTTAACTCAAAAAATTAAGGTGTACATGTAGGTGCGTATACAGACAACATTTATGCATATGGATAGAGAAGTAAATATTCATAGGTTCCAGCTGGAATTTACCATCTGCAAAATACAGCTTCTTCATAAAAACAGAAATATCAGCAGAGAAGTTCCTTTAAATTTTGAAATGGAAAAGCTCCTGACTTTAAGGGACATTTATCATTAGGTAACATAAAGCAGACTGGAAAAAAACCCACCACAAAACAAAACTGCATTGATATGCAGATTCATCAGCTGTGCTTATGCTATCAAGCCTCAAATTCTACTCTCCCTGACTTTAAATAGCAGCATTAGGCCTATATTCCTAATTATATTTGCTTGAGAAAAGAAATAGGAAAAAGAAAATCCAGATTTTTATTTTTGAATACATAAGGATATTAAGCAGTAACTCAGATATACAAATGTAAAACTGCATGAACTATAACTGCGCTGCAGCTTTACAGACCAGGAAGTCTGCGTGAGTTTGGGGCCTCCATATGCACAGGAATCTGTCCCCTTGCATCTCTGGGCATCCTGCTCTAGAGCTCATCACAGCCTTTCCCACACTGTGCAGCCCAGGAGAAACCAATATGTGGGGGGTCTTTCTTTAAAAAAAAGCAAACCCAGGAACCTTAAACTTGTTGGAACGTCAACACCTGCCCTTCTCAGTGTGGTCAGATGGACCTACCCCAACTGCTACACTCCAGGGAGTCGAAGCCAGACTCAGGGCCAGATCTTGTCCCATTAACCCATTTCAGCTGTAGAGATGAACTGAGATTGAAACAGCCCTGGGAAGTCTGAAAAGATTAAAATAATCTTGAAAGTGTAAGAGTCCTCCCCTCTGAGGGGAGGTGTCACCAGCTCCAGAAGGAGGGCATGGTCACAAAACTGAACAGCTCTCAGCATCCTACCGACCCTGTGGCCTGCTGCTCCAGCGTGTCAGAGAGGTGTTTTCCTCACCTGGGGGTGGGAGCAAGACACAGGCTAAAGATTTCTGGGAGGTCAGAGAGGCTGTGGGGTTTCACCCTAGCTTTCAAACACACTCCTGACATCTGAGGTGAAAAGCAAGGTATGGTTATATCAGAAGTGACCCTTCTGCTTTCTTTTCTGCGCACACCTCAAACCTGATTCCTTCCAAGCTCCACTGTTGCAAACCAGGGGGATGTCTAAAATAGCATTACCAATTCCTTGTGGAATGGAATGTGATTGCTTCAGCAAAATATGATCTGGCACTGGAGTGACCTGTCCCTGTTTCCCTTGTTTCATGTTCAGTATTATCCTCCCAAAAGGTTTGGGCAACGTAAAAAATACAGGGAGGTTCCCCCCTACCCTTTTCCAGCTTCTTTCTTGTGAATCAAAACCCCTTGTTTCATGCTCAAAATTATCCTCCCCAAAAGATTTGGGCAACATAAAAAATACGGGGAGGTTCCCCCTAGTCCTTTTCCAGTTTCTTGTGAATCAAAACATATCCACCTTTTTGTACAGAACAGAAGTTAGTGTAGCCCCAAAACTTTCAGCTCAGTGAAACAGCATCAAGATTGCTGCTGTCTTGATTTGACATGCAGCAGAGGAGTTCGTTAACCCAGGCCAGCTAAAGCAAGGGGGGCAGATCTCTCCACCCCCACCCCATTTGGAACAAAAAGAGATAAGGAAGAGAAAACAAAACCCTTGCAGTAAAGCAGTGCAAGGACGTCCCACACCATCTTACTTATCTTCTGGTATCACTCCTGCCTCTTGACCAAGCACAGCCAGTTGTGCCAAAGCCAATGGCTGACTGGTGACACAGATGCCTGGCATCTAGTCTAAAAAGCAGTGAAGTCTTTCCCATGTGAGCCAAGCTGTAATTAAAGCCAGGATTTTTACTCCAAAAGATTATTGTAGCAAGTCATTATCTCACAGAGCTTCCTGTTAGCACCGAAGTTTACACCATCAACTGACTGTCCTTAGAAATTACAAGGTATTCACTATTTCAAATACCTAAATTGGTTGTTTAGTTTTTTGTTTTCCATAGAACTCTCTTCAGGGAGTTTTTCCTTTCTTCCCCACAAAAGAGAAGTGTTGTCATAGCATATATGCAGCTGCAGTTTTTAACTGTACCTGAGTGACTCTTTTATTCTATAGAAGAGATGACTGGGGAGAGGGAGAGGCAGGAGTGTTAAGTACCCTGCCTACACACCATCCTACATCCTGAACCTGCTTTCCTGATTCTTTAATCTAAAAGGAATCACATAGCCTCAAACTCAAACCTTGTCCTGGTGTAAGCATGGCTGTATCAGGTCAAGGAACATCACACTCTACAAAGCACAGCAATCATTTACTGGAACGAAGGGGCGAGAAGTTTCCTAGAAGTGGCTGTAGATGTTGCAAACAGAGGTGGACTGGGATCTGCACCACTTTCTTCCTTCATGCTGCTCACTGACTCTCAATTTTCTCAAAAAACCCCAAACCAAAACCCAGCAATGTTGCCTCCCTAACCATCTAGGATGACACAGGCTCTGGACCTGCTTTAGTTGGCAGCAGCAGCTATGGCAGCATATCTTTGTGCTCTGTGTATTTTTACTGCTTTGTTTGACAGAACGATAAAGGCTCCTTCACTTTTACAATTCCATTTGTCATGTGCTAGGGTACTTCCCAGCTATATATTCAATAAAATCAGAATAGAAGATGTCTTTCTATTAAAAACACCTTTGAAAGAAGATAATTTAGCTTTCATGCTTTTAGGAAGAATATAAAATCAGTATCGCCCTGTTGTACTTTCACACATTTACAGCTTTAAGTATATAGTGAACACAAGGTTTTGATGCTGCCCATTTTCTTACTACTGGTAATTAACAACAACAAAAAAAGAAGCTTAAGGAAACATCAACTAGATTTTTAAAAACAACACCAGCTATATAAAAATATCTACACCAAGGAAATAAACATCCTGAGTGTTAAATATAATTATGAGAAATAAAAACTAAATCTTCTAAAACTCTCTAAAGCCAAATTATTGAAAAACCTAACTTGGCATTTTCCAAAACTGCATACCACTGCTTCCCACAAACACTGGTTAGGCCTTAGTTCTACAGACCAGTCTATGTAGGGGTCAGCATTTAATAGTTTTAACACCATTTATAGGTAAATTCATTACTGAATCAAGCTCTGTTCCAGGAAAAAAAAAAAAAAGTGATGTAAGCAAATGCACATGGGCATACCCATACTTTTCCCCTCTTCCCTGCAATCAATGAGGACCATGTGACAACTTCCAGGGAAACAAGACAGGTGACTCAACAGTGACTGAAGGAGGCACTGGAGAGAAGCAGCAACTACTTCTACGTCAAGAGATTAAACTGTCAACCCACTAAGCAAATTCAAACGTGCAGGATTAAAATGACAATTTCTCAGCCTTATTAAAAACTGGGAAATGTATTAGCAGAGACACAGTTAAAATGAGATGTAAATGAGCACTGACTGCATTCAGGTGCAAGAGATCAGCCACCTGCTGTTTCTAACTCAATCTTTATATTAGAAATTAATACTAAAGACAGATTTTTAACACCTTCCCCCCACCTTTTTCTTACCTCAGGCTCTAATTCCAAGCTCTTCAGCTCTCTCTACCCCACACCAACCAAGCTGTGCATGTGCTTTGCTTTTTACAACATACAAGCACTGACACTTTCTATGAATTGTCAAACAAAACCAGGACTTGTCAATCTAAAACACCATGGAGACAAGTAATTGCTGCTGCAGTAATCTCCCATATTTTAAAGTAACTCACTTTCCACTTCGATTAAAACCAAAAGAGCAGACAAACTGCCAAACAAGAGTACTCTGCACAGTGTACTGTGAGGAGCTCTCTGCACTGCTATTATTTCACAGGAACACATCCTGTGGTTCACTCTCCTTAGCAGCAGTGTTCAAGCAGAGCACTAGGAACATGGGAAGGTGGTGTGGACATAGAGACTTCAACAAATCCCTGGAAGAAGACTTACAACCCAGGTCCAGAGCCTATTTAGGAGAGGCACCTTCACCAAGATTGAATTTCAACATATGCAGCATTACATTTTAGTTCTCAGACACAGAGTCTAGAGCAGGCACCTCACAGCTAAAAATGTGAGTGTATGCATAACATCATTTATGGGGTTTTGTAGCATGCCCATTGGATAGTGAAATGCCTTTGTCCTGCCTGGACATCTCCTTGCTTTCACACTGATGATGGCAGCCCAGAACTTTTTTTGTCTCTAGATGCCATTCATCACTTCTAGATGTAGCACCAGAAATAGGAGGTAAATGCTGTTATTCGCATCTGGGAATCCCCTTCTGGAAATGCTCCAAGTCACATCTTCTGTGTCTGGCTTTTCTAAGCATTAATGAGGAACAGCTGAGGGAGCTGGGTTTATTTAGTCCTGACAAGAGGAGGCTCAGGGGGGATCTCATCGCTCTCTACAACTGCCTGAAAGGTGGTAGCGATGTGGGGCCAGTTTCTTCTGCCATGCCTGCAGTGAGAGGATCACAGGAAATGGCCTTGAACTGAGACAGGGGAGATTCAAAGTAGATATTAAAAAATGTTTTCACTGTTCAGGTGGCCAGGCATAGGTTGCCCAGGAAGGTGATGGAGTCATCCTCCCTGGAGGTATTCAAAAAGCATCTGGATCCAGCGCTGGGTGGTGTGGGTTAGAGGCTAAGTGGCCGTGCTGGGTTGACAGTTGGACTTGATGATCTTAAAGATCTGTCCCAAACTTGATGATTCAGTGACTCTGTGTCAGCAGGGTTTTATGTCTGTTAATACCACAAAGCACAACTAAGAAGCAAAAGCAAGTTCCAAAGACAAACAATCGTATCAGCTGACACAGGTCAATGAAACAACAGATGCCAACTGCAGGATTGACAACCTAAGAATACCAGGATGTTTGCAACATCTTTACCTTTTCCTAGATCATCAAGGTAAAGCAGAGTCCCATCTTCAGTGTACAATAAATGCTCACTTTGCATTGTTAAATGTCACTCCTTCTCAGAGCTAATGGCTTCAAGAGCCAGGGATAACAGGTAATCTTCCAGCCAACTTGAATAAATACTGCCACAACAGCTTTATGTTTTGTAGCAGCACACTATATCCACGCATCTTCCTCATCAATAGCAGCATATCACAGACACACACACTTCAAACAATGATCTTGGGAAAAAGCACCTATCACTTCACTCTCTGCAGGGTGGATGGGAAGGATGTTCAACTCTTCCCCACACAAGCAAGGAATTAAATTTTGCAGAGTTCATTATATTCTTTACCTTGTAGCAAACATAGCTCTCAGAGAAGAGAAGGTGGCAGCATCTTCTTTCAAAGCCTTCAGCTCATTTCGCAGCTTCATCATGGTCTCTGTAACCATCGCTTTCTCATTCTCATACTTGCTTTTTAAGTTGGCAAGGGCTACTTCTGCAGTCTGTTGGTTACCAGGGAGAACAGAAACATAACGTTTAATGAAACCTCATCAAATGGCTGGCTAAAAGATTTTTAATCACTATTCACATAATGAAACATTTACTTTGTACTGGAATGTTAAACTTGTGGTTAACTTATCTTGTACAGATAAAATAAAATTTCATTTCTGAACACTGGGAACAGACACAGCCATCTCCTACTCCCATTAACCACACAGCAGCATCAAGAAAGTTACAGAATATAGATGCAGTGAAACCTATCTACTAGCAACACAAAGGAACAAAACAATGTACTTAGTATCTCAATACTTAAATTCATTTGTCAATCACTAGCACAGCTCTCTAACTCTTATAGCACTTTACCTATCTTACATTTGGTACACCTTTCTTTAAATGTGCAAAAGAAAACTTAATGTGTTTATTTAATTCTTAACACTATACTTATTTTTTAAGACAATTTCAATTTAACTGTAGAGAAGAAGATGAAGCATGTCCTGTGGTGCTTCAATGGCAGTTACTTTCACCTACTGCACTGCTAATGTTGTTGAATGTCCAATCCCCAAAGACTAATTTTACCTTCCACCTCTGTTATTTTGACCACATTCTTATATCACATTCTCATCTTGGAAGGCTCTCTTTTATTTAGCAGTTTGAGAGAGAACAATACTTAAGCGTCAGAATGCTTTTAAGGGTAACTACTAGAATTATTTCAAGTAGAAAATAAGATTACCACTTCATTTTAGGTGTCCTACATTAAATATAACCTGACCTAATTCAGACAGACAGTAGACTGAAGCTACCTTAAGCTTAATAAAATCTCAGGAGTTCGTGAGAAGCTGAAGCCAGTTACAGCCCCAGTGCTTGTGTGTACGTGGGACAGCTGGGTGCCTCTAATGGAACAGCCAGCTTCAGCCTCAGACTAGCCAAACACCAGCAATGAAAGCCCCACAAAGCTGAAGGAATGGCAGAATGACCAGAATGGCAGAATGACAAGAAAAATTCCCTTGTGCTTATGACCTAGTTCCCTGACACTGTAATCTTCAAACTTCTAAGACCTGCTTACCTGTTTGTTGGCTTTCAGCACAGTTCTCAAAGTTGCTATCTGTTCCCTCTTGGTGCTCAGCAAGGACTTCAGCTTCAGGATTTCTTCCATAAGAGCTTCCTTGTCTTTGTCCACCACTGGCCCAAGTTCTTGAGTAGCAACACGCTGCCTGGACAGCTCGGTTGTTCTGTCCACAGCAGCCTGCAGGTGTTTGATCTGATCCCGAATTATAGCAATCAAGTTGTAAATGTTCATCGGTTCCTTCCGAGGATCTGACACAGGGGATGGCAGAGATGACACCGGGGATGGGCTGCTGTCACCACTTCCATTCTCTGCCTTTCCCAGCTCAATAGTTAACAGCCCTTTAGAAAGAAGAATGGGAGACCTTCTCCCCTTGGCCTCTGGACTACTGTGTCCACCTTTACCTTCCTTGTAGTAGTCCAGCATCACTCTGTTTGGAGTTTCATTGTTGCACATGCAGACATGGTGGTATAAATTGGCCAGCTCTTCACTGAAGGTGACTAGTTCATCTTGTGCCACACTGAGGCTGCCCTGTGTTTCTCCAGCAACATCACTGACTTTCTTCAGCTCCTTCTCCAGCCTGGCCATCTGTTCTTTATCATGCCTACTGGACTTTTCCAGTGAGGTGATCTTTTCAGTGAGAGCTTGGCTCTCAGTCTCATATCTACTCTTCTCTTCCTCATACTTAGACTCACATTCTTTGTATTTTGCCTTCAAATTTTTGAGCTCTTCCTTCAGGTCAGTAATTTCTGCCACAGCCACTTTGTACTTGCATTCCAGGATCTCTGGCCCATTGATGTCAACTTCATAATAGTCTCCATCTTCATGGCTATCTCGGTCCTTCTCATTGTCGAGGGCAGACTGACGCTCCTTACTGGCCTGGAGCTTCTTCATGGCATTCAGATTTTCAGTGAGCCTGCCAATTTTCTCATGCTGCTCTGAGAGGGCCCCCCGTGTATTTTCCAGCTGCTTCTGAGATTCTTGCAGTGTTGTTAACAAGTTAACCTTTTCTCTTTCCATCTGAAATGCAGGAACGCAGACATCTATGTTAAGGGAACACTATCACTTAAATGGTTTAACTCTAAGAGACAGCAATTGTCCATATGGTTACAGAAATCCAATTACTTGCACATTATGGAAAAGGCTCCACAATGTATTCTAAAATTATCTCAAGTACGGTGTTCGTTGCCAATTCCTTCTTATCTCCTATTCAAAATGCACATTTTTACACATTTATTCCCTAGCTGATGGTCTCATTGTGAAAACGTCCTTTCAGCTAATGACAAGCTAAAGTTTATTGCTATCTTTTAAATTATCAAGTAAATTCTAGAAAACACACAGCTACTCTATGGTGAAAGCTTGGAACTTCATGAAAGACTCAGAAATACCAGAACTTTTTCAAGTTTCTCCTCTTAAATTTTTCATTTTTAAACATTCTGACAGTTTTTTTGCACAAGGACTTCTTCTTACAGAAGATAATTTAAAACACGCCTGACAAAATATTAGTAGGAAACAGAAATGTGTACCTTGTTCTAAACTCTCCAACCTCCTAATTGCACAAATATAGCACAGAAATGCTTGGTGCTGATTAGGACTTCATGCTCTTTGAACTAATTAGAGAAAATATAAGTACAAAACTTCTTTTGATGAAGGTGATTGGAGTAACTTTCCATTTTGAAACAAACCAATACTGTTCTTGGTAGTGACGTAATGAAGTAGACACAGCAAGTATTGCATAGGAGATGCATTAGAACTTTCCACCAAGGAAAGGACGTGACTGTCAATTCCATTGCATTTAAAAAAAAAAAAAGGAAAAGAAAAAAGCTGTGGTTTTTCACTGACAAACATTTAACACCCTCAAATTCTAAATCAATTGAAGCCTTTAAAAATACAATATAAACAGTACCATGTGAGATACCGAAAAGACTGAAATTACATCCCAAACGAACTTCGGGAGCTATTTGGAAGTGCACAGCTCTTTAGGAAACCCATTTACCTGCACAAGCTGCTGTTTCAGCTTCTGGATTTCAGAAATATTTAATTCACTTAGAAGATCTGAAACCAGACTTGGGGCTGGAGGGAAGCTTTCATTTTTCTTGGGCGTTGACGTACTGTTTTTGCCATTGCTGAGTTTGCTGAGGCAGTTTTGTTCAAATCCATTCATGATTTCATCATTATTGGGCTCTATGGCTTCATCACTGAACTTCAGCCCATCCAAAGAGATGTTTAGGTGGCTGTTGTACATGGAATCATTGATGTTCATGTAGTGAGACAGCTCCTTCCGAAGGTTGTTCTTCTGCTCCCGTTCTGTCTTCAGTGTCTCCAAGGCCTCCTCAAGTTGGCGCTCAGAAATCTCCTTCAGCCGGATGGCATCTTCCAGCTGGCTATTGAGAAACTCGGCTTCCTCTTCCAGCCTTTTGATTTCATGTTTCAAGCCTTCAAACTCCACCTGGAGATATACAAATGGGGGGGAAAACCTCTAATGAAAATGTCTACCAGCAAGGCACCAAGTAATTGTGCTTTTGAATGTTTGATGTCACTTAAATATTGTAGAAATAGAATACTTTTTTCATTTCTGAAGTCTAGTTTTAGCACCATGACTGTAAACGTGGCTTATGTAATTTACCTTCACAGAGACCACAGAATAAATTCACTAAGCAAACTGTCAAACGAGCTCATCTATTCCAGCTCAATCAGGACAGGTGGGAGATACAGTGTGTCTGATACTGAAGCATCCCAAAACAGCCTTTCCTAGCACTGCATACAAACATTTGTTTGATTAACAAGTTCCTTGGCCATCCTTCCCACAAAGTTAAGCTTCACATTTCCAAAACCTGGCATGACAAAGGTACACTTCGACGCTCTGCTTCGCTGCCATTCAGATACACCACTGGGTTAAAACTGTGATCAAGCTCTGCTTTTATACATTCAAAATAAAATGCTTTAGATTTCTCTCATCATCATTTCAGCACATCTTGAAAGGGCTACAATTCAGACTCTACATGTGAGACCCACATTGATGAGTTTGATGGCATGCTATCTACAACCTCTAGTACTGCACTTTTTTAAACCTCTCTTGCACTGAAATTATGTACATAAATGATGAATGTAAAATTTTTAATCACTTGGGGGTAGCAGGGAGGAAGCAAATGAAGAATATTCTTCCTTACCCTGAAAGAAAGGAACTCATACCATATGATATGTCACATTATTTATTTTTTGCCAACTGCTAAATAAATTTTACATGTCAACATAGAGCAACCTGGGAGTGCTGAACCACACCCAACTTACAAACCAGGAATCAAGCAGGTTAATTCAGTGTTGCCTGGGAAAACTTGACAGCTGCTTCTAGTTACATCAGTAACTAGAATAATTAAAAATTAGAATAATTAAAAGTTCATCAAGTACAATTAGGACAAGGTAGAAAATTAAATAATCCACTGCCATGAAAAGAACAAGCTCTTGGTTCTGTATGCTTCCACTGAGATAAAATACTTCAGATTGTAGTCTATTTTCAAAGTTTCCAGAATAAAAATATAGCAGTCAATAGCTACTAGCAAGTACTGAGGTAACATCTGAGGTTAAATTTGGCTCAGGCCAGAATGGCAGCATTCTCCAGTATTGTTATTCTAGAACGTGAACATGGAGCTGGGAACTTTCACCTGCTATTCTAAATATGATGAATGAGAAAAAAAGGTAAAACCCAAAAGTAACTAACTATATAGGTTTGATTTTACCAGTTCCCTCTCTCTTCCAGCCTGCATCTAGAGCACAACAGCCCCTTTTGTCCCTACTAGAGGATGTCAGGGTGCCCAAACTGCATAATTAGACCAAATATATGCAGATGAGAACAGGTCCAACCTGGAGCCTCATTTTGGGCAGTGAGGCCCAAAGTAATAAACACTGACAGAGTTTCCCTTTGACATAAAATACATTCAATATCCCACATATTTAGCTTGACAGGGCAGCTTTCATTCAGAACACTGAAGAAGTTCTGCAGCAAATTCTAAAGAGATTTTACTATGTGCTGACTACAACTGATGGTATTGAGTTTTCTAAAGAACTTTGATTTTAGGAATATTATCATGGAATTGTAGAATCAAAGAATAGTTTAGGCAGGGAGGGACCTTAAAGTTAATCTCATTCTGCCCCCGCCATGGGTAGGAACACCTTCCTCTAGACCAGGTTGCTCCAAGCTCTGTCCAACCTGGCCTTGAACATTTCCAGGGATGGAGCAGCTGCAGCTGCTTTGGGCAACCTGTGCCAGGGCCTTACCAGCCTCACAGCCAAAAATTTCTACTTAATATCCCATCTATCCCTGCCATCTGGCAGTGGGAAGACATTTCCCCTTGTCCAAGGTCCCTTTCCAGCTTTCTTGGAGCCCATTTAGGTACTGGAAGGTCTCCCTGGAGTCTTCTCTTCTTCAGGCTGAACACCCCTAGCTCTCCCAACTTGTTCCCAGAGTAGAGGGGCTCCAGCCCTCGCAGCATCTTTGCTGTCTATGTCCTTCACTTTCCCAGTTGAGCTTTATTTATGCAGTGGGACTGACACCTACCTGAAGAATAAAAATAGCAAGTCCCACACTGATAGACGAAGATAAGTGAACCATGCCAAAGACCACATCTAATCTTAATTAGCTCCACAAATGATAACTCAGGCAAGCTCTTAAGAAGTTCCAAGAACGCAGTTTTCTAAAACTCTGGAAATAGCTGGAACTGCACAAATAAATGTGACCTTTCAGACAAGCAGTCACACAGATGTGACAGTGTAGAGCAACTATAACAGCATTCCAAGTTTATTGAAAGTAGCTAGAATAGAAGAGGAGCACAGAAACAGAGAGAGAAGGTAAGGATAAAGTAGAAATTAAAACATATGTTTCAGAAACACCCCCATTTCCAGATACTGTAGAAGGGGAAGCACGGAAGATGGATGGATGGATAGCATTGTAAAGAGACACTGAAAAACTACAAAAGGATTACACCAAGTAACAAAGCAGAGTGATAGAGACTTTTCTTCCATCAGAGAAAGAGAAGGCAATGGAAGGACTTGGAAATCAAAGTAGAAGCAATGAAGTGTTATGACTGTGTATAAAGACAGTCAGAAAGGACAAGTCTTGGTGCTAAAATATAGAGCTTATAGTCTCAAAAGTAGTACAAAGGTAGAAAATAAGTAGTTGGACGTTCAAATGAGACAGAACCATACTGTAACACAGGAACTAATTGGTGCTACCAAAGCAATGCTCACTGGTTGAAAAACTTGCCTGACTTTGCTTTAGGACAGACACTTGTTTCTGGAGACAGATATTTTCCTCTTCAAGTTCAGTATAGTCTTGCAGCAAACGTGCTTCTCGGAATTTATATTCCTTAATATCATCTCGCAGGCGAGCCCTTTGGATCTCCACATTCTGGTTGACCTGGAAAAACAAACAAAGCAAAACAAAAATGGTGGCACCTGGATCAACTACAATTAAATTGCAAAATTTTATATCTTCTATATATTCTTTTAATATGCACTAATTAATTGAATTACATTGAAACAGAAAGTCTTCCCCTCATCCCCTGAAATTACAGAAAACCAAGTCATTTACACAATAATTAGATTTTGTATTCTTGCTTTTCTTACAAATTCTCACTATCGACTAAAAAAAGGTCAAGAAACAAGGAGGGAAAGCAGCGTTTACAGCTGTGTTGTTTCACTGGCTGTAGCAACCAGCCAAAGTTTTCCAGACCAGAAGTCAGTACCCAAATCTGTTTCCACTTTAACAAGAAGGGTCTTTTCACAAGAGAAAGACAGATTCAGATGATTCCAGATGTTCTTATTTGGACATGTATTTGCTGCTGCTTTTCAACAGATATTTTCTTTATCAGTAAAGCAATAAGTTGAAAACATGATACAATTAATCCTTTTGGAGAAAGACACTGAGTTAAAACTCACGAAATCTAGGATCTCGGGTTGAGAAAAAATAGAAGCTGGTTGACATAAAATACTCCCTTCCCTCAGGCCCAGGACTTAATGAAAGACTTCAAAGAAAAATTTATCACTGTTTTGAAATAGATAAGAAGTAAAAACCAATATATTCATGTAGTATGATCTCGGGATCTTTCATGAATATACACAGACACTTGAACAAATTGAGCTGGAATATATACAACTATAGGAATGGTTCACTGTACTTAGCCTTTAATTTTTCAATTATTTTTCCTTCAAGCCCTATCTTCAAACAATTAATACAAAGTGAAAAAGTACGTTCTAAAACATTAACAGAATTAGCTTCAGATACAGGCAAACAGGGAATACAGTTGCCTAGAAAAATAGTATTTTTGTAGCTGTGCCCATGATCCTATGGGGTGGTTTTCCACAGTTCTAACTCAAAACCGCTAGCTGCTGCTAGCTGCTGACAGAGGCAGCCTGTCACTTCAGCTGGCATATGGGACCTGCCTGATGTCACGGGTCCTGCAGTGCAGCCAAGCAAGCTTCAGCCTCAGGCCTACAAACTCAGATTCCCTCCAAGCTCTCCACTCCTGGCCAGACACAGGCATGTCAGCAATGACTAAATACGGTCTCAGCCCTTGAGGGTGTGCAGCAGGGGTCCACTGAGTAACCACATGGGTACCAACAGGCACCCATAGCACACTGAGATAAGGGAAATGTTGCCAGCTGGAGCATGTGTAAAGACTTGAATCTGGCATGTTCTGAATACAAATACTGAATCACCTGCAACTGTTGAGACCAATACATTTAAATTACAATTCCCTCACATATCAGGTAAAGATTAGACTATATAAAGTTGTCTGCTTGTTTTTAGCCACAAAGAGAGTACAACTTCACAGCACACCAAGTCCAGACACTACAGTACACCAGTGCAAATTACAAGTTGCTATATCCCATATTCCATGCCTGAGTAAGTGTCGTCTCCTCTATCTTTGCACAAACCTAGGGCCACAGGGAGAGCTTAGGGCTGACAAGAATTCACATTTTTATATCTCCTTAAAAGGTGACTGGAATGTGGCAGTATCTGGAAAGAAAAATTGCCTCCAGTTGCAGTGACACTGGAAGCACACTGGAAATATGCTGCTCAGCACACTTTGAGAAGTGACCAGAATCCCTCACAGACACCGTGCTACCTCTGGGCTGGGAAGCTTTTCTATTAAGCTAGTCTTAAAGGTTGGGAAACACAGACAAAGAGTTGTGTCTGTGTTTCTAGGACAAGGCTTGATTCCAACTCTGTTCCACAAAGTTAAAGGAGAAGTTGACTAGCCTGTTTGATCACTTGTGACCTCTTGTACCACAAATATTCTCTGTCAGTCCCCAACAAGAGGCACCAGTGAATCCCCACATCTCCAGAGAAGGAACCTATATTTCCTCATCGATTTTACCACCAAATATTATCCACATATTTGTTATTATGTCCTAAAGAAATTAGACACTTGAGGTCACATGGAAGAAATTGAGATTCAGATATGGGCTCTTGGATAGCCTTCCCTCCTGGCAGGAGAGACCAGTTGATTAGCTTAGGACTAGACAAGACTAGCTCCCAGTGCTTCAAAGGAAGGTGCAAGAAAGCTCAGGAGTAGTAACTGCTGACTGTTTTATCCATCTATCTGTGGCTTACAGTCTCTGTAGTTTTACCAGTCTGAATTTAAGCAATGGTTTGAGGTCTCAAAACAATTATTTCTGCACCAGTACTGCAAAGTCTTGCTGAACTACAGATTTGGAGAGTAATTAAACTGTTTAAGTAACTTCTCAGCAATTATTTCCCCTTAAAAATATGTGGTTTCAATAGTAAAACAATAAAAGGTCAAAGCTATTATGTTAAGCAACCTACATAAATGTAAAAGCCACCGCTTCATGAGATGAAACACAAGACTATAAACTTTACTGTCCCTCTCTTTGTGCATTTCAGTGTTTTATTATAATCCCACACCTTCAGAGATTAGGGAGGAAAAAGGGATAAAAAGGTAAATTATGCCTCAAATATTTTGTGGCAAGAAAATCTACATTGGGAATGAACAGCAAAGTACATCCAAGGGTTGCTGTGCTTGGCTTAAACAGGTTCCTCTGCTTTTTAAGGAAGCAATTCTGGAACTGAGGGAACTGATTTGCAGTACCCACAGGACCAGCATCGCTGAACATGCAGCCATGTGTCTGTCAAATCACTTTTCAGGTCAAGAATCTTCCCTTTTTTTGGTTACATAGAAAATGTAACAAATCCAAGCTGCAGTGCACCATGTGCATCTTCACTCACCTCCTTCAGCTCCTGTGCAACAGAATTAAGGCGTTCGTTTTCAGACTGTGTGTTGGCAAGGACATTTCTTATCTGCTTCAATTCTGTCTGCAACTCCATAACCTTCCTCATGTAGTATTCTTCTTTGGTAGCTGATTCTTGAATCAAGGTTTCCTCTCTGCTCTCTCCATCTGCTGCTACCTTCTTGTGGTTGGTATGGGCCTGTCCAAACGCCTAGGACAGTCAGAAAACACATCTTTTATCAGTAAACCTATAATGCTGCATAAGTAACTTCAGTTTTAAATAGTTGAAAACATTTACCCTCATATATTTCTTCAAGGCAAAGGAATGCAACCTTTTCCTACATCCTCCAATTCTGGGGTCAGATTTACAAATGCTAATAAGTGGCCAACACTGTGCTCTTGAAAATAAACCACAGCACCCAAACAGTGTTTTGCGACGCAGAATGCTTAAGTAGAACCTCATATAAACCCTTGTGGGAGGAAACAACAATATAGTGACTTGAGTCTGCTGTTGAAACATGACTGGTTTTCAGCCAGATGACTGCAAGATGACCAGACACTGCTGCACATGCATATTCTCTATAGTGGGGTCTGGTTCACTTCTGCAAAACCAGAATCACTGAGAACACATTTGGCATTAGCAGACAGTTCTCTTTCCCAGGCTGCGAGTTCCCAGCAGCTGCTCCTGGCTGGGAGATTACAGCCCCCTCCCTTGGCTTGGAGGTGTTGGCAGGGCTGCTCCAGATCCAGGCTAAGCCAGTGGGGTCACGCTGGCTGAAGTAGGTCAATGGACAATCCCCCAGCCGTCTCGAGACATCAATCCCCAGCAGTGTGCCAGCAAAGGCACTCAGAGGCAGGTCAGAAATCCAACCCACTCGGCACAGCCTGCCTCTGGCTAGTCCTGACCTTGGCATTATTTTGCCTCCTCACATTTCTTTTTGGGGGTCTCTTTGATTGAAATCCTTGCAGGTGATGGTCCCTGTGGTAGTGCTCTCCACACGTGCCCCCAGCCCACACAGACACCCCAGCCGCTGTGGTACAGAACAAGCCTGCGGCTGCCACTAGCACATATTGGACAGCAGAGCTGGCTACTTCCAGTAGTTATATTTGTTACATACAGCCTAGCAGATCTGCCGTATTCAAAGATATTTAAAATGTGGTCTTCTAAGTGTGGAACATGCTAGCACCACAATCCAACCCAAGGCATATTTGGAGCTTTCAGGTGCCACAGCATCTTTCTGGGATGCCAAAACATGGCAGATTTTCCTAGTCAACATTAGTATCAGGCCAAGTCAAGGACAGAGAAGCATCTCATGAAACTCCTTATCTAGTCATGCCTTTTCAATTGATCATCTTTTGCTAGCTTTTTCAGAAAAATATTGTCAGAGAAGAAAGAAAATCTGCTTTGAAGAGAAACAGATTTCAGTGTTTTATTACTTCTGTATATTGCACCGGGCATATTAATAGCCCAGAAACAGCTGATCAAGTATGCTAGCTCTGCCTGTGATTAAAGACACACAGATATTGCTCCTATCAGACTGAATTTTATTTCAGATAAGCAAATCAGATATACAGGAGACAAATATTCATTGCAGAAATTCTAGCCAGATTCATCAAGATAACCTAAGGGAAACTAAAAAGCACCATATTTCAGACAAAAAGCACCATCTGTGGAAGTCCTTGTCAAATGAATTTCAACAAAGCAGCTTAAAAGCCTAATACCCAAGATCTCCATAAACGTTAAAGGGATAACAAAAAGCACACCAGCTCCTCAAATACACTACTTTTTTCCTGTAATAAATTAAGATCCACCTTTTATAGACCAGTATGTATGACAAATCTCTTGTACAGAGAAAGGGACAATGGGTATCTCTTTGCTCAGTGAAGTACTACCATTTGCTCAGCTGCAGGATGCCAAAACAGCAAATGGAAGTTCAGGACACTTAAAGCCACAGTTGATCAGCCAGACCTCAGAGTCCAGGCATGATTCCATCAAGGAGCTCCGTAATGGCACTAAGGGAGGGATTCTTAAGAATAATGACTAATTTGCTCATGGAAGTTCCAAGGCAGATGCTAGGCCTTGGGTTTCTTTAACATCTGGAAAGAAAACGTCAGCATTTTGCCCTTGATGACTTGTCATCAAGTCATAATTGACAGGAACTGCCATAGAGGATGAGACTTTTTTTCAAATGCAATATGCTGTCTTCTACAGAGACTAATACCAGATTTTTCAGAGAAAGGTGCAAGAAATCATATAATATCCTCAAGCTGGAGATTGCCTTAAGCCTCGAAGGAGAATGCCTAATGTAAATTTGAAAGAGCTACTAACATTGAGTTACCCATGCAAAATACCTCTTTATTTTTCAGAGGTTTATGCATTTTTTGTCCTCAGTAAAATCCTACAACAATGAATTCTATATATAAAATCCTACTCTTACATGACAGTTTTTCATCAGTTTAAAATCTTCCCACATTTCCATAAAAGAATGCATATTTTTGTTCAGAGGCTTGAAGGTGTGTTGTTAATTCCATGGTCAACTGTCAACCATTCACTATTTTTTGAGACACAACTCTCTCTCTCTCTCTCTCTCTCTCTGGTGATGGCAAGATGAAGTTATCACTGCTTTTATGTGTGAGAGGTTTTTCCATTCACTACAACAGTCAGACTCCCTTTTCAGAAAATGCCTTTTATAATGGCTTGTCACAACTGGCATAGCTGACCCAACCAAACAGGAACTGCTCACACACACTAGCTGCAGAAACAAGCTCATGATCACTCCTACCAAAGGATGCTGCTGTTCCCTGTGGGCTCCAGTTATTTCTGCACAGTAAGGCTGTTATTTGCTCTGAGCCAGCATGCTTGTAAAGTGTCAGCAGAAACCCTGCTGTTAGCTCGAGTATTACTGTCTGGAGTACAGAACTCTGAGTAAACAGACTCTGACACACACAGAACACAAGAAACCTCCTTCAGAGCCATGGTCATCAGGACAGGCAGCCTGGAACAATTCAAGGTACGTGCATTTATAAGACAACACTTGAAAAGCACTTCCATTCCAAACAAGCTTTGTTATCTCTCTTGTATATACTTATAAACAACCTCAGACATCACTGTTACAAGCCATTTTCATAATTCCTGTCTAGAACAGGAAATGTAACTTTTAACAAAATTGTGCAAAATTACAGGGCAATGCAATTACCCGCCATAGCTACAGCCCATACCTGTCTTAAATCAAGCTAGTAAAAGGAAAACTGACTTTTTACTGCTATGCACAAACCCCCTAAACCTTCATACATGCTAGAGTCCAGCATCTGCCCATCTACTTTTGCTTTAACATTACCAAAACACAGGGGCAGAAGTCAAAGTTGCCCTGCTCTTTTCTCCTCCTCCAAAACCTCTATTGTCATCTACTAGGGAAGAAAACTATTCACAGTTAAACTGGAATGATAGACTTTGGAGTATCTCTTCATAAAATAAAAGTTTCTGATGTGAGGGCTGCAAAATATCATGTTCTGCTCAACAGCTGCCTCTAGGAATTACGAGACACTAATGTTAAGGGATTATCAAAGTTCTTATCTTCCTGATTCCCAATATCCCAGAAGCAAAATCAAAGACTTCATGAACCAAAATGCTGTCTTGCTATTTGCTCAGCTGTGCTTGTCAGTGCATTGGAAAGCACTTTTCTGGACAAAGGTACAATTTACTCACAATTACCTCTTCAGAAAGCTGCACAGGACACACATCAAAAGCCCTCCTTGGGTTTAACACCATCTGAGACCAATATAAATGAACCTCTACCCCCAACACACAGCTTCAAATTCTGTAATACACAACCCCAAATTTTGTATAGCCATTTACCTCTGGACCAGGCAAACATTAAACACTTCCCAGCTGGGGACTCCCAGTCAGTTTCGTGGCGCAAGGGCAGCAAGTTTAGAGAAGTGCACCAAATCATTCAGACACTAATTTCTGGTTCTTGCTCATAACCTGCTGCCAAAGCTGCTGATCAACCGAAACCCTGACAGGTTTCCTTTGGTCAAGCTGCCATCCCCTACCAGCTACACCAGTCCATGAGGTCCTTCTCCTCTCTTCTTTCAAATACACTAGAGTGTTGCCCAAAGGCCAATTATAACATCCCTGAAACATACAGAAAATTTACCATAAATTGCTGGTGAAGGTTTAACAAAATTAGTACCAAAAATGCTATTAAATCAACTTCCACGTTTGCAAAATTACTTACATCAGCAGACTTAAGGCATGTAGAAAATACATGCTATCATATTCTTAAATAGCCCAGAAAATAGTGTTGCTAAATTAAGCAAAGGCATGAGGCAGACTCATCCAAAAACTGCAATGTTATATAAAATGTTCAAACCCAGTTCACTTCACTTCAAATCAAGTCCTGGATCAAACTACATTCAGACTGAGTTTAAAGTACTGATTTCCAAAAGACAGACTTAATAAAAAGTGAAGCTTCCTCTAGATTTGATGAGAACACAGATTCATCTGTTTATGTTGCAGGAGGAACAAAATCTCAATTATGCAGATGCAGATAGTTTTTTGCATGAAACCCAGTACATTGAAGGAGGCTTTCATATAAAACTCCAAGCTTTGAGAAGAAAGTTTTCCCAATTCGGTGAAGTTTAGCATACTGCTAACATATCAAGTTTGTAAAAATGTTATTAAAATTTTAAGCATGATCTTTTGAAAGAAGTTCTTTATCACAGCACAGCTGTCCACAGAACACATGAAATGTGAAGAATCTCTGAAACACGCTTCTTGGAGAATTCCAAACGCTTCTCTCAGAACAGCTGCTGTGATATGGGAGATGCACAGACTGATCTCAGTCATGCCCTAAAGCAAAACTCCCAGGCCTTCAGGAAAAATCAGAACTGTTCTGCCTTATTTGTCTCTATAATCTGTCACTCCAGACCTCTACTTAGCCCAAAAGTTATCCAAAGTATGCTTCCATATTTTCTGGGATCCTGAACTAGACTGCTAAAAAAAAAAGAGTAACACAAAATACTGGGATGCCACTATCAAACAAAACCTCCCAAAGAGATGTTGGAAAGGGCTTTTTCTGAACAAACCCAGTACAATCTCAAACTCTCTACTAACCTCTACAAAGAGCTGATGTCCCTAAAGGCCTGTCAAGAGCTGATCAGAATCCAGATGCTGCACAGGGACTGTTAGAGGCTCTGGAGGCTGCCCTGCACTGTCTCTAGGGCACTACGTTCACTCTGTACCTGTCTTCTTACACACATTGAACCACAGCTACTAGGAAAGGGCAAAAAAAGAGTCTCATAGCTGCTTAAAGCAGACATACTGACAAGGAAAGCCGCAGTCCACCGGCTCTAAAATGACACAGATGAACAAACAGAGGAAGTGACATCCCCCTCATACTTAGTCAAAATGACAGGGAGGTTCCTGTGGCATGCAGAAACACATCCAACCAAACAGAACACAAATATTTCAGTGAAGGAATTTCATAAAGTAAGTTGCTTAAAAATTCACTTGTCATCTAAACCTGAACTTGTGTTCTCCATTTAAAGACGTAGGGAGGGGGCAGAGAGAGACAATTGCTTATAAGCACGATGAAAAAATAAGAAAGAGGGAGAAAAATCTCAGGAGAGCACAGAACTCCACAATACAAATCAACTTGTGGACATCATCGGTCCCCATGCTCATTTCTTCTCAAATGAAGAATCTCCTTCGCCTGTGCACGTCCTCATTTCTTCCCATTTTCCAGGCTGCACATCCAGCCACGCGTGATGCTGAAATGTCAAGCAGCAAGGGCAGTCTTCAGTAAATGTCACACTGGCCTTTTCTCTGCAGTGAAACACTGCTATATGATGCTAACCATCCTCAACAGATGAAGCAGCATGAGGCATTAACCCTTTCCTTCACTCACACAGTGATGTTTAAGAAATGCTTCAGCCCTTCTTGCTATCACAGTCACATCAACATGGCTCCTGCACCACCACAAGCAGACCAGAACACGCACATGTTCCTCCAAGAAGTGCATTAGGAAGAAGAGGAATTAGCTTCAAACTCATTGACAAGAAAAGCTGACATAAATACAAGAGAAAGGCAATAAAAGAGTATTGCAGAGTATAGCCACTTATAGCAGATTATAGCTGAGGGACAGTAGAGCCACAAGCAGCACCCAGGAAGGCTGCAAGCTTCTGCCTCATCTTGCTCATTCTCCCCTCTCAGAGCTCTTCAGCGCAGCCTCTTATACCCTCTAAGTACATATATACATTGCACCTGTGTGCTCTCTTTTGATTGGTCAGTACTTGGCACTCCATGGCTCATTACCTTTAATACTAATCATATGTCTTACACAGCTGTAGCCCGTTAGGGAAGAGGCTCGACCACCGCCCCACTCGCAACTGCCATAAGCTGTGTGCCTACAACAAAGGAGAGCTTGTCTGAAAAGAGTCCCCTTGCCTTTCTCAATCAAGTTTTAAAGCAGAGTTTTGCCCGTGCGCATGCATGCACCAGAAGAGCAGTACCATGTAAATCCACCACCGGAGGAAACACAAAGCAGTGCCTATTCACCTTTGTGGTGTGGTTTGAGAGCACTCTACCAGATGTGTTTCCATTTCTTTTGTGCTGAAGATCAAGAAGGATTTGCAGAAACTGCCCCTTTTAGAAGGCTATCATTAGCTACTTTTGCAGTGAAAGAATGGTTTACCCATTAAAATTAAACAGAACCCAAGCCCTCAATAAAAAAAGGTGCCATTAATTAAGATGTCCTTTTTTAAAAATAAGGACAAAAGTCATGAGACTAAACATCAAACTAGACATTTTCCTTCAGTTGCTCTCTACTACTACTCAAGAGAGATTCAAGTCTTTTTTCAGGAGGTTTCTACTGATTAACAGAGATCAGCACTCATCCTCCCCTCCTTCAGCTGCAGGCACCAAACTGTGATCAAGGCACTCTTGATCTCTCCCTTTGGTGTAAGGGAGCAAAGCCAGCCCTGCCAGGAGTCATTACTGTCCACTCTGACTTCCAAGCAGAGGTCCCAGAAAGCTTGGAGTTAAAAGCCAAGGACATTAGTCACAAGGTATTTCATTCATCACTGTCATTCATCACTGCCGTGAAAGACTGTGGGCATCGACGCTCTTGAAGATGTGAATGTTACTTTTGTTTCTTGTGCTTGTGCTACAAATTAGCTAAATACATATCCTCCCAAAATGTGGTCTCTGTCACTTACAAACACGTGGCTACTGACATCAAAAGCACATTTCCTGACAGTGTGGAGCATTTCCTCAGCCCCAGTGTCCTGCTCTGGAGACAGTGGGCAGGATGGTGTCCCCATGGCCACCTCAAAACCTGCTGCTGCCTTCATCATTAGTCGCCTTCCAGGAAAGCCACACAGCCATCAGCCCCCTGCACAGCCCACCAGCAAGTCCAGCTATTCTCACCGACTTTAATGGGCACTCAGCCAACGCCTGGGGTTTTAGTTTTGGTTGGGTTTTTTTTTAAGAAAAATTCCGATAACTGTAACAGGGAAGGAGAATTAAAAAGGACCCAATTGCATTCTACTGAGTTTAAACCAGAGAGGAATGGAAGTTTTGGTGAGGATACATTTCTGCTTTCTTATAAATAAAGAAAAGGTGCATGAGAGGGGAGAAAAGTGAGGTGGAATGACACACGTATCAACAGAAAAAAGTACTCCTTTCAGGATAACTTTAGGTCTGATAGGTTAAGGAAGAACATAAAACAACCTATCCTGAGGCATCCTTCTCTGCTGTGCATCGTAACAGATCAATGAACTGCTGCCAGGAACGTCTACACAGCTCCAGACCAAGCCTCAAAGGAAAGAAAGATAGAAATGTGTAAGAGAATGAGTTGATGGTGCTGAACATCAGCACTGTGTAGGAGGCAGACAGCAGAGGAGACTAGAGATTTCTACTTACAAGTGCAAAGGGTGCCTGTAGCAGCCATAGAGGCTGTGAGGCCCTGGAGGTCAGCTTGAGATAAGAAAATGCCAAGTCATGAAGAGCGGACCTAAAAGAAACCCCCTCTTCCGTTCTGTACCCCTGTTATCTCTCTGTAAGACCGTAGGTCACATTTGCCTCGACCCTTACCATTGGACAGTTTCCAAAACCCCCTTAGCCTTTATAAATAGGCACTTCTGCCCATTATAGCAGGAGAGCTGTCCCTGACCCCTTCGCAGGAACCCCTTCGCAATAAAGACATCTGCAGAACATCACACACGCTCTTTTCCTCTCTCTCCCTGCGGCTGCCGAGGCACCTAGCAAGCTAATAGCTGGAATCACCAAAGAGCTGAAATCACTAAAGAGCTGATAATCACTGAAGAGCTGATACAGCTTGCTAAGGTGACCTGCGGTTTGGGGGGACTGCCCGAGGCTCCTGGAGAAGAGACCCATCTATCCGGGATATTATGGCAGTCTCTGGGTCAGACAGACCCTAAACCCCGGCCATAATAGGTGCCCTTACCTGCCCACTGTGGTATCGAAACATAGCTCAAACTCACTCTTCCCAGATGTCATACTGCAGGAATTTTGATCATTAATTGCTGATTTTTAAAGCTTTCTGCTAAATTTGATGGAATTATTTATTTGTACAGGCCAGTTCGCAAGGCCAGCTGATCCTGTTAAGCAGGTCATTGGGTCATCTTCCCCTGCATACGAAACAAGAAGTGACTGCAAATGGACTCTGTACCGTAGTGTCTTGTTAAGACTGTCTCTTCTCTGCAGGCACTTGAGCTAAGCACCTGTCAGGACATGCATTACAAATGATTGTGCAGAAACTTGATGTAGGTATTATCTACAATGAAATAATTTTTAGAAACTGAAAACCAGGTGCAGTGATCTGTAAGTATTACACTAGATCTCTAGCAGCTGACCTCAAAGAATAATTTCACTAAAGCCCATAATTAGTCCTGAGAAGGTATGCTATGAACCTTCAAAGGGTGCAATGGACACTAGGAACTTAGAAGCAGTCTGTTCCTTCTTAAAATGTTTATGCTCTTCACTTAAAACTCAACAAGATCTTACTGAAATTACTCATTTCATAAAGGACAATGCAGGGTTATCCTAAGTATGTGCCTCGCACAGCCTGTATTGTAATAATTCATAGAAGAAAAAACTTTCATCTAGTGTTACTTATCAAATGATACCCATTACTGTTCAGTAAGCGCCTGATCTGTAAATCACTGGAAACTGAGCAAATGCATCATGAAGTACCTCTGCTGACATCATTGCCTTCCTTCTCATCTTCACCTTTGATAAGGATATTAGAATAGAACAATACTTTTTTTACTCCTATCAAACAAAGGGAACAATGTAACCTTGGAGAAATAGATAAGGCTGACAAAGCAGAAGCCATGCAAAACAATGATATCACACTTCCTCAAAAGTGGGGCTTGAAAAACAGCCACCTAAAAAGGACACCAGAAATAGAAGAACACCAAAGAAAACACCAAAGAACACATAAGGACTTCCAATAAGGGGGACAACTATGTAAAATAAAGTATCACATACGCATCAAGTAAGCAGGGATAGCTAATGAATGTGTAATCCGTGTGTATGATAAAATCTTTGTTTACCAGGGCACTCCATTAGAGGAGGGATCCTCTAAGTGACCAGGGTTGCAATAAAGAATGTTTGCTTTCTAATACTCAAAACCATGTTAGAAAGTTTCTACTTGGCCAGTTTTGGTACCACCTTAACCTATCCTGTGGCTGTGTGAGGCTTGGAGGCTGGAGGGAGTTAAAACGTAATATATCACTAAAAGATCCTGCAACAGCATGAAAGAAAAATCAAATGAGGTCTCAGTCCTCTAAACATGTATGTGTCTGTATTTAAAGTTAGGAGGAGTTATACCTATCAAAGAAAATTTATAAACTTACTAAAACCAACTTATACTTAACAAAGCCAGTATATGCATTCTGTCCTTCACATTAGACCAAAATGGAAATAGGTTTTTCTTTCCAGTTGTGTGCGGGGCAGTTAAACTTTCTTTTTCTATTTGAACACAATGATTTGCCTGCAGTCTGTCAGGCATATGCACCAGGAATATGTGTGGCCTTGCAAGTAGCAGGTGTGACCGAGTTCCTCTTGGCAACCTTGGATCTCCAGCCCAGCTCCACTACCTCCTTCATCCACAGCCCCAGCCCACACACAGCCTGCGGCCAGCCACCAGTTGAGTGCCAGTACAGCCACACAGATCTCAGCTCCTCATGTGCTCCTCACCATTGCAAAAGCTCTCAGATTTCCAGGAGTTTGGGAGTGGGCTCTTTCTCCCACACTCAAATATCCCCAGGGGCCAAACACGAACATTAACCAAGCAGCAGGCAGAGATTCACAAACAACACCTTGCATGAGATCTGGTACCTTCAGGGAAGTTGTGAGGCTTTTCAAAACATTACATCACTTCCCACCATGTCAGCCCACTCCATACTGACACCAAGCATCTTCAAAAAGGTCATGCAATGGTGAAGATTTGTGAACACTCCAGGAAAGAGTCCAGTCCTTGATCTGGCTTTCATTTTGTTAAAATAATGGTTTACACTTTCTTTGGAGAAAGCCCAGTTAACACACAAAATAATTCTAGACTGCTTTCCATAAAATGTTGTGGTATAATCCTGGAGAAGGATTATACCTTCCAGAGCATCCCTGCAGTGCAACCCTACAGCAGAGCTCACTTACTCTTAGGAGCCTGTTAAGTAATACATTGTAGTGACATTGTAGAAATTTGGAGTATCAGGGTGCCCATCTACGGTCCTAAAAGCCTGTGGAGCATGCTTCAACGTGATTAACTCCAGAACTGAGAAAAGTTGCTACAAGATTATGAACTACTTTTCTATAAAAGGAACATAAAAATAAAACACAAGCTATAATATCCTTGTTCCCACACAAGAAAGATTACTTATTACATATGAGCACAATCCACTTACGCAACCGATGTAGAAGTGCAGGCTTCTACAAAGTCAACGACAAGTTTAAGTTGGCACCAAAGGAACTGCTCCCTGGCTCAGCAGCCAGTCCCAAGACATTAAGTTTAACCTCTCTTTCACCTCCTCTGCCCCAACCCAGCACTTGAAATTAGACAACCAAGAAGATAATTGTTTTCACAGGGAGCAAGACTGAGAGGTTGGGGACGAGAAGACACAGCTTCCACTCACTCTTTAATTATTGGTAACCAAAGGACAACACACACACAGAGTGGTGATAGAAAACACTTTCCATCCTCTTCACTGGCTTTGCTCCCCAACCAAGGACGTATGGATAACAGTAAGCATGAAATCCTCCAGTGATACTCAAGTAAATTAAGTCAATGTTTCCCTTTTTTCTTTTTTATACAATAGCTAATAGCATTAGCATCTCATTGCAAGAGGACTCCTCCTAAGAACAATGCTTGTCTGCAGTGCAGGCCCACCCACTCTAGAAATAACACAAGGAAGTAGGCTGCATCCTGCAAAACATACGTAATGTACACTGCTGCTTCTTTACCAGCATAGTGGCTTCCCCTAGTGTGACAATAATAGAGGCTTCCAGGAACAAACTCTGCTCTACAAGGAGGCAGAAATATGGCTGCATAAACACAGTCCAGTACATATAAGTACCTACTACTTGTTGGTACCAGAATGAACCAGGATATGAGGCACTTTGGGGAAAAATAAAATAGATTTTAAAAATCTCAGGCTAATTATTTAAAATACCTAAGCAGATTTTTAATCACCTAAGTATTAAAGGTGACTAATGCTAAGTGTGGAATCATTTCCTGCACATGTCAAAGTTACCTGTGCTCATGTCAGCTCTGTTGTTCATGTACCTTTACACAAAGAGCTTTATAAAACCCAAAACCACTAGTTAGGCTTTCTGGTTTTAGTGGTCTTCAATCATTCGCACACAGGCGTGTGCACACACGCGCGCACAACTGCACAAGGCATTTCATCAAATGTACCATTGGTCGCTGGTTCTGCATGGCAAAAGCAGACATTTTCTTGTTACCTAATTGCCCTTTCATTAAGAACTCATTAACCTGAATAATAAATTTATTTCTCTCCTAGAACCTAAGCAAAGGTCCAGAGAGTTTAACACAAATACAACTGCATAATCTTTTGTGTCCTACTAGTACAGTATTTTCAACAAACTCCAGAGGAGCCTCTCAATTCCCTCCGACATGTTCTGCTTGCAACCTACATCCATGCTTCACACTGAACTACAGTATGTTCACTTACCATTACTCATCATGGTTGTGTATTGCTTAAAAAAATAAACATTAGACATATTTAAGCCTCTATTTTAAGGTTTGGGTTAAAAAGCAAGAAGGGAGAGGGACAAAACCCAGCCTTCTTCTCATAATGCAATTTCTACAACCAGCCTGTAGAGAGCAACTGCCAGTTGCAACAGCCACATGGCCAAGTCACTGGTGTGCACCAGTTAATCTGGAGCACACAGCTCAATCAATACTCAATGTGGCTGGTGAGGTACTGCCCAGCACCCTCAGATTCTGTCTGCCAGTGGTGTCAGTGTGAGAAACAATTCAAGGACAGGGTTTTACCATCGCTTTAAAAAGGGAGGACAAGTGAATTTCCATCTGCTCAACTCCATGAGGAGTACTTTCTAGAGTAAAGGGGAGGATTAGGAAAGAGAGAGCTACAAAATACAGGAGGAAGTGAAGCCCTGGTGCATGACTTAAACACTGCAAACAGGAAGCAGAGGCTTCCCTTAGGGCCTCATCACTGGACGGGTCCCAGCAGCACCGCACAGGAAGGGAGCAAGCCCCTCAGCACATGACAGCACAAGCACACTGGCAGCTATTTTTACAGGGCCCTGTCAGGATTACAGCAGTCACCACTCATTTTGGAGCAGAATACCTGTCAAAACAGAGCAATAACAGGCACTTCCTTGCTGGTAAGAGCAGGAGATTTAGCTAAAACACAGCCCAACAGAGAGACCTGAACACCATCATATACATGCTGAAGATGTTATGGACCCTGCCCTTTGTTCAAGCCCATTCTAGCAGCATCCAGCATACCTAAAGAGACTGCAGGTTATCTTGGGATGTGTCACTGCTCTGTGGCCATCTGAGGTCCTACATCACCATGACACTATCAGCTGCAAAGCAAGTGCCTCTTCTCTCCAAACATTCAAATACTTTTCATTATTTAAGTTCAGTTTTGTTTTCCACCTTATGAGCAAACCCACAGTCTGCAAAGTTCAGGCCTGATGGCACCACAGGAAGTCAATGAGTCTCACTGCTTGCAAGACAGAGCTGCTAATTGCAACGGCAGACCTTACCTCAGCAAGGTCCAATGTCCAAAATCAATATAAACTTGGAAATTCTCTAAATGGGATGCAATCTGAGAAACCCAAAGATAGCTTGTGAATACAGTCTGTTCCTGACTTCAGAAAACTTTCACAGAAACTATCATTGAAAATAAAAAATAATAATAAAAAAAAAATTAAAAGTCCCCACCAGAAACCAAAACGGGGCTTCAGAAAACATCCAAACAAAGACCACAATGTTCTGTCCTTGCCAGGAATGCAGCAGCAAGCAAGCAACAGCAAAGGGTCAAGAAAAAGCTGTCCTCAGATTTCAAATTAATCAAACACAATTGCTGGCTACTGAAAAGAGAGCAGAATTAGTTAAAATAAATGACTGAATAATAACAGGACAAGAGCCTGATTATTATTGGACATGGCAAAGGGTGGTCTTTTTTTGTTAATTAGAAGACTGTAAAGAGAAGTTCTGTAGATTTTTAAATTATTGGCTGTATGGTGAAGCACCTTGTCAGACAAGAAAAATGTATAAAAAATTCTTCAAAGCTAAAAGATGCATCAAAACTCACAGGGTTCAACATAGAAAAGATGGAATTACCAAACTCTTCAGAAAATTGCACAGCAAACATTAATTACACACAAAGAGCAGTTAACTACACTTAGAAATTAACAAAAATATGGAACATTACAAGTTCCAAAGGATGTCTTGAAAACGCTCTGTCTTGGGAGTCCAAGGCCAAGGTCTGAAACCTGAAATGACAACAGTGCTTCAGAGGATCCACTGAAAAACAAGGAAGAGTTGAAGCAGCATGGTAGAGTCACACATAGTGAGAAATTGCCAAAACCATTAGAAAGGAAACTGTCAAAACCAAGAAACTTGAATAATCTACATTGTTATTTTAATCTAAGGCCTTGGACATTCAGAATTAAAAGGCAGCAAATCAAGTCTGTGAATTTTGGAGACTCTGAAAGCAGATCACAGAGCTCTTAAAACAGCTTTACACAGCTAAGTCAAACATAAATAAATCTTGTATTTCATTAAAGAATTAATTGCCAACCAATAATATTGAGACTTTGTAGGTACAAATAGCGGAATGATTTTCTCCCCCCTCCAGACAAATTTAAAAATAATTACATGTTCTTCAGTATTTCAGGAGACAAGAATCTCCATGGTTATTTGCTTCCAACTGCAAACCCAGGTATGAAGTGCTATTGATGCAGGTCCCATATGATTTCATAGCTCCTGTGTAAAGGTGTGCAGAATTATGTGGTTTGTGTGGTAGGCAATAAATACAGCCACCACGAGAAACACAAAATCCTGACCATGAATAGCAGATCCCAAACTGCAACAACACAAGACAGAACTGCATACACAGAGGTAAGAGCTAAGTTCAGACTCTCTTTTTATAAGGAGTACTAAAGAAGAGACAGTAAAGTATTACTCAGAATTAAAAAGGAAGCATTTTTCTTCCAAAGCATGGATCTGATTTTATTTTGTGCTCATAAGATCATCACACCCCTGATTTCAGCAGGGCAGGACACTGCAGCAAAGCAGAGCTGGGCAGCAGGAAGCAGGAGTGATGTTTACATTCCTGAGCAGTGCTCTCACTGCCAAATCCACTGAAAAGAAATCAATGTTATTATCATCTTTTAAAAAAAATGCATACAGGAAACTTCATTTGAGATTTTGGACATGTAAGGGACCATCACTCTTTAACTGTCCCAAGGATTAATTCAAAGGCCACTTGTCACCACAACAGCTGTTTGGCCAGCACTTCTGTTTTGCCTGGTTTTGTTTTCTTAGATGGGGAATGTCTGTCACAGATTCATTCATGTCTGTCACCATCCTCCAGCCAGTGGCCCTTCATGTGGCTGCTAACTGAAAACGCATCTTAAAATAAATAAACACATCTTGACTTAAGTTCTGACCTCATGTTCAGTAGGAACACAATGCAGGTTTTGTTGCCTCTAATAATAATTTAAACACCTCTATGAAGGTTCGGTTTCCCAAGGTCACACACCTGGGGAGGTGATACGTGTGAACCCCTCTGCCAGCATCCTGTCAGAACCACTCACTCTTGCACTTGGTTGAGAACCAGACTATTTAGGAGCCATCTACTCCTGGGCCGCAGACAGATCAAGAAGGCCCATACCACATCTGATCTTTGTAGTAATGCTACAGACACTGCTATATAGAATCACACGTAAACAGGATGGAAAAAATAGTCTTACATAATAAGGATTTGAAGAGGATTTTCTATAATAGTATATTTCAGATCCTATTGCTAGGATCCCACTGAAATTCTCCAAATTACTTTTTTCCCCTCAAGGAACTTGTGTAAAAACATGGAATCAAAGCAAGCTTCTGGATATGTTTCACTGATGAGCTGACCACAAATTTGTGTCGGCATTACTGCTCCCTCCCTCCATCCTACTTAACTGCACTTTCTTTAAAAAAATCCATGTATTTATGAGTATCTTTCTTTAAACAAATCCATGTGTTTATGACTGCATCTTGCTCTACAGCCACGGTAGTTCCCCTAAGGAGAGGCTAAAAGCCTAGTCTTAACAAGGGCTCAAAAGGCAGTCTCCTCCTGTCCCCAAAGGTGAAATTTGTTGTTTATTAATCCACATCAGCAATTCCAAGAGCAGTGAAAAGTTAACCCCCCTCGCTGATTTATATTGTGGCAGTAGCTTTATGTAACAACAATAACTTAAACTACAGTTTTATGCACACAGCTGCCTTGATTAAAACAAACCAATCTGTACTGCCAGGACTGTTTGCTTTGATGCAACACTTATACAGCGCATGGCTGGTGGCTAGTGAGTGGACAGCCAACAGCATGGGCCCAGCACACATAGTCACAGGCGAAGTCATCTCCCATCACCACAGCATCCAGAGTAAGGACTTCAGAAACAGGAAACCTCCCAAGTTTCATATGGTATGAGCCATACAAGGAAGTGGTAAATAACTCCTCTACTTCTCCATACACCTCATAGGAGACTTTGGAGTTGCATCTACAGGCAGACCGATCAAAAAGCTGAGTCCTCTTCACAGACAAATTATCCAGCACCATTGTTGTACAGGTTGGTTGGACAGTGGCCCAAACAATAAGCTGTTTTCAGAAAACCAGGGGTTCATCCTCTTATGTGGCATCAGGGAGGGATTAAACCTTAATTTAGCACCATTTAGAAAAGATTACCCTTTAATTGCAATAGGAGTTGGCAGACACTAGCAGCAATGAAAAGCCTTTATCCTGCAAAGCTTCCAGGCAGTCAGTGACAGCTCCCAGCAGCAGAGAGCCAGTCCATGCTGTCTCCAGCCAGCTGCTCAAGGCCACTGGACTGATGGGGCGGAATGCGGGGGGCACACAGCTGCAGAGACAAACCCCTCATTCATTGGCATTCAGATTGGGTAGGGTATGTGGGGCTGCCACAGTGCACTGAGGAGCCAAAGCCTTCAGAAGGGCTCAGCTGCCAGTACCACCCAGAGCTCTGCCTGGAGCTGGTTTGGGCAAAGATCCAGTATTGGGGATATATCCACTTCCTGTCTTCTGGTATCAGTCTGCCCCAGTCAGCAGAGGAAGATCCCCACTGACCTCAGCTCTGCCATTCTCTGGTGACAGGGCAAGAGAGGTGTCATGCTGTATTTTCTGGCACTGAGAACTCTGCTAAAGTAGACACATGACATGCCTCAGGTGGAAAGTTGCCAGATCCCTGCCAAGGGTTCCCAGTAGCCCACTGCCACTCAGGACCCTGTTACAAATGTCTTCTAATCTGGAGCAAAGCTAAATGCTCTTCCAAACTGGCACCCAGGAAAATGTAATTCTTGTTCAAACAGATATTGCTGCAGCAGTAATGTCTGTTTTACATCTGCGCTGGATTAATCCAAGTTTAGGCTGGCATAGGACATCCCAAAGCCTACTGCAGTTCAACTAAACCCAGCTTTATTTTTAGAAGTTCAATGAAAAGTAATAATTTCTATGCATAGACAAGGCCTTAAACCAAGATTTAACCCCCTTCCTCTCCACTTCTTACCCATGCCTGGCAGTGCCTGGCATTTCTGACAGCCTCAGGCCTGAAAGATGAAGCCACTGACCAGCTGGCTGAGTAATCTCAGCTTACTGGGAACCAGTGAGGGGAGAAAGAACTCTGCAGCATAGAGGCTGGGAGCTGGAAAAGAAAACTGTCAGAAAAAGACTGATTAGATGAGGAGCCATGAGAAGTAGTAGTGTCAAGGGAAAAAGCAAATCTTGTAAAGAAGAGGGAAAGAGCACGTGTCTAAGGGAAAAGGTAAGAGATGACAGTCAAGACAGTGGCACAAGGTAACAGTGGCAGCAGGATGATCAGCGACTGTAATGGAATTCAACAGGAAACCAAGGAAGAGGAACAAAACCAAGTGCAGGATGAAGCAGGAGTGGGAAGAAGAGACATGAGCCTGTAAGCTGCTTGTCCACTTCAGATATGAATGGGCACCCTCGCCCTCTTTGTGCCCTAACTGCTTCCAGTTTCTTAGCCTATAGCTGAAGTTTGTCTCCTACCCTGGAAGAAAACCTGACCAGTAATTGTGTAATTTGCTCAGGGCATTCTTTCTAAAAACTTTTAAGTTTTGAAAGTTCAACACCAAGTAGCCTGGCCTTGCACTCAAAAACACCTTAAAAGAAACTTCAGAGTATATTATTAGTTATCCTTGGACATTATTACACTTCTTTGCATTCACTGTCACTGCTACCCTTGCTCCTCATTCTCAAATGAAACACTGGGTACATCTATGCAGGACTCATGTCTAAAGCACAATTAATTCAAAATAAAATTATAATCCCAACAGAGAACTGAGAGTCGCATCTTGCACTCAATTTAACACTGAAGCAGACCAGTGTTACTTTTTAAGAATACAAGGAAGAATTCTCTGTCTCTCCAGGAGTTCATTTCATATTTAGACCTTGAATTTCAGCAAGTTGATTTGTTGCATTATAAACAGACACTAGTTTTAGGCACATGAAGGCCACAAAGTTAAAGGAAAAATGAAAGAAATTGAGTAAGAGGAACTCTAGCCATCCCCACAGATGTTACTCAAATTCCTCAAACATAACTTTTCCATTATTACTCAGTCTTCTGCACTGCAAAAAGAAAGAGAAACAGACATATACTCATTATCTACAGACCTGAAATTTCAAGACACTAGATCAGTAATCCAATAGGAAAACACTGCAACTACAGGAGTTAAACAATTCAAGAGTTAAACAATCTAAGCCTGAGCACTGGAGAGCATTCCTGGGTACACAGACAGCAAGTACTGGGATTCCTGATAGCTCTGGAATCACTTAGAGGTAAACTCTAGTTTTAGAGCCTCATTGAACTAAGAGGCAACGGAACAAAACCTGGATCTGCATGAACTCCGTATCTCATGGAGGCTCTGTTCCCTTGTACAGCAGTGCCTACAGAACATTAAGGCCACATTCTTCATACAAAGCCTAATGTTATGCGCAGTAAGACAAAGCTAACACATGACTAGCACAGCATGGTACCAGGCAACAAATTGAGCCCAGGGCAAGAAAAATACTTTCATCAAATTAATCACTTTCCATAGAGATGACCCTTGCCACAGAGAACAATGATAATAAAACAAGAAAATACATTTTGCATAAAGCACACACCGAAATATAGTGTCAGCCTTAATGCTCTTTCAGGTCTGTTGTGGGGAAAAAGGGCATACACAGCCACATTGAGCACGGCAGACCACAGGGCTGATAAATGCTCTTTGAAGCCATTTCTCACAATTCCCACAGCCAAGAACCTCTAAAGCAAACAGATGCCCCACAGGGGCTTCGCCAGCCCCAAAAGCCTCCCTGGATGAGCCAGATTTCAAGATGTTCCCCAGCTGCAGTCTCTCACACTGAGGAGCATGAATGCCTTACTATCCTCCCCAAAAACCCTAACAATGGGAAGGTCAAAGGGAACATTGGATCAATTTTAATGTTAACAGGCTTTGTGTCACATTAAAAGGGTTCATTTGCCTCAGTCCCAATAAGGCAATTATATTTTAGGGCACTTGGCCACACAGGCTATATTAGAACAACCAGCTACAAACCAGTGGAGTAGCTATTTATATATATATATATATATATATGTATGTATGTATGTGTGTGTGTGTGTGTGTGTGCATATACTAGCAGCTCTCTCTCCCACAAAATTCCTTTACTGTACTCCTACTGTTTGGTTTCTGTTTCCCACGTGAAATGAATAGGCATTTCTCCTTGTCTCCTTCTACAGAGAGAAAATAAGAATAAGTTGATTTATTATTAAGTGCTCAGGTGGAAAAGCTGTCTGAAACACAACACTGCCAGGAAAGCTGCACTCTCCCTTTCCATGTGAGCCTGGAAAACAGAATATTTCAATGGGAAAGTTTTCCTCCAAACTTCCAGGACAGACAAGGCTCAAGTCCACTATCCCAGCAACTTTGAAAAAGTCTAGAACCCAGCCCTCAGAGGCCCTCTCTATTCCTAAAATCCTCCCAGATTTCAAAAAGAAGAGATCACAAGATATGGACTTAAGCCTCAGTAAAGCCATGAAGAGTCCTAGCTATAGCTTCCCTCCTATTCACTACTGCACTTACCTCCACTATGAACCCTGGAGGACAGGAAAGTGTAACAGCTCACATGAGTGAAAATTAATCCTGGAATACAGGATTTTTCCCCATCCCAGAACCCCACAGAAGTTAAAGGTAACCAAAATTCACTCACATTGTTTAAAGAGTTACATTAGCAGTTCACAAGTATAGAGAATTGAATGAGAGGAGGGCTTCAAAACTGCCAAACATCAGAGTGATTAGTAGGATCACTGCAAAAGCCTACATGCAGGAATAAAACTATAAAGCCAGCGAAATGCCTGACAATGACAGACGATTAACTCTTCTCTGCATTCCTTTCCTAAGGGGTAATACTGCAAGTGGACTAGACTGCATTCCTTCAGCCCTCCTGAAGTCCAGACACACAACTAATATATCTCACTTGCTCCACTTGGTAAAATGTAGACTCAGCTACTCAATCCTTCAGTGTGTATTCACTGACTAAATAGAGCAGGAGGGAGTGAACCATAAAAATTAGTTCAAAGTTTAGAATTTAAACTATGGGGCACATTTTAAAGCACAGTATGTAAAAAACATACATATGTAACCAACCAAGTAACATAATTGTAGAACTGGTGATACTGAAGACTGGAAGGGAGCTCTGGAGGTTATTTACTCCAACCTTCCTGCTTAAAGCAGGTTCACCACTAAAAATGTGCTCAGGACATTCTCCAGTAGGGATTTCAGTGACTCCCATGATGAAGACCACATAACCTATGGGCAAAGAATAGTAAATAAGTTACACAAGGCATGTTGTGTTTGTGGTTACTTATGTATGTGCTAGGGCTCAGTCTTTAGTTTTTATGGACTGCTCTGTAGCAACACAAGTAATACTAGAGGCTAGAGCTGAACAACTCCACAGCTTGATTTCTTCCAAGTGACTCAAATCTGCTCTTAAAATATTTCTGTGATTACTGAATGATCTCAGAACAAGACTTTGTTGTATCCACTGGGGGGAGGGGGAAATGTTTTAAAACAATCCTACTCCCCAAACACTGCTCTAATTTAGCCATTAAGTGCAAGTGGTCTTGTTTCCCAGGCAACAGTTTGGATATTTTGGCTTCAGCCCACCTTTAAGTAGCTTTCTGAATTGGACTCAGTTAGTAGAGAACATACATGCAAAAAAATGAGGTATTAATAACCCCTAAAAGAAGAAACTTGCAAAAATGTCTCATATTTTTGCATTTTGTGTCTGAATCAAATGTGTCTGAAAGGCAACCTGACAGAGCTTCAGGTGGAAGCAGATGTTATACTCAACCCTATAAACTGCACCAAGAGCCAGAAGTGTCTAGTGCATCCATATGAACCTTCCTGCCAGCAGACATTCCTTATCAGCATGTCCTGAACCCTTTTCATCTCTGGCAACCACTGCAACGTGAATCTCACTCTCTCTCAAAAAATACAACCTCTCATCAGTTTCTAAGTTAGCTATGTGCTGCAATGTGGCACCTTCCCAGGGAACATCCCTTCTCTGCTGCTTACCATCACAGCACCTAGCATGCTTGCCCTGATAAACCACCTTAAGCAAGTGAAGACAAACACCAAGCTATTAACAGGTAAATCTGGTTTAAGACCACCATCAGCTCTCCACCACTGACAGACTTGACTTATCTTTGTCTGAAAGACAAACTTTCATGTGAAGCTGGCTAGCCATTTCTTGGTTAAAACCATATACTTTCTGAAAGCATGCCCAAAAGGGAGCCAAGTGGAATTGCCTTGCACAGCTGTTGACCACAGTGAACCAAGATACAAGTTAGACGGAAGCTTTTATCCACATGGATACAAGTCTCATAAAGCTACTGTATTAAACTGAGCCACAGAAAAATTCAAATCCCGACCACTGCAGAGTCTGGGCCATCCAGCACAACTCACCACTCCACCAGACACACCACTCATTTCAGTGAGAGCTGTATAGGTCCTCGTATGGCACAGCTGCTTCTGGAACATGGACACAGGACTGCAGAGAATCCATATCCATTCCCATACTGAGTTTCAACTATGCTGGGGCCAAACATTCCAAATTAGCCCCATGTCCCTGCTTGCTCAGAGCCCCAGTGGCAAACCCATCTGCGGGCAAGACAGACCACACCTTTTAGCAGACTCCTCAAGCAGACTCCTCAGGCAAGTCCCAACTTCAAAGTGAGGTGAGCCTGACATTGGCTGCCTGCTGTATACTTCAGCCAGATTACTGAAAACAGCTGAAAAGAGAGGAGGGGCAGGAAAGTAGGAGGTAGAAAGAAGGAAGATGAGCTGGGGAATGGGGAAACTAAGAAAAAAAGCCACAGTTTACAGCTATTATACCTAAAACTTCAGCTCTTCTCTGAAATGGAGGCTCCTCCATTCATTTGGATGGCAAAGTTGATCTATGTCATTTCCCTCTGCGGAGGTTTTGTAGGCCATATTTCAAACCCACACTATATTCCTCTGTTGCTGGGTTACCAAATCTGAACAAACAATTCTCTGCAGTCTGCCAAAAGCAGAGAAAGAAAGTAAATGAATGCCTGGAGTATGCATCACCCTCTGGAAGTCATCTTACAGCCCAAAGCTGCTACAGATTAGTCACAAGCTCACATACCATAGAGTGAAAGAGGAAATGGTGAACCTATTAAGTCTGGGGGCAGTGATTAGACTTGAGAACTGCTGTTCCCACCCTCCTGCCCCTTCCTAGTAAAATCAGGCAATTTTCCAAATCATTAGAATTCTCTTGCAGACTAGAAGAAATATGGCCCTAATTCAAAGGGATAAATTGGGTATTAATATCCCTGAAACTAGCAAGCATGTTCCCATAGATTTTGAAAGGATGAATCAAGATTTGAAATGAGGAAACCACAACAACCCATGTGACAAAACGCCAGTGACTTAGTAGGTTTAAGACTTTCAGTTTCCAGACAGGACGTCTGCCACATCAAGGGTGTGGCACTTCCGCTTCAGGGGTGTGGGAACGCACAGATGTCCCCCACTGTGAAGCCCTCTGAGTTCACTCCAGCCCCCAGCAATATTGCTTGGAAGGAATCTTCCCTTGCAGCACCTGGGCAGAGAAGCCACCAGCGTGCAGCATTTGGTCTAGTGTTTCTTATGCGAAGATGGTCTGCCCCTGTTCTCTGAACACCCAGGCAGCCTCCCATCCCACCAAGCCCCAGCTCCCAGGTACCTTCATCTGGGACTGCCCATTGAAGGATGCCAAATGCAAGGCTCTAATGAACAATTTATTTGTGTAAATACAAGAAACGCTGGAAGAAAGACTACATCCCAGGACAGACCTTAACGAAAGCCACCAGCCTGACAACAATGTTGCCACTGCAGCATCCCCAGGACTGCTAATTCCCAGCAGCCAGCGCACAGGGACCACACTCGCTGTGCAGCTGCTGTCTGTGCTACTCAGGTAGCAGCTTCACCGCCAAGCTCAGCAGAAAGTCTAGCTAAAGATGCTCTTCTCATTCCTTGTTTGCTGCTGCTTTGACACACTCTAGGTGAGGTGGTACCTGCACAACCACGTACAACACATGGTTTGGGTCACATCTGTGACCCAAACTGGCATACTGACCTAATTCAAGAACAAAACCAAAAGAAAGAAAAATAACAAAGAAAATCTGGCTCAGTTCCACAGTGTAGTTTTACTATATCCCCTCCACAGGACAGCGAACACTCAGTGCTGCCACACTTCCAAGGAAAAAAACAGGTAGCAAATTGCTCTACTGCTGCCGAACATTGAAATCTCAGGTTAAACTTAATGTAGAAACTTAGAAACAAAATATCTAATGTTTGCTGGAGGTCAGGGACAGCTCCCACTTTGGGCTAAGGCACAGACAAACACTGCAAACCAAAAGTAAAATATGACTTTTCCCCAAGACCAGCTCTCAGCTGAGACTACAGCAGTTTAGGGAAAACCATTTCTGCAGAAACATGAGGGTTTTTAAAATAATTCCACCTGAAGGTCCTCACTATTCACCCAAATATTTATGGATGTTCTAATACATAAGGTATACTTAATTTTATTAGAAAAAGACCAAGACAAACATCCAGCAATTTCATAAAATAATCTGAAATTATCACTTCAAGAATATTATACAGTATTTTTAAGAAAGGCAGTTCAAGGAACACTGGCAAAGAAAATTAATTTAGTAACATGAAACACTACAGGTTACTATTTCTAGTACACCAGGAAGAACGGGCACATTTAATTTTTCACATTTTGTTTTTTTTCCTGAATAAGGATATGTGAGAAAAGTAGCTTTTCCAAAACACAGTACTAAGTGTCTATACCACTGCAAACATCGGATTAATATCAGGGGTGCCTCTATTCTTCATATAAAGCAACTACGATTTATCAAAATATGAGGTTTAATTTACACAGGAATACTTTGCTTACCCCACCCACAGTTTTCAGTCTGATTTGAGAGTAGAAATGGCATTTGTGTTCTAACATTTCAAGTGTGGCAGGTGTTGAAGTCCAAGTAACAATCACAATTAAGTCCCCAAGACAGATTCATGAAAGCATAACCATTTTCTATTAGTATGTGCAAAATTGGTATCAGTTTCCTAGATTCAGTTTGCAGTTGTACTTTTCCTACTCTAGATTTACATCTGTATAACCAGAATTAAATTTCACCTAAGCTGGTCTATTTAAAGAAACATTTATTTTATGCATTAAACCCTTTGATTTTAACAGTTCTGCAAAGTTAGAGGTAATCTCAAATGACATTCATGTCCTTTACTTTCAGCAGGAATCAATATATCACCTAAATATTTATTAGGAAGAGGCTGCAGAGGTGTACCTGAGGCCTTAGAGGTATTGCAATTGAACATCATTATTTACCATGATTAAATAGAAACACTTGGTCAATCCAGTACTGATTCATGAGCACAGAGGGTCTAATCCCAGTCTGTCATGGGTTCGTTAGGTAAATTTAGCCTAGCCGTTTCTTGCCTCTTTGCCTTTATGTTCTTACTCACAAAATGAGCACAGCAGTACAAACTGGCAAAGTGCTTTGATAAATCAAGTGGGAAAAATCACTGCTACTTCCTTCACTTCCGAAGAAGCATAGTTAAATGTTACATTAACAACATGTAACATAATTAAATGTTAAACCAGCCTGGATGAAATACAACATACCCAATTAACCAGTACATAAGCAAGTCAATTACGCAAAGCAAAACTTCCATCAGCGATCACAGATCCTCTACACTCCACCTCAATATAAGCTCAAACATCACCTCAGCATCATATGCCCCTCTTGGGCTTCATGGGAAGCGAAGCAGCAAGGTGTTATCTGAATATTTTTTTCAAAGTCAGCTTGCAAGTTTACCTAGGAATCATCTACAGAGAAGTCATAAAATGGCATTAAAGTCAATACACAATTCTTAAAGGCAAAAAACAGAAACAAGGGCCACCATATAAAGAAATGAAGAGCCCTGTGGAGATCACTGCCCATATTCTTGTAAGCTTGTTCCCCCCTTAAAAACTACAAACCATCTACATTACACTAACTGTGACATACTGACATGTGCTTTTAGACTTTAAGGATAGCCATAGTCCACTTACGAATGTTTGCATTGTTACAGAAATAATTAATCATAACATTCATGTTTTCCAAGGGTTTAAACAGTTTAATGCTACCACTACCAATGCAATGCAACATAACCACTTAATCAGAAAGGTGCTTTGGACAGCAGCCAGTTTACTTACTGAGCTAGGAGTTGGTTATAAATCTGACATCTCGAAGCAACTCTGAAGTATTGAGCAAAGCAGATAACCTCTTTTTCAAGCAAACCTTCCATGCCACATTCCCTCACAAATCATCAGGAAAGAAATAGGTGAATCCTCAGACAATCACTTTTGTGAGCTGGAGTGCACAAAGGTGTGACCATATGTATCATCCATGTAAGAAAAATGTCCCACCTCAGGTAGGTAGTCAGCCGTGTCATTTATACAAGGAGCAATATCACAAAGGCTTGCAGGGTGACTTACCAGCTGAAACAAAGCCTTAGTTACTTTATCTCCTAGAGGGAGTAAAAAATGAATAAAATTATATGTTCACAACACAATGTAGTATTTCACTACAGGAAAACCAGTATCTTATTTCTCTGAACTAGGGAAAACATTTATGACAGTCTTTACTACAGTTTGAAATTAATTCCCTTTTACAAAAGCAATGGTGGTACTGCAAATAACAATAAGTTTACCTGGGAAAACAGTTAGTATTTCAGTTTTGTTCTGTCAAATAAAATGATAGAAGAAATGCAGCAGAAAGTACCTTAAAAGATATATGAGATAAAGTTAGCACACATACAAGTAAAAGAACAAACTTAGAGAAGACCTGACCCCAGTTAAAAAGGGGTTGGTGTGGAGGCTCAGCAGTGCAAGGACTGGGCAGCTCCCCATTTTTACCAGGACAATTTGGATTGCAAACACTGAGAGTATACAGACACCTTTACAAAATGGGATACAGCTCTGACCATGCCATTCACACCCACCAAAGGGATACAACAGTGGAGGTTAAGGCTCTGAATTTCTGCCACATGGGGACTGGGTGGCAAGGAGGAGAATCTGGCCAGAAAGATCTGATGACAGTAGTGGAAAAGCCTGTGCTTTCAACAAACTGCATTACAAAGTTCCCATGCTCTGAACCCATTTTACCTATGGTATGAATAGGGCCATGATACAGGAGTGCTTCATAATATTAAACTAATTAAAGCATATCCAAATCTACAACGCCCAGCAGGACAGAAAACCACTGCATGCTTGCCCTGCACCCTGCCTAACATGGCCTTGCGCCACTTAGCTCTCTTTACATAGATGAACAATGTAAGATCTATAGAGACTAAAAGGGCTATATCTTAAAAGGCTGCATGAAATCACAGTTAAGAAGCAAGAGATGGAAAGCAATACTGTTCTAGTTTGACGTCAATCTCCCACATTCTCCAAGAACAACTTAGGTAACCCAAGGTGGAGTCCTTTAGGTCGGAGGGTGATATGTAGTAAGCAAGCCTTCTATGCAGCGCTCCTCTAGCTGAGAGTGGGAAAAATAAGAAGTTGCATAAAACAGCAGAGATGATAAACTCCTTTTCTGAGCATATGCTTCCTACACGTGCTAAAGGTTTACAAGATCTACAGCAGACAAGATTCCTGCACAGCATCACAAGAAAGCTAGAGGAGCAATGCTCTTTTCCCTGTGTAGGCTATCAGAGTCCTCAAGCTGTTCCCAGAATTGTCTGCTCCCCAGGTTTTGACTTAATTAGAGTGGGACATGCACACACAAAGCAAATCCCTCAAAACGTTAAAAGTAAAAAAGAGTGAATCATTGCTGATTCTGCCTTTTTTTTTTTTCTTTTTATTCTCTTTTACAAGCTTCTCAATTGTTACAGCCCTAAAAGCATGAAAAGACAGTATCATCAAGCTTTTTTCCATCTGCAAGTCAAAACATGTAATGCCCAAACATACACAGCACAGCCCAGTGACTAAAGCACTGGGCTGTGCTGTGTATCAGCACAGATCAAGGCATTCTAGCTCCCACTGGTGTGTCAGGCACTGCCTTGCTGAATGAGGTTGGGCTAGTCCCATAACCTCTCCATGCTACGTCTTGCATGCCACCTACCAACTGGGTTTACTGACTTTTCTCTCCCTTGAGCTCAACTCCGCAACTGCCTCTGCCCTCGACTTCCAAGTTTCTGCTCCTGTATGCTGCTGTAACCATGCTGGTTGCAAGGAACAGCTAGCTTTAGGAACAGCAGCATATTAGTTCAGCTTGCATATTTGATTAACGAGTTTATAGCCACGTTAATTCCAAGTAATTAACCTCTTTGCTTATGTTTGTTTAATGGACTAAAAGCAAAATAAAGCTTTACTTACAAGACCAAAAGATGTATAGTATGCAGGAAGGGAGGGCATTCACCAATTCAGCTGATTTTGTACCAGTCTGTTACAAGGATTTACTTTTCCTTTGAAATATTGTATTCTGATTTTACTTAAAATCCATTTCCTACTGAATAAACTAAAGCTAAGCCCCATTGGATACGATTTGTACAGGTCAAATCCACCTATCTTCACCTCTTAGGCCGCATCAGATGTTTTGCAACCAAGGCAAGGCCTAAATCAGCTGAAGAGCAGCACCGGGTTTGCCTGCATGCCAAATCACTGGATCAAACAAAGCTATACGCAGACAAGTTCCCATGGGCCATGCTCTACAGTGGGCTGACAGGATCAGCTCATAAGGAGTGCAAACCATCAGTCTGCATTCTCTGACTGTTCCCTGGACAGCACTTTTCCCACATTCTACACCTAGAATAGATCTTGCACGAGAAAAATTTAATGTGCAAATTGTCTAATATAGCGTTTTTACTGACAAACTTTACTCTCCTGTACAGATCAGATCTGGAATTTCCCAGTAACATTTCCCAGTAATATTCCCCAGAAATACAAAGTAATAAAAAAATATGCCAACGGCAGGACCTGCACCAAAACAAAGCTATGTGAACTGAAGTCTGCTGTATTATTTTCGTGGTGGTCCCCATTGAGGAAGCGATTAACACCAACGCAAGACTTCTCCTTCCACACAAAAGCAGGCATATGACAGCATCGCCACCGCACCTTGGCCCCGGCCCTCGCTCCCCGCCGCCTGCTTGGGTTTCGCCCGGGGGCGCGGTGGCGGCAGCCCCAATGTCGGAGAGGGACAACCCCGACCCGGCTTCTCGCCCTAAAGCAGCCCTGGGGCGGCCCACCTCCCGGATCCCGAGGCGGAGCGGAACGGGACGGGAAGAGAAAGAAAAGCGTCTCCCCGCCTCCCTCCCATATCCCCCTTCACAGGAGCGGGGGTCGTGGCAGAAAGTCCTTTTTTTTTCCCCATCCCTTCCCTCTCCTGGGCCGGCCTGCAGCCAGGCGCCTCAGAGCTGTCATTTTGGGGAAGGGGCAACCGCCCTGCCGGAGCCAGTACGAAGCCTGGGAACCCGCCAGTCGCCCCACAGCAGCCCCGGGGCTCCTCAACCTGCCGCCCCCCGACTCGAAACCAGCCCCGCTACCACCGCTCCGCGCTGCCTTCGCTCTTCCACCAGCCACGGCCGCGCTCGGGCCCAGGCCGCCTACCTGCCGCCGTCCCCGCCTCACCTCCTTCAGCTGCTCCATCTCGGTGCGGATGGTCTCGTACTCCAGCTCCAGCTCCTCATACTGCTGCTTCAGCTGCTGCTTCTCCTCCAACACTGCCAGCCCGTACTCCGCCGCCTGGATCTTCTCCCGGGTGGTCTCACCCAGCTCCTGGAAGAGACGCTTGATCTCGCTCCGCAGCCACTCGGGCTCCGACTCCATCACCAGTCGGGCGTACTCCTCCTCCTCCACGGCCAGCGACATGTCGGCGGCGGGGCCGCCGGCCGCCGAGGCGGATGGACGAAGGGGTGAACGCGCAGCCCGTCTGCCACTCCTAACAGCGGCAGGGCCCGCAGGGGGCCACGGCACGGCCCGCTNTGAAATCATTCAGACGGTACGGCCGGGCCGGTGCCCCGCGGGACGCTGGGAGCGGGAGTCCTCGGTACTCGCCGCGCCACGCGCCGCCCGGCTCACCGGACTACAGCTCCCGGCAAGCATCGCGACAAGCGAGCGTGGTCGCGGGCGGAGAGGAGAGCGATCTCTGCCGGGCGGCGCGGGTAGCGCAGCGGCGAGAGGGCAGCGCCGGCGGCCTGGCCCGACAGCGAACGCACCCCGGGATCCCCCAGTGACCCCGGACACAAATCCGGGCACAGGTCCCGGACTACGGGCACATACCCCGTGCACACAGCCCGTGTACGCACCCTGGCGCCCCAGACCACGCTCAGGAGGGTTTTCGGGGTGGGTTTGAGAAAGCGTCGGGATGGGCTGGGTATGAAAGATGGGGCCCGTGCACCAGAGCATGTGGGGGGGACGACGTTGCGGTGCGGTGGGCGGTGCCACAGCAGCAGGGAGAGGACAGAGGGTCACAGGAGAAGGCTGGCATCAGCGCGACGCCATACCGAGAGCTGCCAGCATCTCACTGTTCCCGGTGTTCTGCATCTAGAGGTAGAATTCCTGCTACAAGGCGTTCTCTGCCCACCGACAGGGACCAAACCGTGTCCCCCGAGTCATCCTGAGGATAACCACGACCACAGGACAAGGTGTTCCTGTTGTAGGCACACAGTTTGTGGTAATTGGGAGTGGGGCTGTGGCCAAGCCTCATCCCCAATGGGCTGCAGCTGTGTCAGACAGGTGTCTGGTATTGAAGGTGATGAGACACGGAATGCTGAGGTGCACTGACCAATCACAAAAGGGCACACAGGTGACACAGGTGTAGCATCAAGGGTATAAGAAGTGGCACCAGAGAGCAGGCAAGAAGCCAGCATGAGAGAATGAGAGAGCATGACCAAGAAGAAGCAGAAGCTTGCAATACTCCTTGGTGCTGCCAGTGGTTCCACTGTCCCTTTGCTGCCCGTCTGCTATATGTTCTGCTATGGCTGAGCTACCTGAATGAAAGGAGGGATAGGTCATATCAAGACCCAGTGCTGTGACCAGCCATGGGACAGTGAAACTTGGGCAGCTGTTCTCTGCTGCCTGAATAGGATTTGCTAGCTTGTGAAGAAAATACCATCAGCCTTTGCCCCTGGTTACACCCGTTGGGTACGTTTAGTGGCAAAGACACAGGCATTGGGACACTCATTGGGGCACCACAGGAAGAACTAATTTCTAAAGCATACTGAAGACTGAACAGAGACAAACCTCTACTAGTTGGACCATTGCAATTCCTAAGCAGCCCCATAAAGGTGGGGGGTGTGTGTCCCTGTGGGGTAGGGAGATGCTTCACTCCCATGGTCAGGAAAGCCCTGCAGCTTCACCATCCCTTCATACAGCAAGTGCAGCTTGGACTTTCTTCCAGTGTCAAAAATAATTGTTAATGAGCTGGTGAGCAAATAGCAAGCATAATAAAAACAATTACATGTTTGAGCACTCCATGAGGTCTCAAACATAAAGCAATGTATTTACTCACAGCTGCAGGGTTTTTTCAAGCTACTTTGAACTTCTGCCTGTGCACTTATCCCGTTAATAAGCTGTGTCATGGCTGAATGCTGCCTGTTAGTCATGAAGCTGCCTTGGTCAGTTTTCCTTCAGGGCCCTGACACTGCCTGGAGCTCCCTGTGCATCAAGTGCAGGTATGTGTTTGTTCTGTGAGCACTGATGTGACACTCAGTCACCCAGACCTTAGAAGTAGCAAATCAATGTCCTCAGCCTGGAGTGTGCGTGTGACATTCCTTTAGTTTTTTACTTTCAAAATTCCCAGTAGAAGGCATTTTCATTCTCATGTGCTTCTGTGACCATCATGACTGTCACAGAATGTTTTTAGGGGTTTAAACATTCTGATTCTTTTATAAAGATAAGTGAGGAAAGCATTATCTCTCCCACACACACTGTTTTTCACTATTAGGATTTCTTCATGGCCTTTTATGTTTTTCTTTTGTCTGTCCAAGTAGGTAGCATTGCTAGTCCCACCCATTCACAACTGATTCATCATTAAAGTATTTTTAATAACAAATACTGGCTTGTTTTCTTTCACCTCATACTTTCTGAGCCTTCATTCCAAGTTTTCTCTGCAGCTCTGGGCTCAAGCACATTAGCTTCAGTGCTCCTCCCTCTCCTAAACTGCTCCTGCATGTAATGACTTGTTCTCAGGACACAGAGCTTCAGTTCACATCCTGAATATTTCTGGGACTACAAGCGAATTGTGAGATCTGACTAGTTTGGGGCATTAATAGAGATGAGCTGATCAACTCATCATATCACAAGGGACTTCACTGGGTAATTTGTTTTCTAGGTCATGTCTAGAACTATTACTTTTTTCTAGGTTTCAAACTTTGTTATTTTATAAACTGCCCAAGATGCAAAGGCAGAAATTATAAATACTGCAATAGCTAATCTGAAAGCATTCCTGCCCAGTTTCAGAAAACTGGAGTCACTTGTCAAAGTTAAGGTTCCCATCATCCTTCAAGGTAATGATGCAGGATAATAAAAGCTTGTATAATGAGTGGAGGAGTACAGTCTGGCTAGTGCCCATCACCTGCTCCTGAGCACAGCCAGAGACCATTGCCCATTTCCCCAGGTCACTGTCCCCAAACTCCACCAATGCAAAGGCTTAGCTGCCACCCTACTGATTCAAGGTGTCATGGCCAAGTGTATTTTGGTGATACAGACTTACACAACAGCTGGAGATTCTTGCTCTTCTTTTTCCTGTTGAGATTTTAAAGCTATCCACTGAGAACAAAGTGGTAGAATTATACAGGAACCATCTTGAATGCTAAAGTAAATTTGGGCAGTGTTTCTTCTTGTGAAAATTAGCCTGCAGAAAAATTTTTCCATAGTGGAAAAGTCATAGCAAAGGCAAAGCTAATTTTATTTAACCTGAGTCCAAATCCCAAAGCAGATAGGCACTGATCCAATGCTGGAAAACATTCAGGTATCTGAATATGTAACCCAGCCTAACCTGTGCTTAATATTAAGGTCACTGCAGACAGGAAATTCCTTCTAGATGTCTTCCTTTTTATACATTACTTTGGATAAGTTCAAGAGTACCACAATTAGGGTGGTACAGCACATCATAATGTCAATTTCCTTTTATCCACTGCATTTGTGTACAGCTCAGCTATAGCAAACACCAGAACAAGAAAGTCTTTAAATTGGCCTTGAAACAGCCGTAGGAAACCCTAGCAAGCTGTTCCAAATTTCTCCTCTTTATTTTCTACTGAAAAAACCCCCAACTTTAGGCCTAAGATCACGTTGGGACTGCTTAGATGTTTGCCAAAGTATGGTAATGACCCTAGGTGAAAATGAACTTAAAATCCTCTAGACTGTTCAGTATTTGTAGCCTATGTCAGATTGAAAAACCCATTATTTTTCAAAATATTAAAACTCATTCTGGAGGAAAAAAAAAAAAAAGGAACTGCATGATCACCTTGGAAATACCCAAAGGGGGTTTTAGGAGAAGAAAAGTTTTTTCCTTCTCTTTTACACAAGAAGTAAGTCCCAGAGAAATAGTCTGTCAACACCAATATACTTAATGAAGATGGCTATAATGACTTGAATGCTCTTTCCCTGTTTATCACAGCTATGAGGATTAAAATTTAACATACTATTGTTCAGTACAGTATATATTTCTCTTTGGTTGAAGTCTTTATACACAGATTGTCAAAAGAAATTTTTAAAAACCTCAAAACACCAAAAAAACCCCAAAATAAAAATCCATCCTGCCAAAAAACAAGTAGCATCAAGGACACCAGATCCCAGTACTGAAAGGGAGATGATATCTCATCCTCAGGCTATTATCACAGGGACTCTGACTGTTGACTTAAGGTGACCTCTGTCATCTGCAACAAAATTTCCAAGCAAGGAGCTGAATCAGCTGATGAATTAGCACAAATGCTCAGATTGCTCTGGCTGGCGGGAGAGGGAGAAAGGAGAGAGGAAAAAGAGAGAGAGAGATCTTCAGATTTCAGCTTTACTCTGGTATTCAAGTCCATTCTGTGTGGCCCTCAAAATTACAGTTGCTAGAGCTGCTACTGCCTTCAATTTTGCTCACTGCCAGTTGAAATGCTGCTCTTCTCTCCACAAACAGCCTTTGCTCTTGCCAGCAACATGAGAAAGAAAAAGCAACTTCCAGGTGGCAAACTGTCACCTCCAGAGGCAAGAGCCCTTGGTCCCAGGCTTCCATGGCAGAACTGCTGTCCTCCATCCATCTCTCTGCCATTCCACGTGATGCTGCCTTTAGGTCTGGGGAAAAAAAAACCCTTTAAAACATCAGACACAACCCACTTGCACAAGCACAGATTCACAGGAACTGCAGTCCCAGTACAGACCATTGTGAGTGGGTAGCAAAAGTGAAGCTTAAAGAAGCTATAGTCAGGGAAACATTCCAAGACAGCTGTATGGACCATGGACATGGGTCTGAGCTGATGAAAGGTGATGTGGTGTATGGGGCTGAGTGATTCTACCTGCCAGGTTAAATAAGTATGCTACTGGTTCAGATACATGGGCTGAAGAGAAAAAAAACCCAAAACAATAAAAAACAATACAAAACAATACAAAACAAAATCACCAGAAAAAGGGCTAAACTGAGGTAAATAGTAATGTCAAAGGATCAATAGGACCCACATGGATTCCTGGGCCTTCTTTCTCTGGTATGTGTGATGATTGTCTGGTAAGTTGCTGTGGCCTTGAACAGAGTTTAAGCGCTTCTTATTTTACCTTCAGGAAAGCACAAGAGCAATTAGGGATCAAGATGGCTGTAATAATTTGCTGGATGTTTTTAGCATCTTTACCCCAATTTCTATACTGGAGGGAGAAATAGGAAGAGTGTCTATTTAGTCTCTATTAGAGAGAAATTATCTCTTGTCAAATTTTGAGATGATTATTAAAATTCAAAGCGTGTTTACAAAAACACAAAAATCTGGAACAAATCATTTTGCAGGATGACTGAAACAGTTCCTGCATCCTTTCCCAGTCACTCAGTTCTGGGATCATGCTGCAGGCAGCTCATGTGAACAACAAGCGTCAGCCCTGCAGCTCTTAGATTTCAAGAGGACAAGAAATAACAAAATAGAGAAGGCAATAAAGAGATGTGTAATTAGCAAAGGATGGATGCACTTCCAAAATTCAGGCCAGAATTAACTAAGTTCATATTATTTGTAGGAAACAAATGACAGAGAGATGGCTCTCTCTCCTTATCTAAATATGTTTGCTTCACACAGAAGTATCTTAGAAAGAATAATTTAGGTTTCTCTGTCATAAATTGTGGATGCAAATGCACTTTACACTCTGCTGAACTACTGTGGAAAGCATGGAAACAAGGGTGGTAATTCATTTTTGCAGATCAGTAAGAAGGTAGGCATTGCTGAAGAATGTGATGGAGAAATTGCCTAAGACAGAAAAGCTTAACAAGCAGGTCTGGAGGAACTGGCATCAGGTGAAAAGCTTAACATATTGCTGGCAGAGATGCACATGGTGTCTCTCCCATATGAGGAGTAGTGGGGGGAGGGGGGTCACCTACATCCTTCCATCTGCTCTGAAAAACCGTATCAGGTTATTTGACCAGAGCATGCAAAATGAGGGAGGGTTAACCCCTCTCCCTTTGCTTTAGCTCCTTCTCTCTAAAACAGGGCTCCAAATATTCCATCCCTCCACCGGCCAGAAAAAAGATGCTGTGAAACCTGTGCTGTGTGCCATAACCAGAAGGATTTGGTAATTTTTAACAGTTATCATGAATGCAGGAGGTAAGACTTGAGTTGCCCGCTAGGAGTGAAAAGAAAGTAATTTATTAACCACTTTGTCATGATTGCTCTTTGCTGCTTGGCTTGGTTGAGCTGAAGGAAGTTCTGAGAAGACATTTATTCCAAGAAAGGTTACCAAAGCTGACAGTCTTCGTCTGCATTGTAACTTCCACTGGAACACTGAGAGAGTGATCTGGAATGTATATGCAGTCCTGGGATCAGGAGGTTTTTAATGGCTAATGCATTTTCTGCAGATGTACAAAGTGTCATCTGACATATGTATACTCCACATGGATCTTATTTCCCAGTAATTGGAGTGTAACTGATAGGCTGCTGTGCTTCTTGTAAAGTGTGTGCCTTGACTGGAAAGTATTGGGGGTCTTCAATGCCTTTAAGGGGGAATAGAAAATTTGTATCTATGGCAGAGATATTAGCGCTGTAGAGTTAATTAGGCATTAACAACTTAGGCGGGAAAGCATTTTCTGGGGATTAGTGACTGTGGGAGAAACCAATGGCCTAAAAAACCCTGATTATTAGTGTAGAGGCCTTGTTCTTACTCAAGGTCATCAGTAGGGCTGTACGGTATGGCTGGATCAGAGTCCAAATATCCATTCAAAGGTGTCCTCTGACTTTTGAGAAGTTTGTGCCTGGTTTGCAGCCAGCTGCAAATAAACTGGTACTGATGAGAAGGTTTCGAAAGCATTCAGAGACCATGTTTGAATGAGGGATAAAAGGTTCACAGATCAGGTAAACCTTAATCTCTTCAGTTTATAATATCCATCTATTAATTTATTTTACAATAAAGGCTTTACTCTGGAGCTCATTAGAAGCAGTTTTGCTGGCGTCAGTCCCGAAAGATGATAGTACCTTGGTGTCTCAGATTTCTGCCTGGCATACCTACTAGCAAGAGATGTTTCTCAAAAGAAGTGGGAATTGCAGGATAATCCATCCAAACATGGAGATTTTATTGCTTTGGTATGAAATTTGAAAGTTTAAATTTTCAGTAGTTTTATATACACACTTGGTATACATACACATAGGTATGTGCATACAGAAAGAGAGAAAGAGGGAAACAACGTGATGACAATGAGGTCCACAGAGCTCTAATCATTCTGGACCAAATGGTTGGATTATTTCACCACGTCATGTCTCTCTGGCTCCCCCAGACAGGTGATGCAGCATGGCTTTGGTTTTTTAAGCAGACCTGACAATTGCAAATATCTTCCTGGTTTTTGCCTTTATCTTGAAATCTGGAGCTGGGGCGTGAAACGCCTTGGGCTCATCCCCGGCTCTTCAATGCTGAGCGAGACTGAGGGCTGGATCCGGAGATGTGCGGAATCGGCGGGAAGCCACAGAGAGTGCTTGGAAGCGCAGGCCCGGGTCTGGATGGGGCCGAGGGCAGGGACGGTGGTCCGGGTCAGCCCCACCACCCCGCCGTGCTTGCCCCACGCCCGCCCGGTGACCGGTGACGTAGGAGAAGCACGAATGGCATTGGCGAACGGGCCGTGGCATAGCCAATGGAAGCGTGAGGCGGGAGGGGCAGCGGCGTCGGGGATCCACCGAGCACCAGGTGACGTCAGGTGCAGTACGGTCACCATTGGCAGCTCGTTCGGGCGCGATGAGGCAGGGACCCTGCTGGCTCCCGGCAACTGGGCAGAGATGGTGCCCAAGCAGCCTGTGGTGAAGACCTGTGGAGAAGCAGCTGTCTTGCAGCAGCCCTTGAAAGTCCACACCTGCAGAGATCCGCCTGCAGCCTTTGGAGGAGTCCAGTGCTGTAGAAGGTGGATGTGCCTGAGAGACTGTGACCCTGTGGAGACACTGTGCTGGAGTAGGTTCCCGGCAGAACTTGTGACCCTGAAGGGAATCCACACTGGAGGAGCCCGTTCCTGAAAGAGTGACCCCGCAGAAAGGACCCATGCTGGAGCAGTTTGTGAAGAACTGCAGCCCATGGAAAGGACCCATGCTGGAGACATTTGTGGAAGACTGTCTCCTGTGTGTGGGACTCCACACTGGAGCAGGGTGAGGAGGAAGGGGCAGTGGACAATACATAATGAACTGGTGACATTTCTCATTCCACATCCTGCTATGGGGTGTGTTGCTCAGAGTCTCCCAGAGCCTCAGCATGGCTCTTTCATGGCTGTCAGGCATAGTGGAAGGGTGACAATCCCCCATCCTTCCAGCTTTTACAGAGACAGGAGGCAGACATGGGAGCAAGAGTCAGAAGTGGAGGAGATCTAAAATGATTCTGGACTGAGGGTGAGATCAGCCCTGGAGATGGAGCAGCTCAATGTGCTCAAAATGTGTCAGGGATGTCAGGGGTGTTACATGGTTCCCCCTTTCCCCTTCTCTCCCCAGTGGAAGAGTTCACATCTCTCCATTTCTCCCTGATTTGTGACCTGCTCCATTCCACATCTCACTCAGCAGCCCCACAGTGGTCTGGCCTTGGGTTGTAACTGCCCTGTCAGGAACAGACACTGGCCATGGAGAGATGTGGGAGAGGCTGTCAGAGGACTGGCTTCTCCTGACACGCCAGGTGGAGACCAACCAGAGTCCAGGAAAAGAAGAGTCTCTGGCTGCAATATGGAGTCTCTGTAGTGCACTGAAGGGTTTCCTGAGAAAAACTCAGGAAGCTTCCTTCCTGAGGAGGAAGAAGGGTGAAAGACACAGGAGCCATATGCATCAGGGGTAGTTTGTAGCTGTTTAATGCGGTGCTTTTCCAGAACAAAACCATGTCAGTGCTGATGGGTCAGGGGTGGGACATGAAGTAAGAAGGGAGAGCAAGCAGCTGTTGCTGTGTGGGCAACCAGGCCTCAAATGATGAATTCCTGGGTCTCCCATGTTGCCTCATTACCCTTCCTGCAAAGGGTATGTGTGAGCTGTGGTGACAGTCAGGGGGTTCACCCCTACAGAGCTGCTGCTGCTGCAACCCCTGGACTGACCTACATGCCCATAAATCTTACAGCAGGTGATGGGAGGGAGAGCTCACCTGCGCTTCCACCACCAAAATCCCCCAGCAGAGGCTGTGGCCACAAGAAGCAGCACGGCAATGGTGATGCTGATGGTTGGAGCTGTGCTGTGGTTTTCTGGGACAGGGAGAGAAGAGGGGTGTGAGGGTGGCAGCACCAGTCAGGAGCTGCCCCTCACAGGGCCAGTGGCTGCTATCTGCAGCATGCACCCCATCCCCCATGGGTGGCACCTACCCCATGGGATGAGAAGGCTGCGGGTGCCCAGGCTGTGGTGGCGCACACGGCAGACATAGCTGTGCCCATCATGGGGGGTCGTGGCCAGGACGCTGCGGAGCTGGTAGGTGAGGTCAGCGTTGGGCAAGATGGTGCTGGTGTTGAGCACCAGGCCCGGGGGCACCTCGTGGCCATCCTGCAGCCAGGCCACGCTGATGGGACGGGGATAGAAGCCAGTGACATGGCAAACAAGCAGCAGCTGGTCTAGGCTGGGGGTGCGGGTGAAGACCGTGGCCACAGGCAGCTCTGGGGAATGAGAACAAAGGGGTGGGGCAAGCCCCGGTGGGGCATGTCTGACCCCCAGCGTGGGGGGCTTTGCGATGGCTGTTGCAGGGTCACGGTGGTCTCACCTTGTCTCTCTAGAATTTCCTTCCCATACTTCTTCAGGGTAAGGAAGTTGCTCTGGCATATCCAGATAGAGAGAAGGTACTCCAGGAGCACTCTGACAGACTTCTGCCTGTTGAGGCTCTTGCTGACCAGCTCTGCCACCTGGGATGGCTGCCGGGCCTCCCAGCGCTGTTTATCTACCTTGAAAGTTATGAGGTCTCTGCCACCCCAGCCAACATTCAGGAAGCCCTGGCTTGTATTGGGGTACAGCACACAGCCTGCACGGAACTGGACCACCAATGGGTCTGTCAACGGCAAAGCCAGTGGAGAGGTCCCATGAGTGTGTGGAACATGGGTGGCATGAGGTGGGATGTATCTGAGGGCACATACAGGGATGCAGTGGAAAGCAGGATACAATGGGCAGCAGGGGGTAAAGCCATGCTTCAGGAGACCCCAGACACCCTGCAAGCCCTCAGACCCCTTGGAAGAATGGAGTGGATACCGGTGTGGGGTGCTTACTTAAAAAGAATTCTGTCCCCCAAAATATTTGCCCCCAATTTTCTCTTTCATGATCTTTGCTGTGTCAATCCTTCAGCTCCAGTATATTTGGTGGCAGCTCCCTGACATACAGCAGGGTTCCGTGTCCCAGATAGCAGAAGCTGAGAGGGGTATTTTTGGTCTGCTGCCCTACCCACTCCTGCTAGTCATATGCCCCAGCAGCTTCAGTGTTTCAGGAATTGTTGCACCCTGTGAGACCCCCCCAAATGCCATCCTGGTGGGGAGGAGGCCACTGCCAGAACCTGGGGAGAAGGACGAGGGCTCTGGCAGGGCTCATTCCTGTACTCACAGTGCTGTTTTGTCTGCTGAACTGTGTCATGCACAAATCGGATCATATTGCGCAGAACGATTTTGTACTGGGACATCACCTTTTCCCCGTCACCTTCAGCTGCAGCCTGGCTGACCCAGGGCCAGTGGAAGTGGATGCTCCAGTTGGCCGGATCCAGTGTTAAGATGGCTATATCCCTTACGAGTGCCACACATGACACCTCAGCAGAGCTGATGTTGGCAAAGAGGCTCGTCAAGAGGTACTGGATAACCTGTGGCTCTGCTAGGAGAGAGGATGGAGACAGGAAAGGGTGCAGGAAGGAGATGAGTGGAGGTGCTAAAGGGGAAACGGGAAGTGGAGGTGCTGGAGGGGGAACAGGGGATTCAGACTAGATAATAAGAAAGAAATTTTTTAAGTGAGGGGTAGTGAGACACTGTTACCCAGACAGATAGTGGATGCCCCATCCCTGGAAACATTCAAGGCCAGGTTGTTTGGGGCTCTGAGCAGGGAAGATGTCTCTGCCCATGGCAGAGGGGCTGGACTGAATGGCCTTTAAAGGTCCTTTTCACCCCAAATCATTCTGCACTTCTATGATTCTATGCTCTTCATCCTGCTCAGGGTTGCTTTCCTGTCTGAACTTCCTCTGACTTCACTGCACTTTTTCCTTCTCTATTTTACTTTCAACAAAGTGGTTGTCTCCTGTGGAGGATTTTAGGCATTTTGTCCCCTCCCTTCCATGCCTCCCTCCTGGCCACAGCTGCTGTCTGACTGTGCGGAGCAGATGAAGGGGCACCTTGCTGCTCGTTTGGGGTGATGTTTCCCCCCAGGAGAAGTACCTGTGCCAGGACCTGTATCTGCCAAAGACCTGGACACAGTACAGAGGATATGGAGGATGGTTGACAGGAAAGGGCATTTTGTCCAAGTTTGGGGCTCCCTGATAGGACCAGGACACCAGCCCAGCCCAGAGATCAGTCGTAACTTTCTGTGTCTGATGCTGCCTGACCCAGAAGTATAAGGTCTCATGGGGTTGTGGTTAAACTCTCTGTGTGACAGCAGTGCCCAAAAAAGCCTCTGGCAGGTGCAGCTCCCTAACGAACGAGGGGCTGCTGGAAGGGGCCCTCAGCACCATGTGGAGCTGAGATCCACCTGGCACCCATGGGCCCCCTGCAGGGGAGGACATCTTGCAGGGAAACTCAACACCCAAGGCCAGTCTGGGGACCACTATTGTCTCTTCTGCTTGTGTGCGCAAGGCCCTGTGTTGGAGCTGGTGGGGCAGAAGTCCTGAGCTGGAGACAAGAACAGAGAGGGTGGGCAGGGTGGTGCAAGGTGGGAGGTGGCCCTCTGATGCTGGGAATTATCCACCCCCCCATATGGCACAGTGGCCTGGCCATGCCTCCCCTGAGCAGAACTTGTGGGGTCCTCTGACAGGGCGGGGTGTTAAGAGCAGTTGAGGTGAGCCAGGGCTCCCACTTACCCTCTGGGTCTGCCCACATCCCAGGAAGGAGGATCGGGAGAAAGAGGAAGAGTAGGAGGTGAGTGGGCTGCATGGTACATGCAGCAAGGCTGAAAAAGCAGCAGCAGTGGCTCTGGGAGGAGGAAGAACCTGTGGGATCCCAAGCTTCCACCCAGCCCAGCAGTCACTGCAATGGCTCTCCACCAATTGGAGACACCAGTGTGTAAAGGGAGGGGCCCAGAGGTCCCAAGCTGAAGACTGGGGACGTGTGGGAGGGACAAAAGCTGAAATAAGGTCTTGAGCACAAAGTGCCGTGACAGGCTGGGGCTGGGAAAAGACCAGCCAGGAGAAAGCAGGGAAAGAGAGACCCAGGAAACAGCATGAGGAAAAAAGATATTCAAGCATCTAAGCTGGGTTTTTCTGACTCCCCCTCCCCACCAATATTACATTGTCCTATCCCTGTTCTTGTGGCATGCATCAGCACCAATGCAGGTGACGGTGGCTTTTGGATTTCAGACCTGGCTAGAGAAAGATGGTTGCTTTCTTCCCAAGCCCTACACAGGGAGAAGGGATACTTTGGGTCACCTCCCTCCTGCTCCTGGCACCTCCAGCTCAGACTGCTCCTGCATCACGTGCCCAATTCTGGGGATGGGGCTCCCCGGGAGGGGGTGACAAACTGTTTCACCTAGCCAAAGCTGTAGGACACTGCTGGGGAGCCCCAACTCTGCTCTAAACACCTAAGGATGGGCCTAGCAACTCCTCTTTCCTTCCCACCAGCTTTGGTGAGGAATCCGGTCCCCCTCCCCAAGAGCCCCCTGTGCATGGGAACAGAAATGGTGGGAGCCATCCCCTTGCTCTGTCCCCAGTGGCACCAGTGTCATGATCCCACCAGTGCTGGAGGGATCATAAGGTGACCAGAGTCAGCCTCTCCCCCACAATGTTCCCAGCTGACTGCTCCTCCCCAACTCCTCCCCTCAACATGCAGTTTCTCTTCCCCTTTTTTGAGTAGTGCCTGAACGGGGGGCAAAGCCAGAACCAAAACCATAAGCAAGGGCAAGTCTGAGGGGTGCGCCTCAGTAGCGTCCAGACACTAAATACTTTTGCTTCCGTGAAGCTGTCCCAGAGAGAAGTAGAGATGCTGTGGTGGCCTGGTAGGCCCAGAAATGACACCAACTTCCCCAGCAGCATGATGCAGGGGGTGTCCAACTATGCCACCACAAGGTCCACATCCCTCTCACTAGTCCTAGACCCAGAGGAGAGTGTTTGGCTGTCAGGATGTCAAAGCGCAGCCATGGGGCAGCCAGGGAGGGAAGAGACAAGGGGACTTTTGTCTCTGCAGTCCTGTGAGGTGATCACTTGTCCCCATGGTCTCCCCTGCAATGACTGCTGGTCACTTCTTGCTGAGCAGCTGAGAGACTATTTGCAGCCCTCTGTCCTGTGCAGGTGCATGTGACACTACTGGTGTCTGAGTTGCTCATAGGACAGGACCAGGCACCTGGCTTGTACAGGTGGTCACAATGTGTTCAGCTCCCTGGAAATTCCTCCAGATGTCTCCCACTGTTGCAGTGGATCTGCTTTAAAGTTCTGCTTTAGCCCTTCCACTTCTCTATTGAATGTACTTCTCATGTTTGGAGGTTTTTTTCACTTCCTTTTTTGCTCACAACTTCTTTCTCCTTCATATTGTCACTTCTCTGGTCTGAAAATGACCCAAGGGGACAGAGGGCTTCTGATCCACAGAGACCATTGGTCCCCAGAGTCACCCCCAGGTTACCACTGGTTCCCACAGTTCCCTCAGGTGACATTGGTCCTTACAGTCCTCTCAAGTGATTACTGGTCCTCACTGCCCCCCTACCCTAGAGCACTATAGGACTTTGAAGTTCTCATGTGGCCACTGGTCTTCAAAGACCCCACAGGTGACATTGGTCCTTGCAATCTCCCCTGAGGTGAGGGCTGTAACCTGCCCAAGCCATGCCTGGGTGAGCTGGGGTGAAGTGGACAGGGATGCAGTGCCTCTGGGTGCCATACTGGGTGGGTGGGTGAGCAGCAGCAACCACTGCACTGGGCTGTGATGAGGTGCCTTAAGAACCCTCTAAAAATGCCTGGGTGGGGCATGTTATTGTAAGGTCTCTTAGGGGATGTGAGCAAACACTTGCAGACACCCCCCTGGTACCAGGTGTTTGTGGGTATGGTATTGTAGGGTCTCTTGGGAGGTCATTGCCATGAACAGCTTTCCTCAACAGGTTTCCTCACTGACTGCACCTGCTCTCCAGGTCTGCCTGGTACCGTGAGTGCTGCAGGATGTTCCACTCTGCTTGGGAGAGGAATTGCCCCATTTGCCCTGTGGGGTGCCAAGGCTGCAGGGAGGCATGCCCACAACTAAGTGTTTCATCTGTTTGTACCAAGTCAGCAGAGGCTGGGAGAGGCTTAGTGTCACTCCTTTTGCAGTGAGGTCCTTGAGGCCTGTGATGCCAGCAGGTGACTCTGGCTGCTAGGGAAATGCAGTTCTTACCCCAGCATTGTGGTTTCCAAGTTCTGGCCAGGGGAGAACAAACACCGTTGGATTCATGGTGGATATGGCCACAAGCCAGCCAGGTTTTCCGGCTTGCACACAGCTGCCAGACTTACCCTGGGAAACTGCAGGAAGTTGTGCAGTGAAACCAAACCTTTTGAAGCTACATGTTCAAGTTGATTGGGAGCATGAATTACATGCCTTCCTCTGTGTGTGTGTGTGTGTGTGAACTCTGTCATTTTTGATGGGACATGGGCTTCTTTTTTCTCCTTTACTAGGAGCCTTGGGGTCACTTCACTCCCATGTGCACCCCCATGTGCAAGTTGCTTACTTCCAGGCAATATGTGAGAACATGTTCATATATGCACAGGCACACATATACTGTTTTTTCCCCATGCCTTGGTGCTTCCTGCAATTAGTGCCAATAATTCAGAGGTGTTTCAACTTCATACACGGCTGATCAAAACCTCTCCAAGCCCATTCAACTGCTAAGGAAAGGCACATGATCTTAGTGAAAATATGAATGGTTTATTTTCATTTCATACACATCTGCAGCTCCCACCCATTACACCAGAGTTTCAGTGTTAGTCAGCATTTTGTAAAGCCATTTCTGGCCAGATTCTGTTAGTCTGTGTGGAACAGTTCAGTTTCAGCACAAATATTTCTGGAATATGGTTAATAAAGGCAATTTTTAGGAAAAAAGCCCAGAAAGTTACAGTAGAAGGGGACAGCTTTGCACCTTCTGAAAAAGTGTTACTGAAGCAGAACCAGGAGAATTTGCCATTGGGCATTGAGCTGCCCTAGAGCATCAGTGGGTGCACTTGCCAGTGCCACAAGCTAAGAGATGATCATGTGTAACAAGTGAGGAGGTCTCAGACTTGCACTTCTGTCTGTTTAGAAAATTCAAGTGAGTCAAAAGCTCAGATTTCTCTTGCCAGGCTTCTCTTGTGCATCCCTGAATCAAGTTAGTCTTGCAATTGGCAATGCCCAGAACTTAGGTGAAGCAGAAAAAGGTAGTTCCTGTTGCTGTGAAGGCAGTGGGAGGGAATGGAGACTGTTGGCTCCCTTCTGAGCTAAGCTTCTTTGCTCAGGATGGAGTTCCTGGACTCTGATTCCTCCATCTGCTGGTGCTTTCTGAAATGAGAGGGGGACAGCTGGATGCTCCATGGGAGAGACATTGTAGGAGTGCAGACAGCATCTGCCAGGGCCAAAGCAAGAGCTTTGCTGCTCAGTGCAGAAATCCCCTGGGCATTTCCTCCCCTCCTCTCTCGCTGCTGCTCCATGGGGCAGACAGGGACTCACCTTTGTCTCCACACCCAGAGCACCGACATGGCAGCTACAGCCATGGCTGCAAGCAGCCCAGCCATGAGCCCTGTGATCAGAACCACTTCTGAGCTCCCTGGGAAACATAAGGAGAAGCTGCCATGAGCTTTCTGGGGTTTGCTCCATCTTGTGGGGCAGGGTGGCTCAGGACCCCCAACTCATCCCCATGGGTGGCACCTACCCCATGGGATGAGAAGGCTGCGGGTGCCCAGGCTGTGGTGGCGCACACGGCAGACATAGCTGTGCCCATCATGGGGGGTCGTGGCCAGGACGCTGCGGAGCTGGTAGGTGAGGTCAGCGTTGGGCAAGATGGTGCTGGTGTTGAGCGCCAGGCCCGGGGGCACCTCGTGGCCATCCCGCAGCCAGGCCACGCTGATGGGACGGGGATAGAAGCCAGTGACATGGCAAACAAGCAGCAGCTGGTCTAGGCTGGGGGTGCGGGTAAAGACCGTGGCCACAGGCAGCTCTGGGGAATGAGAACAAAGGGGTGGGGCAAGCCCCGGTGGGGCATATCTGACCCCCAGCGTGGGGGGCTTTGCGGTGGCTGTTGCAGGGTCAGGGTGGTCTCACCTTGTCTCTCCAGAGCTGCCCTCCCATAGTGCAGGAGCATCTCCATGTCATCGACACAAGTATCATTGAAGAGAATTTCCACCAGCTCACTCAAGGCGGTGTAGTTCTGGAGAAATGACTGGACATACTGTGACAACTTGGTGTCCTGGGAGAGGGTCCAGGTGAAATTCTTTGTGTCAAAGCTGAGGAAATCGTGACCATTGTAACCCACATAGGCAAAGGCCCGGGAGGTTCTGTTGGGGTACAGCACGCAGCCTGCCATGCACTGAACCACAAAGGGGTCTGGTGGGGCAGAGAGGAGAGAGAGGTTGTGTGAGGGGCTGGGCTTGCCTTCCTGCAGACATGGTCACTGTCTCCTATACAGCCCCAGACTGTCAGATCCTTCCCCACTTCCCAGCTGCCTTTCAGAAAGGTGATGCAGTGAAGACTGAGCACTCACAGGGAATGTCCCTTTGAATGGCCCCTTCGTTGATCAGATGGTTGAACTGCTGCAAATAGATCTTAAGCAGGTTCTCAATGGTGTCCCAGTCAGAGTGGGGCAGGGCTTGGCGCACCCAGGGCTGGCAGAAGCGGATGGACCATGTGTGTTTATCAAGAGAACCAAGTTCGATGTCTTCCAGCAGGCCCAGCCCCTCCATGTCTGCAAACGAGGTGTTTTGGAAGGTGGTGGTCTGGAGCAGCTGGATAGTGAAGCTCCCTACATGAGACAAGGGTTGACAAGGAGGAGATGGGACTGGGAGAAGAGGGCTGAGGAAAGTGGAGGAGCTGAGGGATGGGTCCTTGAGGTGGAAGGGATCCCTGGGTCCCCCATAAGCCCCTTACAGCCTTTGCAGCCCCAGTTCCCATCTCCTGCACCCACCTGGGGTGGCTGCATCCCTGCTGGGGAGGAGGTGTGGAGCCAGGGGATAAGGAGGAGTGAGGAAGCAAGTGCCCAAGGTGGGTGGGAAGCAGGAAGCCTCTCCCCTATGGAGTCCCATAGAGGTAGATGTGTATGAGCCAGGGGTCCCACTTACCGTCCAGGTTTGCCAATGTCCCAGAGAGGAGGAAGAGGTAGAGGAGGAGAGAGAAAAGGCAGCAGCAAGGGGACTGCATGGTTCCAGTGCTGAGGCCCAGAGTATGCAGCAGTGGGTGCAGCAGCAGGAAGAATAGACTGTTGAGAGATGTGGCCTCAGATATCGCCTCTGGCTGGCTCTGCCTGGGCAGCTGTACTGGTGCTAATGGCCCTGGCAGCCAATGGGGCTGGCCCTGAGGTTTAGGGGAGGACTCTGAGGTTCCCACTTGGAGTGAGCTGGGGCATCCTGAGTATGGCTGCGAGTGCTGGGCCAATTTGATTGTGAGCAAGGTCGTTCCATTGCATGCAGGAGTGGTCCCTCATGGCTGCAGCAGCACCTTGACATTCAGGGTGATGTGGGTGAACTGAGTGCTCTGTTCTACCCTCCTTTCAGGTCGACATGTCTCTTGGCCATGCGCTGCATCCATTGCCCTGATAGGAATATCACTTACTTGTGCCTGGCATATCTGGCCCTGCATAGAACAGACATTGCCACCTGCTCTGCACTGCCAGGTGAGTTCACAATAACATGGCTGTTTTTCCCACAGGGTAGGCAAGCGCTATTCCCACCACAGGGCCCACCTGCCTGGGCTCTCTGTGCCCCTAAGCTGTGCACTGGTCCCATACCTCTTTGTCACCTTCTAAGTATCCCACAGCCTGGCCACTGATGGGCCACAGGTATATAAGCCAGTGATGTGGCAAATCTGCAGGAGAGCTGGGCCATGGCCTTGGAAAGCTCTGAGGGGTAACACAGTGAAGGAGAAAAGTTGATGGTAATATCCCTTGACCCCTCAGCACTGCTGGTCTCATCCTGGGAAAGGGACTTCCCAGAGTTGAGGTGATGAGCATTTCCAGCCTGGACCACAGCGGTGGGGTCAGGGTTGTCTGAGGAAGCAGTCCTCCAGAAGCTCTTCTTGGGGTGCAAGAAGTGAAGGGATGAGAGCAGCTATAGTGTGGGGAAAGGGGAAAGATAGGCTGCAGGGCCTGGAAAGGACTGTTTCCCACTGACAGTCATCAGACTACTGGAGTAGTGGCAGTTGGCTGGACAGGATCTTCAAGCTCATATGGGACCCCACCATCAAGCCCATTCCAGGGAGTTGCACTGCATAGGCAGCTTCCCCCTTTCCACAGAGCTCTGTCCATGCCATGGGTCCTGGGAACTACCTCTCTGCTTCCCTGCACCCCACAGTGTAGGGGAGCCTGAACTCTCCCCTAAACACCCTGACAGGGGAGGGCCTGAGAATTGCCTGCAGCCTGGCAACTCCCCTTTCCTTCCCACCAGCTTTGGTGAGGAATCCGGTCCTCTTCCCCAAGAGCACTCTGTGCATGGGAACAGAAATTGTGGGAGCCATCACCCTGCTCTGTCCAAATTGGCAGCAGTGTCCAGTGCTGGAGGGACAATGTGGTGACCAGAGCCAGCCTCACCCCACAATGTCCCATATCCACTGCTCCTCCCTCACCTGCAGTTTGTCTCCCCCTTTCCTAGGGGTGCCCATGTTGAGGGTGAAGGCAGAGCTGAAACCACAGCCGAGGGGAAGTCTGAGGTGGGGTGCCCTGATAACAACCAAACACAACAGGGCAGAGGTATCCGTGTTGGTATGTGACCCTTCCAAGCACAACTGGGACCAGGTGTCAGTGCTCCATGTCACTATTTCTGGTGTCTCCAGCTGTAAGGACATGGGGAAGGCCCATATGGGGGTGCTGCAGGATGAGCTCCAGCACCCCATGACACTGAGTCAGATATGGGGACAAAAGGACACCGAATCCCTTCCCTTCCATGGAGTTGTCCCAGAGAGAAGTAGAGATGCTGTGGTGGCCTGGTAGGCCCAGAAATGACACCAACTTCCCCAGCAGCATGATGCAGGGGGTGTCCAACTATGCCACCACAAGGTCCACATCCCTCTCACTAGTCCTAGACCCAGAGGAGAGTGTTTGGCTGTCAGGATGTCAAAGCGCAGCCATGGGGCAGCCAGGGAGGGAAGAGACAAGGGGACTTTTGTCTCTGCAGTCCTGTGAGGTGATCACTTGTCCCCATGGTCTCCCCTGCAATGACTGCTGGTCACTTCTTGCTGAGCAGCTGAGAGACTATTTGCAGCCCTCTGTCCTGTGCAGGTGCTCATGACAAAACTCAAACAACATGCAGCCCCTGTCTCATCAAGGGGTCTGAGGTCAAGATGAGGTCCAGGGTACACAATACACTTATATTTACTCATATCTCATTTCTCCTTACTGGTGGAAATAATCACTAGATACAAAATTGCTAAATCCCACAAACTCCACAGTGATGTAAATAAAGTGGCCAGGAGACCTTGTGCTCCTTTCTTGCTAAGGCCTTTATTGAAAGGATAGCCTGTTGCTATGCACATATTATAAGTTTCTCTGTGTGTAAGCCTTCTGATCATTTTCCCATGGGAGAACATCCTTTTGCTGTCTTTTACTCTGTATAAGCTTTCTGTAAACAAAATATCTGTGTCTGTTCTTCAAGGACATGGAATTGGTTGGCCTCCTCCTACCTATGAGGAGAAGGAGCTGAAATTACTTTATCTTTCTGATATTGTAAACTATTCGGACACATTCCCTGGACGAAGCAGCAGCAGGAGCATGGAGAATGCTCTCTGCTGAGCAGATATAGAAAAATATTAGAATTATGGAGTCATTTTAATAAATCATGTTAGCCTTCTGAATTTATTGTCAAGAGTCCTTTCTTCTATGTATGGACCATGACGATAATAGCCTAAGAGGGTGGGGGCTCAGGGTCTACGTCCCAGAGGAGGGGTGAGCGAGCCTGTCAACGAAGGCATGATCGGAGGCTTCACCCTCGCAAGGATACATCCAAAGACCTCTCTTATGGCTCGTTGTCTTAGAGTGGTCTCTCGTCGCTGGTGTCCCAGTGGTCATGGCAACCAGCCTCCTGGGTGTTAAAGGGCCTCCTCTGGGTTCCTGGTAGCTTTCCCAATATGTAGGTGTGGGTCATTGTCCATTCAGTACCTTGGCTCGTTGTATAAGTCCATCAGAGTCCACTGCTGGTGTCCAGTAATTAATATGCACTAGGCACTAGGCCTTCTGGGAGAGCCGGAAGTCGTCTGGGGAGCAGCAGCTTAACTACCTGACACAATGAAAGGGACAAAAAGGGGTACAGACTACTAGGGACAGGGGAGCAAACAGGTAAGATGTCTTTTACAAAAGGTTTCGACATCAGGGAGGAATACAGAAACCAGGGGAGCAAAACTGGGGTGTAAACTGGGTATGGGGATGAATACATCGTGTGGGGAGGTTATAAACAGGGGTGGAACAAGTGAACATGTGAACAGGCAAACATGCAAACTGTGAAGTAAACAGACAAATGATTAAACACCAAACTTATTCATAACACACAGGAACAAAGGCAAACCCAAAATGGAGGGGTACTCTCCCCTTTCAAGATGGCATCCACCACAGGCAACCACGTTTAGGGAGACAAAAGGGAAAACAGAATCAGCCTTCCTCCCTAGTTATCTCTCTATCAGCAAAGGCAGCTGGCACATTATAGCAGGTGATACTCAGCAAACAGCTAGAACCCATGGAGAGACTTTGCCTTCATTGTGGCAGAGAACAGCAAGGCAAAGCAAGGCAAAGCAAAACAGCTGGGCTGGGGTGACTTGGTGCCTTCTTGCCTCAGCTGGGCACTGCTGGCAAGCTATGGACAACTCAGACGAGCAGGGCCACTCTGTTCTTTCTGGCACAGTGCTGCTGACAGGCACTCCTGAAATTTGCCTTGAGGCAGTCCAAGATGCAAGAGAGGACCAAAAGGGAGGGGGAAAAAGAAAAACCAGCAGAAAACCCCAAAGATTCTGCTGCCTGCTTTGCTGCCTGCAGCAAAAACCACAAGGCAAGAGGGGTCTGCCTGAGAGACTCCTGACTTTGAAAAGTAACCCCAGCAACCCCTGTCCCTCACATGTCAACTTGCAGCCATGGCACTGGATCTTAACGAGACAGTAACAAGTTCACGCACAGATAGATATGGACTACAATAACATCTTACCCAGGACACATGCTCATTTGAAGCAGACCAATCTGGCTTCCTTCCTGCCCTTTCCCAGCTCAGCTTCCCCTCAGACTTCTCTCCTCCTGCTCATTACAGCTCCAAGTCATAGTCGATGCCACTAGCCAAGTGTAGGGTACAGGATCTGTGCATAATGTGGGCTCTGGCTTTGCCTGTGCCTCCACCTGGCTTCTCTGCAAATTGCAGTCTCTTCAGGGGTGGGAGGGGGTGGCCCTGGGTGGCAGGTGACCCCCCATCCTGCTGCCCACTCTCCCTCAGGGGGACAGGGGAGAGAGTCACAAAGGCAAACGCTGTGAGAAAACACTCATGGGTCAAGATAAGATACAGACAGTTTAACAAGGGAAAGAAACTCTCTCTGGAAACACTTAATCACATCACACTTTGGCCAAGGCTGGCAGGGAACTCTGGAGGCCATTGGGCCCAAGCCATTTCCCAACCTGAGTCACCTACAGCCAGCTGCCCAGTTCAGGGGGTTCAAGAATGACAAATCATTTAAAAAGCATGGCAACAAAAAGCTGTCTGAGCCTGGCCTTGGCATGTCTGAAATCGTCAATTCCAACCTCATCCCATTACATATTGAATACATAAATAATTACCCAAGCTGTAGTGTAGTGGCAATATCTAATGCAAAATATTTATCCATAATTTTGACCTTTTTAATGCTGTGAAGCAAAGTACTGGAGTCCCTCTAGTATCAGAAACCTCTGCTGCATCTTTGAGGAAAAGAGTATCTTCTGCATGGGTAAGTGATTAAAATAACACGCAGTTTTAAGTTGATGCTTGTTTTATTAGAATACCACATAATGTGAAATTCACAATTTATGACACTTGAGCATCAAAATCTTAATGTTTCTTACTCTATTCCAAAACCTCTAAGATGTGAAGAAAAACCCAACATGTTGTTCTAACCCTGCATCTTCAGAATGTTACTTTGAAAACGTTAGCAAAGTAGAATTTAATTTAAAGCATTTAATAGCTAAGACAAGCAATGTGAAAAGATGAATTACAGAAGAAACAGTGCAACCCAATATTCATACTACAAATCTACCTTTCCACAACCATTAGTACTTCCAGGTCAGTTTTTTCCACCAAAAAGACGTTGTAGTGGTGAAAAGATGATGCTGGGGAAACAATAACAAGAAGAACACATTAGACTTAAAATACTTCTCTGAAAATTGGGAGAAAGCTAATTTCTGTACAACAGAAATACACAATGCCAGTACAAAACAATACAGAGGGAAACTGAAAAAATAGAGGAAACAAATAATAACTTGTGCACTAATAGTCTGGTCTCAGTCATTAAAGGAATGGCACACATTACAATTAACAAGGAGTTTTATTTTTTTAAAAAACTAACAAAAAACAGCAGCTGCCAATATCCAGCTGGTGCTGTGCAGTGATGGATGGCAACTCCTTTGGGCAGCCAGCAGGTGTGTGAACAGTGACACTGATTTCCATTTAAAATGGTGCCTTTGGGAGTCAGAGTTACGAAGTCCAGATTTGCTCAGCGGCCAAATAAAGGTCACATAAATAAAGGCACCTTAATGGGACTGAAGGTCCATCCAGGAAGACCCTTTTTAGCTGGCACTTCTCAGCTGAGAAAAGCCACTTTGTGTAAGGGCTGTGAGGGAGGTTCAATGACCTCCTCTCATCAGGAGTTTTTCCCAAAGACAGCTCAGAAGAGGAACATTTAGTGGGAATGCTGCCCTTTAGCATGAGATAAAATTACATCCCTTTTTTTTTGCCTTGGGAGACTTTGGTTTAACCACAGAAAAGATGTCTCCATCCTTCAAAATTATGGAGAACAACCTAGCACTGCTAGAATCAGCTTTTGACACAGGCTTGGACAGAACCAGGACTGCCTCTGCTCATCAGTGCAGGATTAGTACCTTCTCCAGAACTGTGAAAGACCTCCTCCTTCTGACTTCATGTTTCCTTTCTTTCCTGTTTGGTTCATTTGCTGCAGCAGCTGCACTGCACCCTCAGCCTGACTGGCTACTCTTTTTTGTTCAAGGGTAAATTCCACAGGCTCCCCTGTAAGAAACAGCAGCAACAACAAAACCACAACCTCACTCTCTGCACAGTCCCTGCGTATCCAGGGGAATGAAACTCAGTGGAAACCAGGAATTCCTTACTCACAGAAACTCAGTTGGTCACAGTCTTTATTAAGGGATGCTGGGCTGAACTCAAGCTCATTTTCTTTGGAAGAATTCTAAAAGGAAAAGGAACCCAAGAACTGTTACATAGTGTTAAATTCTATTGTACAGAGATTTTTGTTAGCTTGCTTCCTGAAAGTATTAAAAGGCAAAGTCTACACTCTTTATTGTGTGGTTTCATTTGGGGATTTTTTTCTGTTCAATGAGGACTTTCTTCACCAAGGTATTTTTACACCTCCCTCATCAGGACATAACATAAAGCTGTAATTAATTTAGAAGACTTGAGCATAGCAGATAGTGAACTAATAGCAGCTATGGAATAGGCAGAGATTTCAAAAAACATGAACAGAAGAGCTGTGGGAAAAGACAGCCCCTGGACAGTGCAGGCCCTTGAACATTTGCCCTTCTAAGACATAGTCCTGGGACACAGACTTAACTCGGAAGGGACAAAAATGAGAAGTTCCAGAAGCAAGAGATGGGCCAGAAATACCCATTAGGAAGGTGATCAACAACACAAAGTACCACAAAAAAAGCATATAAAAGCACAGCAAAATCAGCAGGTAAGCTTCTAAAACAGAGTAAACCCTAAAACAATGGCAGGTCCTGATGGTGTTTCCCTTGTGCTAATCTCAGAACCATTTAGGCTGGAAAAGTCCGGTAAGATTGAGTCCAACTGCTAACCTGGCACTACCAAGGCTGTCACTAAACCACATCCCCAAATGCCACATCTAAGCTCAGGTTAACGCAAAATTTCAAACCTCTGATGGCCTGAGATCTTTGCAGTTTGGTCTGAGAGCATCAAGTAAGTTAGGAAAATTCTCTGGAGTGATAGGCTGAGCCTCTTTCTTTCTTTGACTCTCACTGGTGCACTGTGTAAGTGAGAAGACGTGCAGGTTTGACCACATTCATCCTGACCAGATGTCACCACCACAGGCCTGGGAGACATTTGGATGACAGCTGAAAATGCAATCCATTGAACAGTCATGTGCCTGTGGCACTTCCTTGCTCCTCATTCCGAATCCAACATCCCAAAGTCAATCCCACAGGTACTATGTAGACAGATTTCCTTCCTGTTTAATGGGAACCTTCCCTTTTTGAGAAGCATTATAAAATACCGGCTGGATTTGAAACCAAAGCTATACACTGTTGATAAACTGAGAAAGAGCCTTGGAAGAATGACCAGAAAAACTCCAATAAAGTACAGGAGCTACTGACATGTTTTTATCCTAAACCTAATCTTTCTTCTCATCCTGAATTAAAAGGAAAAACCAAACAAAATCCACATGGAAAGCATGTCACAGAAAGATTTGGTTTTCATCTTCTAAAAATGCATGTTAGGAAGAGGATTTCTGCCCATGATTTCACACAGTACTCATGACACCTGATCTGGTGTTCATCAACAGAACAGTTTGTGTCCAGACAACCCTCTCAGTCTAACAGTGTCTTAACTAGTGCAATTTTGAGGACAAGTCATGATGTCACAAGCAGCTGTTCCAGAGAAAGTTCTTCTCACCTGAGTTGGTATTCGCTGAGCTGATTTTTGCATCACAGTTCCAGTTTACCTGGAAAGTGCTCAAGACATGCCCTCCCGCATTAGTTAATACAAGAGGAACTTACAGTAATCTCTGCCACCTGTCATACTGTTTCTCAGGGTCCAAGCTGCTAACCTGGAGCTCCAGCTCCAGCTTTCAAGGACTCTAATGTCTTGAAAACTATACAAACAACAGAAGAATTCTGGAGACACTGATTATAGCAAAGTGGGGAATAAAAAAGCATCTTTCAGAAAATGATCCTTATCTCACCAACAGTGTTTGGAGTACCTGAGGAAAGAAGCCGGAGAGGGCATGTGTAGAGACCTGTCACTAATACTGCAAAAATAAGCAGAGAGGGGAAAAGAAGAGGATATATGTTTTAGAGACAAATAAACCTGCTTGTTTTAGAGAAGTTATTCTTTATTGAATGCTCCCAAGGAGTTACTAGGCAGTCTTCTTCCTATCCTGCAAATCCAACAAACCTGTCAAAAAACCATCTTCTGAAAGAAAGTTTTGGGCTTCCTTTGTGGGCAAACCCAAGAGAAATGTGTTTGCCTCCTTGGAAAACACTCTCTTCCAAAGAGTTAGAGAGGGGGAAAAAGCCAGGAAGGTGATAGTGTGGTAGGGATTTTGAATTTCAGAATGGGTATCCAGAAAATACATTAAGTGCATTTGGGAGGATGCGCAGGAGGACACGCGCTAGGGTGTGACTAAGAGCAGCTCTGTCTGAGCAGCCTTGGAGCCTGTGTGCTAGAAGAGAAAGAATCTTCTCCTCCTAACAAGATCATTGGAGAACACAGAGCAACAGCCAATCCCTCTAGAACAATCCTGTCATGAATCTGCCTTCTGGTGCCATAGTGAGAAAAGGCATGGCACTGTTTCAGGAACAAGGTGATGCCCCCATGGCCATCAGCAGAGAGAGGGACACTGGTGGGGAGTGGCACATGGTCACAGCAAAGCCAGTGTCAAGATGCCAGCACCTGCTGTTGGCCCTTTGTGGAGTTCTCCATAAAGGGGCATGTGAGATCACAGAGGACTGGAGTCCTGCAGAAAAGGCAGGGCATCCCTCAGGCTCACCTCTCAGAGGCTGACCTCACCCCCAAGCTTGTAGCTTGACTATCAGAAAAGTTTGTGTAATCTCAAAAAAAATATAACTCATCCCTTTGCTAAGTCTGGTGAGGAGTCAAAAATGTTAAAAATGATGAGGGTGATGCCAGGGAAAAAGGGGATAAATCACCTGCCGGCATTTTTATGCTTGTCACTGTAAGGGTCCAGGACTAAATAGGTGCTGTTGTCTCTTCCTGAACATTCTGTAGCTTACCTTTTCAAATCCTTGCTCTGCTTTACTCATCTGGTGAACACAGTCAGCTCCAGTTCTAAAGATAAATAAGTAAAAACCAAGTTTACAAAAAGTCACAAAAAGGAAGCAGCTATTCCAAGTACTTTACTAGAAACCAGGACTTTAGCAGGACTCTACTCAACAAGATATATACCCTTAATCTGTACTTGTACTCATGTTTCAAAGTCTTCCTTAAAAATGAAAATATGCACTCATTCTGCTTTTCTACGACGACAAACAAGCTGTTAAAGAGGAAAAGTGTTACATGAAAAGGGGGATGAGCAGATAGCTGAGAAAGCTTGTGAATCCTACAAGGTTACAAGGGCAGGTAGCAAAGAACCACAGAAAGATCTTGCAAGACTTGGTCATGGAGCATTAAAATGGCAGAAGAAACTCTATATGGGGAAGTATGAAGGGATGCATGTGTAGAAAAACCATCCTGGCTTCATTTGAGGTGATCAGAATCGCTGGGAGTGCCACTTGGAGATTCTGATTTCTCAATACTCAGTAGCATCCCATGAAAACCCAAATCCCCCAAGAAAATTTAGGAGCAAAAGAGCTTGTCCAGAAAGAAGACAAAGAGCTGGTCTCACTACAGCAGACACACTCCTTCCTGGGGCAGGGAAGATGCTCAGCCTGAATGAGCTCTTCAGTCTAACAGTGTAACTGGGAAAAAATGACAGAAGGCTTGAAGCTAGTGCTCACCAATTTGATTTTGAATTCAAGCATACACTTAAGAATTATGTATTGTTCTAATCATAACTGCCATGGCAAGATATAGGACCTAGAGAGAACTACCAGACTGGATCATGAAACAGCCCTTTTTGACCTTGTATTTTATTAATCTACAACTTCTGTCTTGGCTAAAAGAAATAAAAAAGCATTCTGAATCCTGGGCTCATTCTTCCCTCATATCCAACAGCTGTACTATGAGTAGAAACAGGCCAGGGGGATGGGGTTGGGATTAAAGGACTATATTTGCATGAGCAGGAAAAGAATTGGCTTCAGACTTTGTTATTTTCTCTGCATGAAACACATTTGGGAACTGGGTAGGATATAAGGCAAAAGATAGGTGATTGGATATAGTCTGTACATGGGAGGGGAAAGATGCGCATAAACACTTCTGACCACTGATGGATCCAGGACTGTTTGCCACATATTTGTGAAGATTCAGTACAGGCATAGATTTTCTTCTTTTAAAAAAATACACTATAAAAAGAAAGAAGCCTGACAGCCTGTAAGTAACACTGGGTCTCTGAGAGGTATTCAGGAACTAAGCACAGGGTTAGCCAAGAGCCTGTATCCTCATGCAGAAGGGTGATTCAGCTGAGCTGAGTGATTTGCCCTGAGCTGAATTAGGCAGAGCTCTGCCAAATCACTGCCCTCAAGCAATGATCTCTCCCCTCTGCTCAAGGCTGCTGAGGCCCCTCTGTCCCAGCCTGGACCAGAAAACCCAGTACATGACTGAGACTCACTGGGGTAAACCCAGCAAAGGGCCACGATGCAAACATGATGATGGGATTGGGGAATTTTTTTCAAGTGGAGAAGCTTTGAGAGATGAGGCTGTTTAGCCTGGAGAAGGCTTAGATGGGATCTTACCAATGTACACCTGATGGGAGGAAATGAAGAACAGAGAGCCAGGCTCTCCTCAACTCTCTAGTCTTCTGGCAGGAGAAGAGGCAAAGGGCACAGACTGCAAAACATGAAATTAAATTTGAACACAAGAAAAACCTTTTTGACTAGAACTGTGGTCATACACTGCAAGTGGCTCTCCACAGTTGTGGCAGTTCCACCCTCAGAGTCTACTCAAGACCTGAGGGAACTTGCTTTGGGTGACCCTGCTTGAGCAGGAGGGGTTTGAACTCGATTATATCAAAGGACCTGTCCAACCTCAACCATCCTGTAAAATTCAGAGATAGAGATCTACTTGAGAATCACCATGAGAAGTTTAGCTGCCAAATAAACACATGGTAAAGTTGTGTGAGAATACTCATGTGTACACACAACACATGCAATTTCATGAGACTTTAAACCACTTGGAAAAGAGCAAGTTCCAAGGCGTTTTGCCATCAGCCTTGAGCCAAGAGAGCAGCATTCATCAGCTGGGTCAAAGGAGCAGGCTGAGAGGCAAGTGGAAAACTAGTTCCAGTTCTTCCCTTGCTGTCCTAGACTCAGGTGTGCAAGCTAGTGCACTCTTCTGTCTGGCCGCTGAGCTATCACCTCACTGTGACCCAAAAGGTGATGAGAACACAGAGGAGTTAAACAGGCAGAACTCTGTTCAGTGGTATGGGAATTTGGAAAGTACAGGACCACTTTTTTCCAATATGAGCAATGATGCTTAGATTCTGTTACCCATGGAAGAAAAGGAAGAAGGAAAATCGGGCAAAGGATTGCACAGAAATGAAACATGAGGAAGGTACAAGAGATATTAAAAACATTAGTATGTGTCCTGGAGACTTAGAGTCAACTGACCTGTCCATACATGATCGTGGGCATGAGGTATCATCTCTGACTTCCACTCTTCTCCTCTTCACTGCTTCTTTCCTTGCAGTACTTTCTAACATTTCATTTCTTCTCCTGACCTTCAAAGTATTGTAAATTTGGTATTGGTAACAATTGATTTTGACTTTTCTATTTTAGAACAAAATTCATAGTTAATGTACATTCATATTTTTGCAAAAATTGTTCCTGTTTATACCTTGAAAACCAAAAAAAAAAGGATTCAGGACTAAAACAAGCACTGGGAGGTCAGCCAGAGAATTATGCTCAACAGTTTTAAACGAAGTATTTCTTTCTAGGACATCATATTTCCTCCATTTTCAGAGGACTACTAAGGAATGTAAATAGTAGGAATGCAGAGATGGAAAAAATTCCTTAGGAGAATTTGGACACTTCTTTGGGGAAATTTGGATTTGAATTATTCTTCATTAATTCACTTCAGACAGTTACCTATATTGAAAAGAAACCTACCCTGAGCTCTCATTACACAAAAACTTCTCAAATAAGCATAACTTTGCTGTTTATGACATAGTACCTAGGAAACTACTTCATTACTCAGCAATATCAACCTCACAGATTCTTCCAGTGAAGAAAACACTGGACAGCTCACTCAGTCAGGCTTGCAGAAAATCCATTAAACTGAAGGCAGCAGGCTCTTAGGTCCTGATACAAGACTGCTTTCCAAGCCCAGTGGAACTGCCAGAAGAACTTCTCTCCCCTTAAGATGGTTCTAGGTGAAAATTCAGTGCCACTTTACACTGACTAATTAACTCCTAGTGGTAGGAGAACTCTAGCATTGCCTAAAGGCATATATATATTCTGCTTCTCAAGAATACTCAGGACATAAATTAAACAACAAAACAAAACCAAATGCACAACTTACAAGCTCATCACTGCCCTTGTTTACTTCTTTAGCTGCAACAGAGGTATAAAACTTGGTGAATATTTAGACTGGAGTTGCTTTAACCAACTGAAAAGTACATTTTTGCACTACAATTCCTCTTCCAGGAGCAAGATAAACTACTGTGAAACAGTCTGGACCTGCATATGATACACTGAAATAGAAAACTTTCAAATACAGCTCCTTCTCAACCAGAATTTCTGGTTATGAATACCAGATATCAATGGGATGGGACAATTGCTTGTCTTAAAGAAGTCAAAGGTGTCTTCAGAAGAGAAGGGCCTGAAGAACAGTTAGCATCTTGCTGTGCTTTGGGCACCAGATGGAAGATGCAAGGACACCTGGAACACAGCCTCTAGAGAATACTAGCCAGCTGTAGGACGTATGGGATTCACATGTATTTCTCCGCAGAAAAACCCCCACGAAGAGAAATTTGAGACATCAAGTCTGAAAGTAACAGTTCCTTATACTCTTCCTAATTTTAGAATAGCAATGCTGTACAGCTATCTGGATAAGGCAATTAAATACTGGAGCAGGTGTACAGGGAAGTGAGTGAACTGTCCATGGTTAGAAGTTTTTACACCCAAACATGCGATGTTTGATCGGGAATGCAAATAGGCAAAACTAAGAAATTACTAGTTGGCCATTTTATAAAGATCACATTATCTGCTAAGCAGTCATTAAAGAAAAACAGTAACTTTTTTCAGAGCCTGATAATCACAACAGGAAACAGTATGAATACTCAGTTTTCATAACAGGGGAGTTTAAATGTAGTGTCCCAGAGAGGCCTTAGCTGTGGTCTGAGATTGTTCAGAGAATTCATAGAAAATCCGGAAAACGAGACACTGTTGAGGTGAAAATGTTTGCTAATTATATAAAAGGTATTATTACCATGATTACTATCATTATTTTTTTACAAAAATCCATTATTTCTTTAGGAAAATAGCAATGAAGAGTTTGATGTTCTATGTCAACAAATATAGTCATGCACAAGAAGAAAAACATGTGTCCCATAAACATGTATGTCCTGGCTCCAGCCCACTGACTGACATTAAAAAAGGCTCAAAAAAGGCTGGGAGCCATTGGGCATTGCTTCATAAAAATACCAGCGGAACAGTCACCGGTGGTTGGAAAGACAAAGGGGAATTCAGGGAATTTCAGAAAAGCAATACGAGACAATAAGAACACCCTGTTATGCACTATTTCAAACTCACGGTACAGGCATCCCACATGCAGTTTTGCTCTCTCTGATTTAGATACAGCAGGCAAAGGAAAAGAGAAAAGCAAGACATAGATCATACACGTTTCCAGAAATTACCCAAACATAATCACAGTGACTTACCACAAGATATGTTTCGCTGAAATGAGTTCAATTCTAGATACAATGTACAAATGTAGGGATAAGGCATGAGATGGACATTCTCATGTTTGAATTTCATCTTTGAGACTCGCTCCCATTTACTCAAATCTGAGAAGAATTGTAAGACTTAAAAACACAACACTAACATTTCAAAGGAGCATGAGTCCTGACAATGTCTTCTAAAGCTTCAAAAGTCACAGCACACTGCACATGTGCACAAGGGAGCAAATACAACCTGTTGCTATGACCTTGTGAAACTACACCAGTAACACACTACAGGAAACACTTATCCAGGTTTACCTATCCACCCTGCCCCATCAGTCACCTGTATTAATACTATTCTGTTCCCTTAACTGTGTTTGCCTTCAGTACTGACACCCTCCTGCAAAAATCCATGCCAGGCTCTTCCAAACCTATGAATAAAAAAACTACTCAGCAGTCTTTCTAATTAAAAAGGCATTATTTTAAAATTTTATTTTAAAATTGTAAAGGATTTGGATTAATAGAAGCAGCATCATTAAATTTACTTCACAGTTCAAAATGGGAGAAAAAAAATAATTGACATGATAACCAACACAGCTATAGCCATTCCTTCATGTGAGTGCAGTTCTGACATCCAGGAGCTTCTGCTTGGAAGATCGAATGGTGCTGGACTAAGTCTCCCCTCCACACACCTCTGATCTCAGGGAGAAACAGGTGAAATGAATACTGTTAGTCCTCATTTGCTAGCAGAAACTAACATTCCAGGGACAGAAGATGATGAAACACTGATACAATCAGTTCCTTTAAGGACTGAAATTGCTCTATTTTTGGCTTGAAGGACTCACAGCTGGTAATTAACAAGGAGTCACTCTACAGAGAGAAGCCTGACACACCAACTGTAAGACAACTCCTCATGCCAGGCCTCTGAGCTCATAGTTCTCTTCTAGTCCCAGTGCTGGCTGAGCATGTGGATGGACTTACAAGTTCTAGAAATACAAGTTTGTGAACCAAACACTCTTCAACACACAGGCAGAACTGGCTGAGCTTTAGAGAAGCAAACCAATAATGTTGGTTGTGTTTGGTGTTTCCTGTATAATGATCCTCTTGGCTACCTTATCTTCTTGACTCTAACAGGAGTAAGTTGCTGTCATATGTACCTGCTTTGGACAGAGAAAGAGGATGGCCTTGCTCCTGCCTGCTATTAGGAAGCATAATGCAGTCTTCTAAGACAGGAGGGGAATGCCTCAGAGGTGTTCATTACTCCTGAGCACTCAGAATCACAGGAGGTGATGCTAGATCTGATCCAAAAGCTGACACACCTTTAGGACTGGAAAACGTTAACATTTAACTGAATTACTTTTCTCTTCAACAAAAGCCTCAGGAGAGTAACTTCTTAACCCATTACACAACAGCAACTACAACAAAAATATTAACAGTTACCATCTCTTTTATCGAATTATTGTTGCTTTAAATTAGTAAATATTTCTGCAGAATATGTAGCAGACACGACTAAATTCTGTCCACTTGCACAAGCCAGAAGAAAAAAATGAAGGCCACTTATGCATTTTGATGATAAAACACCTAGAAAGCGGAGGAGCCTGTAGTACAGCTGCTAGCTAGAATAATCCAATCTCAAATGCCTCAGCACTTCTATATCAAAAGTGAAATCCCAGGAAACTACACTCCTCAAAACCTGTGCATGCCAATATTCAAGTATCAACTTCTATATGACTATGCAGTGCAATTGCACAGAGCTTTTCCAGCACTGTCTGTGAACAGCAGGCCAGACTGATAGCACCTCAATGCCTCTGCAAACTTGAGGGAAGACAGAAAAGATCTGCTGACTGGTCCTACAGGAGTGAAGGGCATGAGTGCAGTAAGGTGAATACTGTGCAGATGACATTTGCTTCACAATTGTTTCTAGGCTTCAAAGACATACACTGAAGAGGGGACCAGGATAACTGGATGACAATCCTGCAGGCTTTGTGTGACGAAAACCCATCTGGACTTCCAATTATCTTAGCTCAACCACTACTCCTTGTAAAGCTCACTCTGTGAGGTGCTTTTTGCTTCTCTCAGCCATCTCTGTGGAGATAGAAGCACAGACTCACACTTTCTCCCACCCTCCATCCCTAAAGGCTCATGGTTCATTTAACCTTGAAGAACCTCACAAGAACAGCACTGTGAGTTTCCCTGCCCATGAGCCAGCATTGCTGGGCCTCTAAGGAGTGTTTTAAGAACTGTTTAACTGTTAATCCCGTGATTCTATGAACCTTTGGGAAGAACACACCAGCTGCTCTTGCAAGCAAATGAGGTGGGCTTTGTGGCACTTGACAAACACTTTTGTTTGTTCCGGCTAAACCTAATTTGGAATGCAGGGCCATTTGGATGAAAACACTGCAAAACACTCTCGTCACATCAGTTCTCTGGTAACGGCAACACCTGAGGTGTTCACAATACCTTCAGCCAATGTCAAACTGCAAAGATTGAAGTAGTACTACTCCAGCTAAAGATCTGCACACTCCCACACATAAATGTTGACTTATGCAATGCCCAACAGATACAAGTAATTGAATCTTTTATGAGTAGGAAAGAAAGGATACATGGAAAGATGGTGAAGTGGTCTGTAGAAAATGGATGTAACTCATCAAGATTTCCAAGGATTACTCGAATCACTTCCTGGAGAGGCCAAAAATATAAACAAAGGAAAAAATATTTAAAACATAGTGACATTTCCACTGTCAAGTACACTTTCAAGGCTTGGGAAAAAATTAACATTACTTTACAGTTTGCATGAATCATGGAAGACCAGGTTCTAGATATTCTGCTTTTCCTCTTCCCCTTCTTCTCCTTGCTCCCTCCCGCCATTTTAGAGTGCACTGCCCTGACAGACTCATTGAAATTTAGGTGAATGAGTATCTTAATCTTGAATTAACGTAGAAGAATTACTATTGAAAATGGGGGTGTGCTTTTAAATTTAAGAAGTTTTAAATTTAAGGAGTGTCATTTTATTTTTCCAGCAAAACACATGTAGCATTTACCTACTCCTCTTTCTCTGAATATTGACCCAAATCAGTTACAAGGCAACTGCAGTTAAGCCCCAACAAACTCCTCCTCTACAAACACAAACTTTTTCTAGTAATGCCTTTCAATATTTTCGAAAGCGAAAAAAAAATTTAATTCTTCATATCAATTAAAATCAGCACATTTTCTTTGGTAAGGTTTTTAATGCTATTACTGTACTCTGAAGACTTTTAGAAATTAAGTAATAGGAAGGAGCATTTTTCAGCAGGCAGTATATTTGTTTCAATTTCTTAGTAATGGCAGGGACCTTCTTCTGTCTCAGGAAGAAGATGACAACACCACAACTCATCCATTGTGACCATCAATTTGTGGTTGGACACAAAGCAATGGCATCATTAAAAGAACACCCATTGGTTCCACAGTTGCAACGAAAGCACGTGCAATTTAGCATTAGATTAGCCTCCATCAAGCCAGCTCACCAGTACTGCCACAGCTCCTGAGAAACCAAGAGGGATTAACAGCTAGTCAAGCCTGACAACTTGAAAGTGGTGGTCCGTTTCTAGGTTGAGACTGAAATCCTGGGAAAGAGCTCCTGCAAGAATGACTCTGGAGGGGAATCAGACAGGAACTGGGTGCGACTAGCTCAACAAACAGGAGTTTCCATTTGTCCAATTTTAACAGTCAGTAGCTTCTTTGGAATATTTCAAGCAAAAGGATGACTCTTCTACACTAAATTTTGCCTGTTGAGGAACATTTTTCATTTATGCCATTTTTTTTTCATGCTCAGATTCTCCAGGGAAGTTCCCCATTACTCACACTTGAAATGCTGCATTTGACAAAATGTTCTCAGTCCCATAACAAGCATATGATTTTTCAGCCTAACACCCATCTGAGGTCCTATGGATGTGCCTCAGCTCCTACCTCTGACTCCTTGGCAGCACTTTCAGTGAGACTGAGATTGGGAAAGCTGTAAAACAAAGAGAGAGTTGGAACCATCGCAGTCAAAATGCAATGAAGCTACATTTCATGTAAGAGTTTAAACAGCAACAAAACATAATTCCCACTGAACAGGAAAAAATACTTAGCGGGCAGATTAATTCCTAATCTATTACTCTTAAAAAACATCCTTTATTCACAAGGATTGTTCTGTCTGAACTTTCTATCCACTTGTGTTTTGTGTTTTAAGGTCTTGTATTAACCCACTGCCACATGCAGTCAACAAACAGCAGGCTGACTTCTTCGCTTTAACACACATACCTGTTGAAGTTGCCATACCGGATTTTAAATTTGTACACATGCCTGCCAGCATGAAGAAATCTTGTTTCAGGCAATGGATAGATGAATGGTTTCAAAGACATCTCTCTGTCTCCCCTGAATGCCAGACTAGGAAAGCAGAAGAGTCAAAGGTTAATTGCTAAAACCCCTCACCACATCCTTTTCTGTCATATGAAAAGATTACATGTAGTTTTTCTTCCAGGGGACATTTGCAGAGAGAACTGTCCTACCAGTCAGCAAACGGCTGGTCTGAATGTCCCGTTTCAATACCATCGTGGTTTTGAGCAGGATCCGAGGACAGACCTGGAGCAGATGGCCACCTCGTCTACAGCTGCGCTGCCCTGCAACTATCTCTGCAGACGTCCCTGGATCTTTACTGGCCTCCTGCCCCGGGGCTGGCAAACCTCCCCCCGCCAGCCCCCTCCGCAGAGTCGTGTGGGGCCCACGAAGGAGGCCCCGGCTGCCGTGGATCCCGGCAACCCCCGGGAGTCCGGCCCGCAAGACCTCATTGCTCTCCACCCCCAAGGCACGTCCCCGCTGCCCCCCGGCCGCCGCCGCAGCCACCAGCGGCGAGCAGTGATCGGCTGCCCCCCGGGTGGGGCGGAGAGCCTAGGCCCGCTGGGGCAAGGCCGGGCCCCACTGCGGACGCCGGCCCAGCGTCTGGCCTGCCAGACGCGAGATGCCGCCGCCTCCCCAGAGTCGGGGGCGGCTTGAAAGGCCTCCGGACAGCTCCAGCGCCTACCGGCCACCCTCCACTCCACGTCCAGTGATGCCACCGCTCCCACCAAGCCTCCGGCGGGCCCGGGCCTGGGCTGCGGACTGAGCGGTGCCGAGCGGAGCCGAGTGGCGCTCAGCCGAGCACAGCCGAACCGAGCCGAATGGAGCCGAACCAATGGGAGCCTAGCCGAACCTAGCGGAGCGCAACCGAACCGAGCTGAATGGAGACGAACCAAGGAGAGCCCAGCCGAGCCTAGACGAACCTAGCCTAGCCCAGCCTTATCCTGCCGAGCCCAGTCGAGCCCAAATGCAGGTAGGGAGGGGGGACATGGCCCAGAGCGAGTCCGCAGGTCTGCAGCCACTTTTCTCTGAGGGGTAGCGGGGCCGGACATGTTGGTGGCGAATGCTGGAGTTAGCCAGGGCTGGGCTGCTGAGGTGGCATCTCAGATGAGGCAGAGGCTCCAGGAGGCACTAGACCTGCCGTGAGAGGGGCTAGGGGCCGATCCTTAGCCACTACAGGACTTCCTTCTTTTCCCTTCCTGACTCACACAGCTCCCTGCTCCACTTCTACTGCTTCCTGTTGTCCTCCCTTTATATAGCTGGAACATTTTATATACTACACCTCTTCAAGAAAGACTGGAATTGAAAGTTCTTTTCCCCACAGTGTTAATATCCAGGGACTGATACAGTATCCCTTGCTGTCCAGTCAGTGAGATGAAGTCCAGTTCCTATAAGCAGCTGCATTATGGTACCTGTAATAAAGAGATGGCTTGCTTATCAAATATACAGGGAAATTAGGTTACTAATGTGGAAGCTTTTGCATATAGAAATACTGGGTTAAGCTTTTGCTATGGCAATATAAGACCTTGCTATGTAAATATGGAGAAACTGAACTCTTTCTGAGGCTTGTGAAACAGGCAATGCAGTGCAGACGTGACAGTGGGAAGACAGACTGCGCCGATAAGGAAACTGTCCAGGGGGAAAGAAGGGAGCCACCCATGCCTGCAACGCAGAGGCGAAAAGACCACCGCCCAGCTGGAGGGGAAGATCAACAGATCATACAGAACCAGGACCCAGAGGCAGGACCCCCGCCCCAGCTGGAAAGGAAGATCAGCAGATCATACAGAACCAGGACCCAGAGGCAGGACGCCCCCGCCCCAGCTGGTGCAGGAAAGAGCAACGGATAATGCAAAGGAGCAGGACCCCTACCCAGCTGGGCAGAGAGATAACCTAACCAAAGCAGGGGCCCAAGGACTATAAAAAGGACTGGAAATTCCACACATTTTTGTGGTCGCTGGCGGGGCTTTTTGATCCCCTGGCCACCCAGCGCTGTTTTTGCTCATTTATATCCTGCTCAATTAATAAAATTCTAATTGGAACACTGAGTTTTTGATACTCTTCTATTACAGTACCCCTCAGCATTGATAAAGACACGATGTAGAGAATAATTCAGCAGCTGCAGAACAATTTTGAATTTTTACTGTCTTTTGGTTAAAAAAAAAAAACAAACAAAAAACCAAAATAAGCTTAGGGAGTCAGGAAGTAAATGGATGCATTGATTTAATGCACAAGCAGGAAATTGGTAACTACCAATGCTCAGGCAAGCAGATAATGCAGTGGAAAACACAGCTTCACTGGCAACTGTGTTATGAATAATAAGAGCCATTCATTACAGTTCTAGTTTTTTCCGAGTTTAAAGTTACTGTTAAAAATGTATTAATCTTGTTTGAGTGTATTATCCCAATTACCCCCCCCGTTTTATTTTGTAACCTCCCAGTTCACCCCCCTTCCCTTTTGTTAAGTGCCATGTGGGCTGTCCCGTGCCCCGCACGGGTGCGGGGCTCCGCCGCACCCCACACACGGGGCTGTGCGGCCCCCCCCCGAGCCTGTCCACGGGCGGGGCTCCACCCCCGTGCGGGGTCCCGGTGCCGGGGCAGGGCGGCCCCGGTCCTGCCCGGGAGGAGCACGGAGCTGTGCTAAACAACCCCCGACCCCCGAGCCTGCCTGCGGAGCGCGGGGAGGCGCGGGGCCTCCCCCGCCACGGGACTGTGCAAGACTTTAAAAC
>VXAX01005639.1:259-138058 GCA_013399835.1 Leptocoma aspasia
GCCTCGTTATCCGAGGGTGCCGCAGTTGGAGCGGTTTGCAAGACAGCCACAGAGCAAAGGCTTTTTGCCTTTTACTGGGGAAGTCCACGAATTTTCTCTCTGTGTATGGAAACCAAATCGCACGTGCTCCTGTGCACAGCACCGCGTTTTATCCCATCACACTCTTTCCTTTCTTTCCTCAAGAGCTGCAAGTCTGCAGCATAAATTATATTATTGTATAAATATTTGTTACTCATTTTTAAAAATAGCTCTCTGGGAAATTGTTACTAACCAGGAGGAAACAGGACAGATTTAGTCCCACAATAAGATCTAGAAAAGGAGATTTTTCTGCTTGCAATGAGAGAGTGCCAAGGTATATCTCTTTGCAGGCTCAGCCTAGAATTGTTGGTTTACTGATTTTTACAAAAACCAGAGGTGTCACAGATGAACTAATAAATATTTTCTATTCAGCACCATTTAATGCAAATGGCTGAACAGATGATTTCAACTAATGCATTTGTCTTCTAAAACTGCAGCATTAAATTTTGTAATCCTACTGTCAAAAAAAAAAAAAAAGGTCAATATGACATTACAGCTGTGGATCCCTAAGTACTGTAATCAGATATCACTAATCTGGACAATTTGTGTGAACTCAATACAGTTGCAGTTCAATTTGAAAAGGGGAAGATTTGTTTGATTTATCACATTTTTTTGTGCGTGCAAGTTGAAAAGTGTGCTTGGTTTCCGCTATAAATTGTATCCATGCCTCATCACTCCATATTTTTAGAGGTATGCTGACATCCTAAGCACAGTAGGATCTATACTTGACATTTTAAAGGGGCTTTTATAATTTACGTGGATGTTTGATACAACATATTTTTTCAATCTGTAGTGTGGGAGGGTCATGACTTTGAGCTTTCATTTCCCATACATTCTAGGAACAGCTAATTTTAAAATGTAAACTATAGCTTGCATATATTTTCCAATTCTCTGCCTAAACTATACAATGGTAACTTGCAGTGTAATTGCTAAATTTCTTATGTAAATAAAAGTAGCTGTAGTGGACAGAATTGTCAGACTTTTATCTACCTAATTGTCAGCACGGATTTGATTCATTTTGATCTTTTGATACTTATTGTAGCAGATTAAAAAACTTACATTTTATCTTGCTATTTTTAGCAAATAAAATTCATGGAAATATTCTATTACATGTCAGACAATACTGTGGTTGTCTGGTAAATAAATAATACTTAAAATTACAGTCCTGTTACTGAGAGATACGCAGAGAATAGCAAGGGATGGGAATTGATGCAGACAAATTATAACCATCTCTTTTCTGATGATCCTGACCATAAACAGGGAAATTTCACTTATATATCGATTTCAATTTATTAACCTGTCCAGAGTGAAAAGCAACTACTGAAACATTGCTCAGTTTCTGTGTGTTTTTATTATATTATTTGATTTTATTCAAAATTCTATTTGTGTTCAGCTTTTATGTTTTTATTTCAGGAAGAACTTGGCAACCTAGAAACTGCAAATTCTAAGAGATACTTCCTTTTCCATCATATCTCCTAATCCCTATATGGAAGGAGAATGTGTGTCTTGTCTAATGTGTTGTTTCACAGGGTAGATTTTTTCTTCTTAAAATATCTGAGATTTCTCTTACACTAAAATCTCTCAGAAAGAATGCAAAGGAAAGCTCCAAAAATTTCATAACAGTTATGGGCCTTCTAGTTATTCTAACTCTACACTCTTGACTCTGTTTACCTTGTAATTTAGGGATTTTCAGGGTGAGTCCCAGGGGTTCAGGAGTACTTTTGAAATCACAGCACCAGGACATGAAACCTGATTCCCCTCTGGATGGACCAGGGCAGAGCTGGGAAAGGTTTGTGCTGCTCACAGCAGGGACGGGGGTCCCGGGGGCTCCTGGGCACTGAGGCAGTGCAGCTGAGCCGTGCTGAGCTCAGATCATCAGAGACAGCCCTGCTCTGGCCCGTGCTGCACGGGGGCTGCAAGGGACGAGCTGCAGGACCTGAGGACACAGGAGAGCTCAGCTGTCAGGGGGGAGCAGGGCAGGGCTGGGACAGCGCCGTGATTCCTGCACCTTCCCGGGATCCACCTGCCCGGGATCCACCTGCCCTGGGCTCCCCTGTGTGAGATTCACCTGCCTGGGATTCACCTGCCCTGGGTTCACCTGCCTGGGATTCACCTGCCCTGGGCTCACTTGCCCTGGGCTCACCTGCCCTGGGCTCCCCTGTCTGAGATTCACCTGCCTGGGGCTCACCTGCCTGAGATTCACCTGCCCTGGGATCCACCTGCCCGGGACCCACCTGCCCTGGGCTCACCTGCCTGGGATCCACCTGCCTGGGATCCACCTGCCTGGGGCTCACCTGCCCTCCTGGGCTCCCCTGCCCAGGGTGTGCCCACCCAGGTGTGTCACGTGCCGTGTGCCTGCTGGGAGCACAATCTGATGTTGCTTACATGCACACCGTCATGCACAGCCTGTGATATGATCTGTTCAGAGCTATTCTGCATATTCAGTTAATATTTAAGGTGTAATTATATTATTAATGCATTACATAAAGACAGTGCAGCGTTAGCTTGTGTTAACTGGATGTGTTCTCCACCTGAGCACTCACTCAGTCCTCTCTGGTCCTGCCACATTCTGAACACGAAGGAACACAGATTTCTCTGTCCAGAGGCCAGCTTTGCAGACACTGTGTATGTTTAATAAAGTGCATTCACTGATTTTTCACTTCACTGTGTGAAGACACTACACAAGGCTGAATGCTGAGCTTCATAGACATATACTGCTAAAATTGCCTTGCCTATTATAAAGATAAAAATATCTTTTTGTTCAAATGTTCTGCTTGCTTCTTTACAAATGAAGGAGTTAAATACTGAAAGGCAGGTGGATGCTGTAACTACTTTAGAAAAAGATGAATAGGGCTGATGGCTAGAGCTACAGGGAATCTATTGAAGGTCCAGATGCAGACATGGTTCTTACTCTACGCACAGTTCAAAGTGGGGTGAAGCTGCCTGGTTAATTGGCTATGAAATAACTAACCTCTGGGAGAAAATTGCCCTTGTAGTTAATTGCTTGTGTTCAGGGTAACATGTAGCCACCTGGCTGATTAGTGCCCTCACCTATATTTACACCCACCCACGTTTAAATGCAGGCAGTATTGTCAGGCTGGCTGCCTGCATTCATCTAGTGGCCCTCCTGGATTAAAGAAAATATGACCATCATGGTCAGTTTTGCTTTTCATTCTTCTTTTATCTCCTTCTGAATCCCCCATTTCTCACATAAGAACAGCAAATTCAATCCTAAAGTAAATCCATAGGCTTTAGCAGAACAGTAGCGGAATGAATTTTGCCCCAGTTGTTTAGTTTGGTCGTGTTACAGAATCATCAGGGCTGGAGTGGGGAAGTAAAATCTGACAGCCTAATGGAAGCCAGAAGGCAAGGCTGGTGAAGGCGTGGAAGGAAAGCAAAATGTTGAAATATAGACAGGAAGTTGTGGTGTTTTTGTGATGGAAAAATCTGTGGGAATAGGTAGGACAAAGACCCCTCAAAGAAGGTATTAAGCTTTTCTGAGGGGGAGAGATGGAGAGGAGGGAAATGATAAACAAGTTGCATGTAGAATTGTGTGAATTGAAATGTCTTTGTGCTCTTTGCCCCCCTGTGTTTGGCAGTGGCTGGGGTGGGCAGCGTGTCCCTGGTCCCTGTGAGCCAGCTGTGCTGAGCCCCCCGTGTCCCTGCCCTGCAGCTGGCTGAGCAGCTGGGATCTGCTCTCTGCTGGGAGAGGCTCAGTGTGCAGGAGGGGGAGAGGGCCGTGGAGAAAAGTGTCAAAGGAGCTTCTTCAGACACCACTTTCCCTCCCAGTGCTTTTCTTACTGTTGCCTTGTCGGTGCTTCCACATCTCTCATGGACTTGCTGATGTTTTCCTGCTTTTAGAGGAGAAGAGCTGCAACTCACCACCTTCACTGAGGTGTGAGAGCTCAGCAGCTTTGGGTCCAGACAACAGGAATGTTACACAAACCTGTTCTATAGATTTACATGTGATATACAGTGACTAACTGAGCAGAGATTAAGGCTGCTCCTTTGTTCTCCAGATGTGCCTTATTTCTTCAGACAGTACATATGCCACAGGTGGTCACACAGAAGAAGTGATGGAGTCATGAATGGAAGCAAACCCATGGAACAAAGGGGGTTTTCTACTTTTGCTTAGCTAGCTAAGAGCCTGGCACTTTGTCTAAGCTTGTCATTCAGAGTCCTCCACCTATGAGCTCTCTACCTCCAGAGAGAAATTCGTCTCACCTGCATTAGGTGGGAGCCCTGCTGTGTGTGTCCATGAAAACAGAGAAATCACAGTCAAAAAGCTTAGCTCAGACATCTGGGTTTTCCACAGCCCAGTGTTCAGTGAGGTTAATTCATCCTAAATGATTCATCTGTCCTGCAGCTCTCTGACTGGGAGAGACAGCTCCTCTCCAGTACCAGAGAGAAGGCCTTAGAGCCCTGCTCAGATTGACAGTCTCTAAACACCCTGGCTCTGTTTGGGGAGATCAGAAGGCTGAGGTGAGTGGTTCTGCCTCGTGGAATCCAAATCTCTCATGCTCTAAATCCTGCAGAACAAACTTCAGTTTAACATATTAGCCCTTTCTAATACTTCACTGTTTTCTTTTATATGAATGACTTATTTTACTCTTTCATTTACTTAGTTGAAGTGTAAACTTTGTAAAGAGAACTGAACACTATTTCTTTTACTGATAAAGGTTGTAGTACAGTTGAAGGTATAGGGAAGCTATGGAAACCTTGCTCCAATGGGATGCAGCAGATCTGTGAGAATTGTGACAGGAGAGGGGGATTAACACATCACAACTCTAAGTGATAAGGACCTGACAAGGGTAATTTCCTTCACATGGTTGTACAAGGACCTGCATATACAGAACTTGAACTTGAGAGATAACACAGACATAAAAATATACATAAAAATGGTGTGACAGGAAAAGATTATGTTAACAACTATTTCCCAGTCTGTAAAATGTGGGGAAAGTGCATAAATTCATGGGCTGGTATGAGAAATTGTCTCCCTTAACTCTATTGTGTTATAATGAGGACCTTCCACTTGTATTAAAATGGAGCCTTTAGAAGCTAGCAACAAAAAGGGTCCATTTGTATTAAAGATTTGTTTAAGGATGGGCACTTTAAATCGTTTGACCAATTTGTAGAAGATTTTAATATTCCTGGAGCTCAGTTTTCCCGTTTCCTTTGGGTAAGACATGCTGTTCTTTGTGAATTAAAAGAAGGTATAGAAATGCAAATGTAGCAGATTGAAAAATTGTTGTACAAAGAGACTGTCTCACTAAATTGATTTCAAGGCTATATAGGACATTGTCAGTATCCTTAGACAAAGGCAAATTGGAAGTTAAATAGAAAAATGAGAGAGATTTAGGTAGAAATCTTAATATACAAGAATGGAAACAGTTTAATAAAATGGATTTGTATGAAAATAAGACATCAGGTTGTTCAATTTAATTACATCCTACTCAGAGAACCTATTTATGCTCTCTAAAATGGCAGAAATATAGAAAGAGATTGCTACTATGCTATAATAACAGCAAGGTGCTGCATAGGGGGTAATGTATACATATACTTAGGTATTGTATGGACATCAAATGTTTTCACAGAAAGGTGTTAGGAATTCTGCAAAATGAGACCTTTTGGTGTGTTTAGACTGAATTTTAAAGACTTGTTGATTACACCAGTGGGAGAGAGATTTCTTGTTGTGTTTCAAGGAGTTTTTAACAATTTCTTCCTGTGTTTAAACACAAGGACATTAGAAGGCCAGAGGAGAAAGATGGTCTGTGTTATCTGTGGTAGAATATTTAATTTATTCTATGCCTCAGCATTTTATTATTAAATATTCCACAAGACTAGTGAACAGAATAAAGTAAGTTTAAGCTTGTGAAGTGTATGGGTTGGGTGGAAGTGAAGGCTGGATAAACAGATAGGACAGTGAGATGTGAGGGAGGAAATGCTACTGATGGTGAATTCCAGCACTGCCGTGCAAGGGTTGCCTCCAGAGCCTGCAGTCACTTGCTGTTTAAATAAAGGCCTGTAAGTCTTGCCTTTGCATCTGGAGTATCTGTTGTCCCCCTGTGGCCTCAGTAAAGGCTTTCCCAGGTGTCTCAGGTGTCTCAGGTGACGGGGCTGGCTGCTGAGGGTGTCAGTGCTGCTGGGCTCAGGCGGGGAGGGGAGCCTGGCTGTCAGCTGCCAGGTGTGCTCACAGCCTCTGGAAATGCCAGTCCTTGCAGGTCCTTGTGTTTGGAGGACCAGCAGGAAAATGTTTGAGGGTTGTTTCTTCAAGTCTGCTGCACGGGATTGCTCAGGAGCTCTGGAGAACTCAGAGAGCAGCCACGAAAGCGGCCCCAAGAGCCGGGGCTTTCTTCCAGCCTGGAGGCACGGGGATGCTCTGGTCAGTTCAGGATGCTCTGGTCAGTTCAGGATGCTCTGGTCAGTTCAGGATGCTCTCGGCAGGCATGTTTTGGGGATGCTCTGGGCAGTTCAGGATGCTCTGGGCAGGCACAGGGATGCTCTGGGCAGTTCAGGGTGCTCTGTGCAGCACGGGGATGCTCTGGGCAGTTCAGGATGCTCTGGGCAGGCACGGGGATGCTCTGGGCAGGCATAGAGATGCTCTGGGCAGTTCAGGGTGCTCTGTGCAGCACGGGGGATGCTCTGGTCAGTTCAGGATGCTCTGGTCAGTTCAGGATGCTCTGGGCAGGCACGGGGATGCTCTGGGCAGGCTCAGGGATGCTCTGGGCAGTTCAGGGTGCTCTGTGCAGCACGGGGATGCTCTGGGCAGCCCGCAGATATCAGTGAGAACAGCGAGAGAGGTGGACCTGAGAAGCAGCTGCCGCACTACAAATAGATAAAGGTTCCTTACTGCGAGGGGTGGAGCAGAAGGAAATCTCCCGAGTACAAACGTCATGTCCGTGGAATAGATGGAGTCCCTGAGTGTGATCCCAGGAACTGCTGGGATCAAACCTCCTGGTACGGCTCCTGCTCTGTTTGGCAATAGAAAACTGTTTAGCTTTTCCTGTTAATTTTTGTAGTTACCATTAAAGGCAATACCACAACTAACATTATATCGGGCCAAATTAAACTAGTGCGCCGCTTCTATTTTTTTTCTTTCATGCTGTGGCATTTCCTTTCCCTTGAAAACACTCTTTCACTCAGTCTAGCAATTAACTGCTTGAACGGTATAATAAGGAAGCAATTAAGAGGTGACAGAGAAAAATTAACACTCCATTTCACATTAAAGGCCAAGTGAGTATCCTGGCCATTGTGAGTTAAATGTGTCTTTGAAAACCCCTAGTTTGGATGTATTTTCCTTTTGAATAAGAAGCCAGCTCCACGTTTTTAGTCTAGAGTCCCAGTCTGAAAATGGATGATAACTAATTGGGTGCTGTCTGCTTAAACAGCCTGTATTAATTGCAGTTCTACTGTAAGTGTCAAGGAAAACAAACTCTTTGTAATGTGTAGGCACAATGTATGCAGCCCTAATTTGAATATGCATGTATCAGGGCAAATAAACCAAACTACTGCATGCAATGTTGCCATGGCAGGCAGCATTTGCATAATAAATAAAAGCTATCATGAGACTTTCTTTATGAAGTTCTCAGCTGTGTTGTCAGCTATAAGAGGCGGCACTAAAGGAGCCAATATTGAGAAAGTAAGTTTGTTTTGCTCGCAATTGCAACGCCCCGAGCGCCGTCACTGTCAGGGATGGGCGCTGCGGTGGAGCGCGGGGCTCGCATCGCTCTGCGGGGTTCGCTCCAGCGCAGCAGCCTCGGGAACGCTGCCCCGGGAGGGCCGGGGTGCGGGCACAGCCCGGGTGGGTGCGGGGCACAGCCCGGGTGGGTGCGGGGCACAGCCCGGGCAGGGTGCGGGCACAGCCCGGGTGGGTGCGGGGCACAGCCCGGGTGGGTGCGGGGCACAGCCCGGGTGGGTGCGGGCACAGCCCGGGTGGGGGCGGGCACAGCCCGGGTGGGTGCCCGGTGCTGCCACGGGCTCGCTGTGTGCCCTGTCCTGCGGCACTGACCCAAACCCCGTGGCTCTGTGAAAGGCCGGGCTGGACGATCCCGGGGGAATTTCCAGTCCGAGGGATTCTGTGCTCTGTGATTTGTGACAATCCGACAGGCGGGACACGCGGAGAGGTTCCAGGGCTGACGCTTTGTATTTTATGGGCAGCCTAAGGCTCCAAACTTGCAAAAGTGTTTTAGCAGTCGATAAGATCGAGGTGTACTGGGAAAGCTCTTGGGCTGGGATGTGCCAGTGAAATCAAGGATGTGCCGCTCTAATTCCAGAGGAACCGAGGTTGGTTCTGTCTCTCAGAGATGGTCCTTGGCTTTTCCATAACTTACTGAAAAATAACACAATGCTGAAACTTATAAGAGGTTTTTCAGAGTGACTACCAGTTGCTAAATGAAGCCGATCCCTGGTTTAGTTTGACATTTGGAATCTGCACGGGAATTTCTGTTTTGCTTTTCTATATGAATTGTATTTAGTAACAGATGTAGTATCTTCACATTATTTTTGCTGTCTTTATTAAATTGTAAGGAATAAGCTGACTATCAATATTATATGAAAAGTAAGCAATGATTTTCAGGTTTTATTTTGCTCTGAATGTCAGAAATTGTACCTTTATCTGGGTCTATTTTTTAGCTAATGGATGGATCATGTAATATCTATAGTAAGTAATATCTTCTCCTAAACAGAAAAGAAAAAAGTCTCTTCAAACAAGTAACCCCAGATCTCATACAACAGCACAGCATGTGTCAATTCACACTGTGTCATGTGACATGAAACTACTTAATACAACCTGCCTTGGAGTGACATTTGTATTGCCCATATCATAGAATAATAAAAAAACCCCACACTTTCACAAGAGAGGAATTATCTTTTCCAGTTGATGGTATTTTGCTATTTGCAGGTAAAAGTGAAAACCAGGTAAGGGTTAGTGAGCTACCTTGAAAAGAAATGTTACAGTAGGGAAGAGATTTGATAAGAGCCTAAGCATGCTGGCAATGCAAGCAAAGAAATGTTTCTGTTCATGAAAGGATGGCTCTGTCTTCAGATGTGATTTGAACTGAAGCAGGGGAAAACCCAGAGAGGAAATCTCAGCTTTTGAACAACAGGCTTGTGAGCTAATTAAGGCTGAAATAAGATTTTAAGGAAGGAAAAGAAAACATTATCTATTGCCAAGGACCGAGGGCACGTTTTAATCCCACACCTCTCACTGCAGGGGATGGGTAATGCACAGACACCCCAAAGAGGTGCAGAGCACGGGCAGAAGGCACCAGTGCTGGGTGTTCTCCTCCCCATCCCACCTCTGGGCTGTGGCTGCTCATGCTGCCTCATGAGAGGACAGTTCTGAGGTCTGGTCCTACCCTGAAAACATTGAATTTTATGGTTTATTTACAAAAATCCTGATTTGCTCCACAGCTAAGGGCAGTGAGTCCTATAAAATCTGGACAGGGAAGTAGCTCACGAGTAGTGAGAGCCATCCAGAGGCCCTGGTACTTTCTGTGCTCACAAGAAACTCCCCAATCCTTCTGGAGGCTTTTCTATTTAGACTGGATCTTCTTCATACCCGCAGGAGTCCCTTTGCAGTAGCATCTCATGCTGACGTGCAGTTGTTCCCATCTTCCTGCTGCTCTGACTGCATCTCCTCATTGTGTGTCCCCAGAAGTGACCCAGGGGTGTGGCAGCTCACATCCCCCAGTCTCCAGCTGCACCTGGTGCTGCAGGGCACTTTGCACAGGCCCTTTCCTGCAGCCCAGGAACTGCACCTGGGTGTTACCTTTCCAAAATGGCCATGGAAATAACCTGGGAGCCGGGAATACAGATGGCAAAAACATCCTGCCACGGACAGTTTCCCTGCCAGAATGTCTGTGGAGGGCACTAAATGTCCCCATTTCGGATGAGACTGGCTGATTTCTGCCCGCTGCCTGGGTGACACTGCTCCTTGGAGGAACTCTCCTCTTCTGGTAATTTCTGCAGTTTGAACAGCAAGGAACATATTCACATTGGGATATTGAAGATACTTTTGGACAAAACCTTGTAACCTCATTGGTCTCTACAAAGTTACACAGCTTAGAGCAAAATTGCACCTTGCCAATGTGCTGGAACTTGTGTGACTTCAAAGTATGGAGATCTTGGAAAGATGAATTGTAAATTTATTTCAGCTGTTTTCACAGATTTTTTTTGTTACGAAGCTACATAAATAAGCTTGCAGTGAATGTTTCTTGCTCTCCTGCCATGGCCCCATGCTGCCACTGCCATGGCAACCACGGAATCTCCTCTCCTTCCCCATCTCACCTCCTGGGCTCTGATGGCCGTGGCAGTGCCTCCCTCCCATCTCCCAGCTCCTCATGCAGGATTCCCCTCCCAGTCCCTGGGGCTGCTCTGTCCCCTGCTCTGTCCCCAGGGCAGCAGTCCCACTGCTGCTGGGGGGCTCAGGGAGCAGGGACACCGTGGTTAAGGTCTCCCACTGGTTAGGACTCCTCCAAGCAATGCTTGGGAGGGTCTGGATGATACTCTGTGGACATGTTTACACACATCATTTCTCATTGAAAATGGACAGTTTCAAAGCTCTTTAATCAAATCTTGAAGCTTTAAAAATGTAGTCTATTTCATACAGGGGATATGTCTTTTTCTTCACAAAGGGAGGAAGGCACATGTCAAATCTTAGAAATGAAAATAACATGACAATTTTGAAAACCACCATGAAATAAGGATTTATGAGTTTGTTGATCTCCCCTGGGGACCCGAGTGCAATAAAAGCAGGAATTGTGCTGACTCGGGTGGAAGTGAGGAACATGTTCAACTTGGAGGCAAATGGTTTTGTGGCACAATCCAGGGATAGAGCTCAGCTGTCACTCAGACTGTTAATCCCTCAAATCTGTAGCGCTTGAGGATTAATTTCTCTAAATATTGTGCCAAATATAATAGTCTCTCTATCTCTCACACTATTAGACAGCTACGAACTACAAGGAGCCTTTTGTCTCCCTAATAGGATTCATCCCTAATTCCAAAGTCATAAAGCACAAATTTAAAATAAAAAAACCCATGAAACATTTTCCACAGGTAGAAAGAGAAGAGTAGGACAGCTGTAAAGCCGTAATCCTGGGCCCTGCTCCTGCCCTGTACAGCAGCCCTGCAGCAGGAACAGGCCAGGGACACTGGGGCTTCCTTGCTTCTGCGTCATCCTGATACAGAAGATTTCCAGGTGACGAAGAAGGGACAGTGATTCTATGCCCTTCCATTGCCATAGCTTGATTTGGGGGCATGGGTGTACACCAAAATGAATACACTCCAAATGACCCAGCTATTGTGAAAACAAAGGAGAAAAATAAAAATTGAAGCAGTGGCAATGAACACAGTTCAATTTTCAACTCTGAAGGACATTTTGTTTTGAAATATTAGCTCATTTTTAATTTCTGAGAAGTCAGACTTGAGATGCAGCATTTTGCTTTCATGGCTCCAAATAATTTCAGGTTAGTGAGTTTTATTCTCATTATATGAACTTTTTCTCCCAGTTTGGGATGGCAAACACTGCAAAATTAACAAATAAATAAACTAAATAATTAGGTTATTGACAGCTTGCATTCTGGTCAGAACTCCTTAAGCCCAGCATATGAACATTTGCATTACAGCTGTTAAACATGCCATTTCATTCCAAATGATAATTAATTAGCTTTGAAGGTGTGAAGTGAAATCAAAATCCAGAGTGAGTTAAGACTTTCACACTTTTGCTTTTAGGTGAAAGTGGATATAAAAACAGAGGAACACTGGATGCAAATGGTTTCACTGCTGTAGTTCCTGGAGTCTAAGAATAAATGGATATCTATCTATAGAAGTGATCTAATGGGATTTTGAAATGAAAAGGTTTTCTTTATTGGAACATTAACTAGATTCTTTGACAAAATGGAAAGCTGAAAATTTTGGTCTGTCAGCACCTGAGTAAAGACAGAAAACCTGTTATATCTGTGTTAAAAGTATAACAAGATCGTGTAACTAGAAATGGAAGAAGTCAGCGAAAATTAGGAAGAAAGGAGGCTGGTTTTAAAGTGAGATTAATTAACCATTGAAGGAGCATCCCAAGGGGCACGGTACCTTTTCCAGCACCTAGAGTCTGTAATTCACAGTGGGATATGTTTTCCAAGAAGATTCTGTGACAGTGCAAATTGTTCAGCAGGGCCTGGGGCCCAGGGGAAGGCTGGGCTGCTCAGAGGGGAGGGGAGCACGGTGCTCCCCTCTGGCCTTGGCACCTGCAGGGTGGCACCTGTGGGACAGGTGAGAGCCAGGGGCTCAGGCTGCAGCGTGCCTGCTCTGCGAGCAGGGTCTGGCTGGGGAGAGGGGTGCAGGTGAGCATGGTCCAGATGTGCATGGTCCAGATGTGCTGCCCTGTGCAGCTGGAGCCCAGGGCTCCGTGGGGAGCTCCCTCTGGAGCAGGATGTCCAGGACCCTGCAGCTTGGGGCTGACTTTGCCCTGTGCTTTGCCCTTGTCTGGTTTTCCTCACCCCTCCCTGCTGCTCCAAACCTGCTGTTAAACTCTGCTGCTGTGCTGAACCCCTGTTAACCTGAAGGCATTAGAGAAATTGGCTGGAAAGCTCAAATCCTTCTTGGGGGTCAGGAAGAAGAGTCTTACAAATGACAAAGAAGAAAATAGGAGTCAATGAGACACACAATGGTACGGGGAAAATATTCTCTTTTACAAAATCCAGTGACGGAGGGAATTCCCCAGAGGAAGGAGAGTAAGGTGCTTCCCATGTGACAGTGAATGACAGCTTTTTTGTGTACTGTGCCTTGACAGTTACATTTTCTGAGATGCAATGACAAAAGGGACACTAACTCTTTTCTCAGAGTTATTGCTAACTCACATCCCAGTTCTTCTCCATTTCCATGTTCTCCATTTCTAATCCAGATCTTCCCCTGCTTCCAGTGAATCCTGCACTGGCCTTTGCTGCACAATAAGATTTGAATTACTGAAAGACCACAGAAAAAAGGAATGGACCATCTTTCTGCTCCCTGCCCTAAAAAACAAGCATTCCCAGCTCCCTCTGTAGCACCTGCTGCTGCAGTGATGGATCAGCAGCACCGGGAACCACAATTCCCAGTGGCACCAGGAGATCCAGCATGGAAGCACAGCCATGTGCTGTGGTGGCAGCAGGAGCTGTCTGGTGCATTTGCTGTTTGGTGGGACCATGGGCTGTGGGCCTGCAATCCTGCAAAGGGCAAAGGGAGCACACAGCCTAAGGCAGAGTGTGGGGTGCCTTCTGAGGAGTGAGGTCCCAGTCATCCCCTGCAATTCCAGGCCCTCCTCACGCCCCTGTGACTGTTTTTCCAGTGGTAGCCCTGGCCCAGGGTCTCCTCCTGGTCCTTTCACCCACTGTGGGGTGGGTGCAGTTCTCTCAGCAGGAGAACACACACACTCCAGCACCACAGCCCAGAGATGCAGCAGTGGAGTTTCCTCCTGTTCCAGGCACAAGGCACTGAAAAGGGACAATAACTGGCTGCAGTGGCTGATCCTGGAAACTCTGACTTCTGTGTGCATTTACATATTTTATTGACTCTTTTTGCAGTCTGCAGCCACTTCTGCCTGTTCCACTTGCTGCCACTCTTTCCTGTGCAAGGGTGGGATTTATCCTACATAATACCTGCTGCAGAATTTCTATGTTTCCTTCTGATGAAGGAAAAAGGGATCTAAAAGGAGCTGGCTGAATGGAATATGCAGTTTTGGAGTGTGTGAAGCCTCTCAGGCAGCAGTCAGCGATCTCAGAGTGAGGTGTGGTGAAGAGCTCGTGTTGGTTTTTTGGAGGGCGCAGCTCCTTGGCAGAGCAATCCCCAGAGGCTCTGCCTCCTTCCCCTGGCTCTCTAGTTCAATACCATGTTTGCTTTGGTCTTGTCTTATTTTTCTTCCCTTTTTCCAGGGAGCCTTGCTGGCTGAATTCCTGGTGGTTTTGATGCCTGATTCACAGCTTTTGGCTTGTGAGGTGCTGCAACAGGGAGGCTGATGTAAGTCCAGCTCTTGTTCTTTAATTCTGTTCTCTAAATTCAGCTTCACGGGGTAACAGATAGAAAACCCCAGCCCTCCCTGCAGGTCTCGTGATGGCCTTGATCTTTGTGTTTTTCCAGCTCCAGCCCCATAAACCTTCGGAGCTAACCTCGCAGCTGCATCCTGCTAGGCTCTCCCACACAGGTCAATCTCATTTCTAGTTTTGATTGTTACAGTTTAAAGATAGAATTTCCCTTTCTTGCTTCACAGCATTCAAATGCTAATTAGTTCCCTTAAATGTCTAGGAAGTTATCCCAGTTTACACATATATGGTTTATTAACTCATGTTCATTTCAAACCTGTTCTTTGATGTAAGCTAATGGAATTATTCTTTTAGAATCTCTTTAAAAGGTGACTTCTCTTTCTTTCTTGATGGATAGTGTTTCTCTGAAGCACATTTGTGAGTGTTTGCCTTTGGAAAAAATACTTGCTTTTCATGGGTTAATGCTGAGTACTCCTGGATGTTAATGCAACAGATAAATATTTGTTTTCTATATACAGCAACTTACTTTTTAGTGTTCTCACTTTTACTCTTTGCTGAAAAAAATATTTATTTTACCTCCTTTTCCATAGTTAATAAGATGGAACAGACCAGGTTGCAGAAATACATCTGCCTAGAGAATATGGCTGTGTGAGCCAGCATTTGTTTCCAGCTGTTTTCTTGTCATTAGCTTTTAATTTCAACAACTACCTGCTTGTGCCTCTCCTCTTTTTCCCCACCTCAGGTATTCCACGCTGTTATTGTGATTGTCAGTTCTGTTCTGCTTGAAATGTTTCCGTGTAAGTTGCCATGGTTACAGGTGCCAGAATTGGAAATAAATGAAGGGGGTATCAAGGCACCGGTGTGACTCTGATGGAGGCTTAGCACTAAGATGTTAGCTATTATTTTGCTGGATTCTATGATATTTGATGATGGATCCATTTTAATAGAATATTTAAATGCTTGCTTGAATATAGATTGCACTAAAATAGAATTATGTAGAACTGGATTTTAAGTAAATTAATTTTTTTCTTTTTAATGAGTACACAGCCTTTGGGACAGTCTGTACGTGAGTGTCTAGAACATTTACTGCATAAATAGTAAGAACATATTTGACCATATCTACTACTGGAGCATGGACAAGTGCTGAGTACAACTCTTCAGAAAAGTCCAAAGAGATAAGAGAAGAAATTTTTAGGAAACAGAGAGCTGCTTCAGAATGGTTTCTGATAGCTGACTGAGGAAGATACTTAGAAATTGGGTGGATGCTGTCTCTTCTACAGTCTGTGTAGCAGAAACAACTGCCTGCAAAGTCCTGTGGGAGGCTTCTGGTGGAGGTGCTGTGAGGGTTTCTGCCAAACCAGAGATCTCTCTTCTGTTTCTCATTTCATAGGCTTGAGACTTAACCAAAAGCTCAGCAAAGTCACTGGAGAAATTCCCAGTGACAACAGTGAAATTTGAATTGAATCTTAGGTCAGCTGTTTAGCAACCTTTTCCCACACTGTTCAAAGTGATTTCAGTCTGTTTTAAGTGCTCTTCTCTTCCAGGTTGTCTCGGTCAGTCAGACCCTCTCAGTGTGCATCTGTGGGTAATGGGTTTCATCTGTTTCTTAACCAGGGGCATGGCCAAAATATGGGAGCACTGCTGAATGTCTGAAATGGGCAGTAACATGTCATGCTTGTCCCAGAGAAAGTTCCTGCTTTCCCACCCAGTGAAGGGGTGGGTTTTCCTTTACTGGTATTATCTGTCCCCACTGCAGTCAGCTGAAAAGCTCCTGCTCATGTGAAAGGAATTTCTGTGTATGTGTGAATATGCATTTGTTTATACACCCATATAGTTATGAATGTGCAATGAAATATTTATATTTTTGAAGTAGCTTTAAAATAAGCTGTGGCTTTCTATTTTCTGAAATGTTATTTTGAGGCCAGTAGAAAAAGGGCAAAGAGTGTTTCCCTCTAGCGTTGACTAGTGATTATAATTGGATGGTAATAGTAACATGAGATTTAACTAAAGATTGAGGTTTTTACAGTAACTCAGTTTAGCATGTCAAATGCAGGAAACTGGAGCAAATGGAGGCAGTTGCTGTATTCATCCTTTCCCTGAATTTGTATCTTCATTTCTCACTAACCCTTCCTCTAGGAAACTCTCACTGAGAGTATTCCACCTTTAGCCAGGCCAGAGCCTTTCAGAGCCCATGGCTGCTGAGGTTTTCCCTGGTTCATCCAGTTAAAAATGTAAAGTTTAAGTTCTTAATTATGTCTGTGGTCACCTTTTGTGTACCTTTGGCATTTCTGGAAGGGGCAGAGCCTGATCAGCTTCCCCTGCGTGGAGGAGCTCCTGCAGAGTAGCCAGGGTAACTCCGCACAGCACGGAAATATGCTTTGCAGCCACCCTGGGAATGCCCTGCTCCAGTCTGTGAATTCTGCTCACCAGCTGGAGACCTCAAAGCTGAGCACTTTTAAGTGCTTTGTCCTCTGTCCCTTTGTCAATCTGGGCCGAAATTTTTAACTCTCTGTACTGCAGGGACTGTCAGGGGGAAGCTGGGGAACAGCATCTGCTTTGTTTGAGCCCTCAGCAAACTCGCCCAGCTCCCCAAACGGGCTCGTGCTCGCCTGGGATTGATTCTGCCTGTCCTTAGGCGGAGGGACACTCCTGTGCCCAGGGTAAGAGGAGCTGCACCAAAACCAGGCCTGGAACAAACCCCGTGAGCAGAGCAGCATCTGACGGGCTCCCGAGCCTTCCCGGGCACCCTGACCCCTAACTGCTGTCCAGCTGATGTCCTGGGCAGCGCTGTCACACAGCAGAGGCGACCCCCGCTCCCTGCTGACAAGGAGCAGAGCCGGCTCCGGGCTGGCTTTGGGCTGGCTCCGGGCTGGCTCCGGGCTGCCTCTGGGCTGGCTCTGGGCTGGCTCTGGGCTGGCTCTGGGCTGGCTCTGGGCTGGCTCTGGGCTGGCTCTGGGCTGGCTCTGGGCTGGCTCTGGGCTGGCTCTGGGCTGGCTCTGGGCTGGCTCTGGGCTGGCTCTGGGCTGGCTCTGGGCTGGCTCTGGGCTGGCTCTGGGCTGGCTCTGGGCTGGCTCTGGGCTGGCTCTGGGCTGGCTCTGGGCTGGCTCCGGTGTGACTTGGGGACAGCAGCGGCTGCAGGAGCCACAGCTGCGAGGGACAACAACGACCGCTAGTGGCTCACGGCATTCCTTCCGAGATTGCTGGGACTGGGAGGGAGAAGCAGGATTCAGAGGCGCTGTCCCTGTCTGTGGCGTTCCTGGACAGATGACAGAGGGCTCTGTGTCCCCAGGCCAGGCACTGTGTGTCCCTGCCTGGTTTGCAGTGCTGGAAACGCCTGCAGTGAGTCCATGGAGGCAGGGAAGTCAGCTGCTGGCTGACAGGGACAGGGGACACTTTCTCTAAGTGACTGGGTACCGTGCAGGGCAGTGGAGATTGCCCTTTATACATCACCAGACCAAAATTTAGTTTCTGCTGCCTGCCCCTCCCACAATGCCCCTTTTAAAAATCCCTGCGTTCTTTTGCAGTCCCATATGGCAGAGAAAGAAGAAGAATCAGAGCTGTGTTTGTGGGTAAAGGTGATGGAGTTTGGTTTGGGCACTGGTCCTCCTGTGCTGTCAGAGACCCCAGTGCAACCTCAGTGAACACAGATCAAAGTGGCACAGTTCAGGTGTAAAACAGCAACAGCAGAATAACATATCACTGACTGGTTTGGGTTGGAAGGGACCTTAAAGATAGTCTAGTCCCATGGCAGGGACACCTCCCACTGTCCCAGGCTGCTCCCAGCCCCAGTGTCCAGCCTGGCCTTGGGCACTGCTAGGGATCCAGGGGCAGCCACAGCTGCTCTGGGCACCCTGTGCCAGGGCCTGCCCACCCTCCCAGGGAACAATTCCTAATTCCCAATATCTAATCTAAATCCACCCTCCTTCAGCTTAAAGCCATTCCCTGTGTCCTGTCCCTCCATGCCTTGTCCCCAGTCCCTCTCCAGCTCTCCTGGAGCCCCTTCAGGCCCTGGCAGGGCTCTGAGCTCTCCCTGGAGCTTCTCCTCTCCAGGTGAGCACCCCCAGCTCTCCCAGCCTGGCTCCAGAGGGGCTCCAGCTCTGGAGCAGCTCCGTGGCTCCTCTGGACTCTTTCCAGCAGCTCCAGCTCTGGACTGTACAAGAGCTGAGTTTTGTGTCCCATCAGCTCTTTGTGGTTGCAGACATCCCCCAAATACCAGTCTGCAAACCTGAGTTTTCACTGGTTCAGCTGGTGTGAGGAGAGTCTTGAGCAAGGATAGCTGAAGGTCATCAGCTGAGCACCAAATGCAAAAGCTACACCTTGTATTAACAAGAAGCTAATTCTTTGCAGTTGGCCACAAGATAAAATAAGGACAGGGCAGGTCAGGGCATCCACTTTGGCTCCAGAGGTCTGCACTGATTTATCCTGTGGGAAAACTCTTTTCCAGGTAACCCCAAATCTTCCAGTCACAAAAATGCTTGGTTGTAGATTCAAAGAATGACTATGTGAGTGGTTAATGCAAAGCTGGGTCCTAGCTAGGGTGGAAAAAAGAGGAATTTCTTCATCCTTAAGGGAACTATTAGGATACATATAGCAGGGTATCACATCAGTGAGGTATCATACCCAAAACTAAGAGAAAAAGAAAGATGCTTTTCATGTTAAACAACAAGTGCAATTCTAGGGGGTTTTTGTCCTCTGTTAGTTTCTGCCTGGAAACATGAAACCATTTTAGTCATTTCAGCTGCGTGTTAGTAGGTGGCAGTCTTGATCAAGTTTTGAAACAGCGAAGCCTCCCTCCCTCCCTCCCTCCCTCCCTCCCACTGGGACATGCAGGGGGATGTCTGAACACACTGCCCTGCTTTGAGGGTGCTGGGCTGTGCATGCTCAAACCTGGACAGCTCTGGGCATCCCTAGTGAGTTTTTAAGGGACCTGGTGAAATGGGAAGTGACACAGAGAGGTGACATCACCAGGGTTAAGGTGTAAATGGTGATTTTTAGCAGTAATTGCTCCATCTGAACCCCTCCTATAAGCACCTTACTGGTTCTGACTCTGCCTCTTGCCTGTAAAAATGGATAAAATAATTTCCCTGCTTTGAAGGATGAATTCTGGGTTATGTGGCAGTGGAACTGTGGACTTAGGCCTTGGACTGCTCTGAAAACTGAGCACACTGGTGCCACAGCATCTTTCCTCTCTCAGCTAAATCACGTCTCAGGTCTGGGCTGACCTCCATCTCTGCCAGGAAGAAATGGGAGGGCTTTCTGATCTGGGTTAAAAGCCCTTCTGTGCTCCTCCTTGGACTCTGTCCCAGTTTGATTTGTCTATGGCAGTAGGCATGTCACCTTTCTTGGCTCTCAGAGCTGATGGCTTTATGTTTATCATCCAATATGTCTCTCAAAAGTCTTAGCCAAGAGAGATGACTTGCATGTGAGTCCACCAAAAAGAGCTATTTTTAAAAGTGATCATTCCAGATAAACAGAGTAGAACACAGGTGATGGATAGTGCGTTTCTTCCCGAGAAGCTTTATGTACCTGGAATATGACTCCATTAAACTGCACTGAATGCTGGAACAGTCATCTGGTGAGCTGCAGAGAAGTGCTATTTCCAGCACAGCATTAATCTAAATGGACATTTTCACCAGGTTTTAAAATATTGATTCCTTTGCGCTGTCTCCAGTTGGAGATAGCCGTGGTTCAGGAGCTTGGATGCCCCTCCAGGGGCAGGTTTTGGGCAGGGCTGGGGCAGAGGTGTGTGTGGCACAGCAGAGGAGCCAGCCCTGCCCTGCTGCTGTGTTAAGTGTGGAGGGAGGGAAGGCAGTAGGCAGCTCAGACTTGTTTTCATTCCTCCTGACAGAGCCTCTTCTTGGAGGCTCTATTAGAAAAATGGATTGAATCCTATCTCTGCACACTCAGGCAATGCCACAAGGCTGTTAATAAAGATTTCAAGCCATGAGGGATATCTGGTCTGGCCTTTCCTCCTTGGGCAGCATGAGAATAGGACTCAATGCTCCTAAATTCTCCTCTCCTCAGCTGGAGTACCTGCTGTGTGAGTTTTTTTTCTTAACCAGCTCCTGAGGAATTTTGTGCCATCCTCTGACTACTACAAAAAATCAGAGTGGGGAACAGAGGGTAAAATAATAATGGACAAATGAGCAAAAAATATAGTTATGAATCCCTGCTTGCTAGATAAATGTACACTGTGTAATCTCACTTTGGAAGCACTGCAAAGCTCTTCTCATTCTAAAGGGTTGATGGAAGTTACCGGATCTTGAAGCAGATTGCAGAAGTCCTCTGGGAAGGAAGTATCTTCTTCTGAGAAATAAGGCCTCCACTGTTAGTTCCTGCCTTGCTCTCTTTGTTTTGGGAAAGAGGTACAGGAAAGGTTTCCAACAGAAACATTTTAATGGGAATAACTATTGACCTGTCTCAGCCATCAACAGATCTTTTTTTTAAGGGGATGGTGGTGGTTTTTTTGGTTTTTTGGTTTTTTTTTTTTTTGGTAACATGACTATTGATGGCTTTGCCGAGCAGGAAAAGCTGTTTTCAGGTGTCCGTTCTGCTGGCCCTGAGAATTTGGTTTTAGGAAGGGCTGTGGTCCCTCGAGCACGGTGCTGAGGTCCGGGGTGACCCCAGAGCAGAGCAGGGCCCGGGGAGGCAGGGTCTGCTGGCAGCCTGCATGCAGCGCTGCAGCCGGGGGAGATGCAGCTGCAGGAGCTGCAGGGGCCCCCAGCAGCGGCAGCTCGGCCTGGGGAGCCGTGCAGGGGACAAACCCTGATGGCCTGGGGGAGGTGGCAGCCCTGGGCTGTGACCCTGGCTCTGAGTGGCCCTGGCAGTGTGGACGGTGCCTGCTGGCAGCAGGAGCTGGCTGAGCAGTCAGTGCCCAGATTGTGCTGGCTGCCGTAAAACAGGCAGAATTTATGGCTGTGATGCAAGAGCTGGGTGGTAAAAGTTTTATGGACTTCTGGTGGGAGCCAGAGTTCCAGGGAAGCTGTAAATCCTGGAGGCAGCGTCTGCAGCCCTCCAAAGGGAGAGCGAGGCAGGGACTGCAGCAGAGGGGTTTCTTCAAGTGCCAGCAATGAATGATGCCCGCGGCACACAAATCCGCCCTGCACCCAGAGCCTGTCTGTGCCGAGCCCGTGCGCGGCCTGTGGGGCCACCAGATGGCACCTGGTCCTCGCAGCACTCGGAATTTGCTTTTTGCCCTGCTCCAGCTTGTTAGCTGCTGCGAATGCTAACACTCTGGGTGTTACTCCTTTCATTCCGAGTTAATCATCTTCTATTTTTTTAAGCGATAATTTGGAAATTTGGTAATGCTAAAAAGCCTCGAAATTATTGCAGTAGACTCACAACTAGTGTTACAGTTATTTGTAAAAGAGAGCCCTTTGAGAAAGAAAACTTGCACCCAATATATAAATATTTTAATGGCGTCTAATTGGATTTAAACAAAACTTCCAAGCAAGTTAAATTCCTGCTTTAATATCCAGGATCATCAAATGTGTGTGATTACAGCAATATATAAAAATCCAGAGTGATGGGGAATTATTCCAAATCACTCAAACCTCCACCAGGAAAACCTTAACAGAGAGCTGCTGCTGACTCTGTGACAGAACAGAGAGCAGCCTGGGGTGATGGGGACTGTTCTTTGGGAACCCTAGAAATGATAAACTAAATTGGAGTAATTAATTCAACAACACAGGTTCATCTTCAGATACAAATGATAAATACACATGCTAGAGCAAATGCCACAGGGTGTGGAAGAGACAAGGGACCCTGTTGAATCTATCTGAACTGGCTAGTCCCATAAAACTGCCTCTACATTTCAGATTTTCATCCACAGAGCTTTTTGTCCAAACTACTTGGTTCTCCCTTCTGGGGGATCAGAGGCTAAAGGTGAGTGTTTGCAGCTGAAACTTCAACATTTGTTTTCTTCACGCTGGCAGGGAGTTACGGAGGAAAAAGCAGTTTCTCCTCTTTCTCTTGGCAGCCCCAGCCTCTCCCAGGGCAGGCTGCAGCCCTGCCTCTGGCTCCTGGCCCCGCATGCAATGCCCCAGCATCATTCCTGTGCTGTTTGCTCCAGCTCTTTGGCATCTGCTTTGCTTCCTGAAAGGCAGCTGGAGCTGAGTCAGTCCTTGCCTTGCACTGAGTGTTCCACATTTACACACTGAGTTCATTCATTGGTAAATTCTTACTGGTTTTTGCACAAAGATCTCTTTTTCCTGGATTTAGTTTGGTTTTTTATCCAGTCCTCTGTCATTTCAGAGTTCCTTTTCAGGAATTTTCATTCTGATGCTCCAGGAAAAGAGAATTTTCTGTGGAAAAAAATGGTGCTTACACTTGGTGGATGGCTTCAGTTTCCCAAATGGCTCGATCCATAGTGGTGCAGGGTTTTTCCCACTGCCTGCAGGAATATTAGAGTCTGCTCCTGTCTTTCCCTACTGATGAATTTCCCAGTTACAAATGACACTGCTGGGTGTGGGAGATGGTGTCCACCCCCTGTTCCCAGTGGTGCTTGTGCCTGTGAGAGACAGTGAGATTATTCTGAACTGAAATTGAAGATTTCTGCCTTACACAACAGTGTTTTTATTGAAACTACAAATCTGCAAAATGGTTTGCAGTTGCCAAAATGTCTTGTGCTGCTTTTCATTTCAACTCAGACCAACAAACCCAAATGCCAGGCCTGACTGGATGGTGATGTTTTAATTTCTAATAATTTCCTTCCATTTTAATTGGGAAATTTAATCCTATAGCTTTAAGAAGCTGCTGTTAAGTTTGAAGCATCATAAGTGATTTGGGAAAAAATCCCAACCTAATAGTTCAGTCTGTAAAAACAGACTCTCTCCTTGTTGGAAATTGCATTTGCCCTTCTCCACATCAAATTTCTGAAAAACTCTACTCCTGTCTGGAGTGAGTGATCTGATCACAGCTCCAAAGTCCCCCTCTGCTCCCCGTGCTCCTTGGCATGGTCAAGGTAGGATTTTGCTGTTTTGGTCCCTTGCAGTGGCCTGTGCAGAGAGCTTTGGTTTTTGTTTGTTTGTTTGTTTGTTTGTTTTTTATTTGTTGATCTCAGGGTTCCTGCTAAAGCGTACCAGCAGTGTTAAGTAATGAACTTTGCTAACACATTGGGGGAAGTTCTAAAGACAAATTAAACCGAAAAGAGCACGGAGTAATGTCATATAAATATTTAATGTAAACTTATGGATTACATTGTCCTGGAGACTGCTATCAGAGGCACTCTGAAGCCACATGTGGCCTGTGATAGCTAGGCAGAGGCAGCTTTAGCCACGAGTTCAGGCTCCTCTAAAAACTCCTCCAGGGACCACTCTGAAGTGGTAAAATTTTATGACTAGCTAAAAAATCTGAGTTCTGCAGCCAAAAATAAGTACTGTTGCATTTCCTCTCTGCCCTTTTGAAATGGACATAACTTGTATTTTTAACCCTTCTCCACCAAAACGAAGGTGAGATAACATGATCTGGGGAGAAAAGTGGCAGGAACATGATCTGGGGAGAAAAGTGGCAGGTGCTGCTGCAGAAAGGAAGCCCTGGAGCTGGCAGCAGTGCCCAGGTGGTCTCAGAGCTGAGGGAAGCTCTTTGCAGCAGCTCCTGGTGAGTTTGGATTGATGTGACCAGCCAGGAGCACTCTGCTCCAGCAGGACCTTCCTTGATGAGGAAGAGCTCCAGTCCCTTTGGAGATCCCTCTCTGCAGGGGGTGCACCCCAAGGCTCCAGTGCACAAGTCTGCAGTGTCTCCAGTGTCCCAGGGCAGCCTCAGCAGGTCACCACGGCAGGGGCCTGGCTGGCACCTCCAACAAACCTTTTCTGGGGGAAGGAGCTGGAAGTAGCAACTTGGAGTTAAAGAGTCTGAAGTAATCCCAACAATGGCAGCTTAGGATCTACATGTCCAGAAAGTTTTATCGTGCCAGAGACATCTGTGTTTTTCACTCTACTGGGTTTTATTTTCAATCATTTTTCTCATTAAAAAAATGTGTGTATCTCATTATGTCTTCATATCTGAGCCAGCATTTAATTCTCTGATTACATATGGTCGGTACAGCATGTGCCATTACACCCACCAAAATAGTGAAATGACAGTTCCCTTTGCAAAGTAGAAGACTAGAAATAACTTTCTGCTGAGAGATGCTGTTAATTTTTCTCTCTTTTTTTTTTTCCCCCTAATAAAAGCGAATATATAAGTGGCCATGATTCAGACCTCAGAAAGTGTTTTCTGACTAGTCTGTGGCTTGTCGTATAAGGGCTGCACTGCAGCTTTGATATTTATGGTATATTATACCCACGTAAGAGTTATTTTAAAAGGCTACAAGAACTATCTGCTTCTTGTTTTATGTATTATTTATCAGTCTCTTATTCTTTCCTTTATGCCACAGATTTTTATGGGTTTTTTCGGTGTCTCCCCTTGATGTAACAGAAGCCAGGCTGCTGCAATTGGCCCTGGAGGTGTTTGCAGCTGGGCTGGGCTGTGTCCTGCTCCCTGAGCTCTAGGTGGCTCTGGCAGCTCTTCCTTGGGAAGCTGTGCCTTTCTGACAGCACCCGCATTTTTCACAGTCGGTTTTCAAACTTCACTGCTGTTGTTCACCTTGTGTTAATTTCTTTTTTCCCTTCAGCATGTCCTCCACCTTAGGAGAGCTGTCCTTTCCCTCACCCAGAAAATCTCTGCTGGTTTGTGAGAAGGACTCAGGGCCGCTGTGGACGTGGGGAAAGGCAGCAGCAGGCTGCTTCCCTGGCTGGACAACAGAGCCTGAGACCAGCACTCCAGCCCAGCAGCATCAGCTGTGAGGGCCAAAGCAGCTCCCAGCAGCCGAGGGCAATAAATGCCCGTCTGCCACACTCATGTGCAGCAAACGCCTGCTGATGCTGCAGCAGTCCCAGAGATCCAAGAGGGGCTTGGTGGGTGGACAGCTTCCCTCCACTTAGGATGGAGGAGGAATATTTAATAGAAATTTAGAAACAATTTTTAAAAAATTCAGCCTCTTATTTCTTCATTCTCCCTGTTAATGATGTCTCCTGGCACGCACTTGCAGGAGAAACCAGTCTGTCAGCTCCTGCATGGGCTGCCTTGTGCCTGATTAAATTCATGGAAGGCATTAGTGCTGCTCATCTCAAACACAAACCAGCTTCTTCAGGGCACGAGCTGGTGCAGAGGAGCCTCAGCTCTGCTGCCTTGTGCTGGGGAGTGCCAGCAGTGCTCTGGGGCTGGGCTGGGCCAGGGGAGCACCAGGGACCCCTTTGTCATCGTGCTGTTCCCTGCACTGCCAGAGTCATCTGTGTATTGCTACCTTTGGCTCCCTGCTGTAGTCTAAGCATTGAATGTTGCTCCTGGAGATAATAAAGAACCAGCTCTACATTCACCCAAAAGGTATCAGTTGCAGTTTAATATTATTTTTCCCTTATTGCTTTTTTTCTCCTCTTTCCATGAACTCTGATTAAATCCCTTTGAGCATCTGTTCCCTTCCATCACCATTTTATCAGGTTTTCAGAGCAGTTCTTTGCAAACCCATGGTGCTGATTACCCTGGGCCTGGCTGTGCTTGTTGCTGTGCTGTGGGGCAGGGACTGAGCTGCTTCCCACCGGGAAGGCTCAGTCACCAGCCTGAATCACATGGGAGACGTGTGACAGCCAGCCCAAAGGTCACTGCCAGCCTCATCCTGCCGCCGTTGTTTGTTCCAATACGCTTTGGTGGGTGGATCTCAGCACGTAAGACAAGCCCAGGAAATGGGTGGGTGTTTGTTCAAAGGAAAGGCCAAATGTGCTTTTCAGCAGGGTTCACCTTTCAGGGTGTCACTGTCTGCGATCTGTGTTGTAGACTGTCCCTGCTCTTTGAAGCTGCAATACTCTGCTTTCCCCTGATGTTGATGATGTGCCTGGGAACGTGGTTCCAGATCTGTCACTTACTGTGTTTGCTACAGTCTGCACTGATGCACCCTTTTCACTTTTTCTAACAGGTATTTTTTAAATTAAAGAAAAGGCAGATTTCTTAGCAGAGCTTGGTTATTCATCAGTATTATTAGATTCTCCCTCTCCTGATGCTAGGAATAGAAACCTATGAAATTACTGTGGAGGATGAGCCCTTAAAACAAAGCACCGAGTAAGGAGGATGGGAAAAACCCATACAGCTGAAATGCAGGAAGAGATTTCATGTGCCAGTGGTGGGGGGTATTGCCCTGAACGCTGGGTGTGTCAGCTGGCAGGACCTGGCAGGGGAGAAGCACGAGGCAGGCAGGGAGGGGATGCCATGGGCTTGCCCCAGGCCAGTGCTGGGGGCTGGCTCCTTCCCTGCACAAGGAAGGGAAGCACCTGGCTGGACCTGACCTGGCAGGGAATAACAGGAGCTTTTGAGAAATAGATTTGATTTTTTCCTTGCTTCCAAAGCTTCCAAACACCAGGAGAAAAGGTCATGCCTTCTTAAAACCTTGGAGGAATACTTTTCTGTCACATTGCAGGAGCACAAACACCTGGCTCCTGTACAACTGTTTGCAGATGGTGGTGTGTTCCAGCTGGTTTGCCTAAAAAGAATTGGGGAGTTCAGGCAGCTGCAGAAACCTCTGCACTGGCAGCACTTTCATGGTAACAGCCCCCACAGGCAAGGTCATCCTTCCTGGCTTTATCCTGGAGGCTGCTTGCTGACCTTGCCTTGGAAAGGAGCTTGGCACCAGGGAAGGGCTTTCTTTACAGTCTGTTCATCGTTCATCCCTCCTGGTCAGGTTCACTTTCAGTGGGAGCCTTGAAGAAACTAAATTTGCCATCAGGGGATGTCCCCAGACTGCTGGAGTTTGAGCAAGAGCTGGAGGGAGAGAGAAGTACTCGAGTCCCCATTTCTCCCAGTCACAGGTACCTTTCCAGTAAGAACCTGTGTGTGTCTGGGATGTGATGGTGAGCCTTGCTCCCAGCCTGGGACCCTTCTTGTGCAGGGCTTTGTCTCTGGCTCAGCAAGGACAGAAACAGAAAGGCAGCCCTGGCCCTGAGCCCACCAGAATTACAAACAGATGAGAGGGGCTCAACAGGGCAGCACAGGAGGTGTCAGAGATCCTGTCATCCCACCTGTGCTGCAGGTACAAACTGATGGATCTTAGGCATGAAGGAGGAGCTGCAAAGCCTGCAAAGTGCAAATGCCATCTGCAGCAGAAGCTGCTCCTCCAGGCAGCAGGGGAGAGCAGCTTCCAGCCTTCAGCTGTGACCACGCTGCTTGTCCACCAGCTCTGACAGCTGCTGTCATGGCTCTGCTGCAGACACAGAGCCTGCAGATGTGCCACCACCTAGAAAACTCCTGGGTTTCCCAGGAAGTTATTGTGCTGGCTTTTTCCCACCTTCCTGGCATGGGTTAATAAGGGCACTGGGTGCTGGATGAGAAAACATGCAGCTTTTCTCTTTGGGTTTTCACAGGCACAAGGTTCACCTGTGGTTCAGTGTTTAACTAAAATTGAGGCTGACAGCTTTTCCCTATAAATTAAATTAATGAGATGTTTGAACTACTGCTAAATTACTTGTGCAGATCTTTGCTGTTTGACATTGTCTCTGGGCTTCCTTCCCACACCACCCTCTGCAGCTGCCCTCGTGCCCCTTGCCCGTGCTGGGATTAAAGGGCTGGTCATTACTGGGCTGGTCATTACTGGGTTGCTGGTGCTGTGTGTGCTGGGAGAGGTGGCCACATGGAATTTGCACAGAGAGCCACTCCTCTGCAGGGGAGAAAGTTTACTTAACAAAAGAAAAAAAACCCAAAAGCAAAAAAAAGAGCACTGTTGCCATTGTAAGCTGGCAGGATGTTTTGTTGTTAGTCTGGGGGCTTTGCACAGCAGCAGTGCTGCCCCACGGAGTTCATGTCCTAGCTGGTTCTCTCCACTTTGCCCACCAGCCTTTTACTCAGACCTGCCCAGCCCCTCACAGCAGCTCTCACCCTGCACCTGTCATCAACTTCCAGTCCTTTTTCAGCTAAAAAGAGTTGGCTTAGCAGAGGCAGTTGATAACACTAACGAGCTCTTTTGGCCAAATGGGATAAGGGATATATGTGGGCAGAAGCAGGAGCACTCCCTCCTTTTAGGGGGAGAGCCCTAGTGAGTGGGGGCAGTTTCCCTGTACCATCAGCTGCAGGAGCTCAGGGGCTCAATCCAGTTTGGAATCAGCTTGGAGAGGTATCAGGACCCTGATGATTATGGGAAGCCTGTCTGGAATAATTCTGCTCCCTGAGTAACTCTGGAAGGGTAGGAAGGTGGGCAAGAGGGGAGGGTGTTTCATCTTCAAGAAATGCAGGGTTTAAAAAGAAGCATCTACTTTGTGGAGCAAGCAGAGCGAGTTATTTAATGAACAGCAGCCTTGTAGGAGACAAGCTTTTTAAGAGCAGAAATTGAAGCTGGTCTGGTTTGGTAAAGCTCCCCGAGTGCTTCCTTTGCTGTTGCTTTGCAGAGAAGGACTTTTCTTCCTCATAGCACAGCTCCCTGAAGCAGAGGAGAGAGGCATCGTGACCAGGGAGCTGTGGTTGCCCAGCTGGGGAGAGAGCACATTAGCTCTTGGTTGCTTGAAAATTAATCTCAGCAAGTATCACTGGCAGAGGAGTTAATAGCTGTAAAACAGATAAGGAGGCTAAATGCAGGTAGTGAGGCCATTTTGCACATACATCATGAGGGAGTTTCAGCTGTGGTCTGGTACCTCAGGGAGCTAGGTATTTCAGTGCTGCTTGTGGCCAAAATAAAACTGTGTTTGCTTTAAAGCATTTCAAATTTCTTTTTGTCTCATCTCCACTGCAGTTCAGGAGGGATGTAGAAAGTGATGTTGAGTAAGTTACCTTCTTTTTCTACCACCTGACCTCTGGCTGCATCAGTGCAAACACGTCCTGAAGGGGCAGGGCAGGCATGGAGTGCAGGCAGGACAAACATCCGTTTGTCTGGAAGTGCCTGGGAGTTGAAGCCAATTACTTGGCCATATCCCAAGGTTCTGTTCCAGTAAAGGTAAGATTCTTGACCATTGCTCAGCCAAATACAGGATTTCTTGTGCCACTGGCAGATTTGCAAGCTATGCTGAGCTGTGGATTTCCAAACAGGACAACATTGTGGCCAAGCAGAGCCATTTGTCTGATGGATCAGTGTTCTGGCAGAGTGGTTTAGCATCCAGGACTCCCCAGCTCCAAGGGCCTGAATGCAGAATTGTGTGTATCTGGCAGTGTCTTTGCATCTGACATTCCCATCAGATCAATGTTTCCATGGGGAATCCAGATGCCATTTTATAATCAAAGCATTTGATATTCTTTGAGAAAACTTAGAATTCTGTTCCTTTCTGAATTGTCAAACAAATAGTTTAGTCATTAAGTTGTTTTTTAAAATACCATCTCTTTCACTTTCTCTGCTGCCATATTCTGTTTAATGCAGACACAATGCAGGGAATGTCAAAAGAAGCAGACTAGAGATTATCTAGAGCAAGAAATGACAAAAATGGCTATATAATATGGACATGGCCTGTAAGCCTTGCAGCTCTCTCTGTTAGGTGGAGAGAGGCTGAGAAGGGGGGAGATGAGCAAGGTGGCAGGGACAAGAAGAGAGAGGCTAAGGCAGGTGCTGATGGGGAAGCACATGTGGATTCAGCTCAACAAATACAGTGCCTTCACCTGGCCTCTGTGAGTTGTCTCTGTCCGGGATGTCCAGTTTGAATGTCACTCCACAATTCTGAGCTGTCCAGCTGCCGCTTAATCATTGGCATAAGGATACTTCAGGCAGACTTGGGTGATGTTGGCCTCTTGGGCTGATGCAGTGTTTCCCCAGGATTACCAATGAGTTTTGTGTCCTTTCCTGTTTGTGTTTTCATCTGAGATTTACAGCAAGCAACAATGAGAGATGCCAGAGGGCAACTTTTCAATTCTTAGCAAAATAAAAATATGTGCCAGGGTTCATGCATATATTCATGTGGACACCTGTGTTATTGAAACACATTTCCTTTGCTATTTGTGATCTATTTACTTGAACCACTCTAAAATTCAACTAATGCATAATACTGAAAAATCTCATGTGGAGCTGGGTAGAAAATATGAAGCTTTATTTTGTGCTAGAAGATCCTGCACTATATATTACCCACTTTTCCCTTCAGGCACTTCCAGCATGGAGCCTCACCCTTGCCAGGCTCTGGTGCAAACCCAAGGAGTCTGAAGAGGCTGTGACCAGAGCAAAGCCTTAGGGGTCAATATTTGTCTATTAACCATACTCCTGGGCAGTATTCATTTCTCACCTAGTACTGAATTTACTTTATGTCTTGTCTGGTTGTTTAATGTTTTCTAGTTGACTAGAGGAGCTTACACTCCTGCCAGGCTCATGTTCTGAGTGGATAACTCTCCCAGGGAGATCTCAGCCCCCAAGGACTTCCCCTGGGACTCAGAGAGAGGAGCTGGTGCTGTGCTGCTGTGAGCCCTGAGGCTGCTGAGCAGAGAGGTGCAGGGCAGGAGCAGGACCTTTGCCACAGTGTGATGTCTGTGGGAGCTGTGGTGAGGTCCTGACTCACTGCTCCGCCACCCTCATTTATCTCCTTCTCTTTAACATGTCTGCATGCAGCTCTGGGCACATGTGCAGAACTTGCTGCTGCAGCACATCAGCCTGAACAGGGTCTGAGAGGAAGAGCAGCCGTGGAGGCTTTCGAGTCAGAGCCAGGGAAGAATACCAGAGAAGATAATTTCCATGTCTGGAAAGATCTCTACTCTGGTGTCACAGTGCCACCCGTGTCCTGTGGGCACGGGTCCTGGCGTGAGGGTTTTGCTCCAAAGCCACACTGTTGTGAGGAGCCTGTGGTGCAGCCCAAGCTCACACTGTTCAGGACTAATGAAGATCATCAAGAGTTTCATTCTGTGAAATTACAGAGCACTGAGCCCTTCCCATAGATGGGATTTCAGCCCATGACAACTTGCCCTGTTTGCTGCAGGGAGCTCGAGGCAGTGGCACTGGTTTGATCTCCAGTCAAGCCTGGGTTTGAGGTCTCTTACCTGCAAAAAAGAAACAAATTAAAATATTAGAAGCTACCATGCTGATAATTGATTCTTCCAAGAACATTTTTCCCAAAGCTTAAAGCATTTCCAATAGCAAGAAGTTATAATGAAGCCTAAGTGTATTTATGAAGTGAAATCATTAACAATGGATTAGCCAGTGGAATCCAATTTCCTTTTCCATCGGTGATGCTAACACAGACTGGAATATCATTGATGTATTGGGCATCATCGTCATCCTCTTAACTGAGAGAAAAATTGTATTTGCCATTCTCCAGTGGCTGCACTTTGCAGGAAAAATGGCACCTTATACAAAGGATCAAGCCAGAATCTTAATGGAGAAGGTATTTACAAGAAAATAAATGTGCACATAAATATTTCACAGGCATCTCATACGTGCATTGTGTTTCATTTTGTTTAATGTATGAATGTAACCATTTTACTTGTGTGGATTTTTTCCTCTTAAGCAACGTCTTGAGGAGTTTAATGTAGAGAAATAAATTTGTGTGAATGTCTGTAGTGTTTTATAAGATAATATATGGGAGAGGTAGAGGAATCCTTCTCCTAGGAGTTCTTTTCCTTAAAGAAAAAGGCTTACCACTCTGTAAGTATTGAGTACTAAAAGCTGTGTGTTGGAAGCTTTGGTCCCTGCTTTGCTGTCCAGGCTGTGAGCCCTGCTGTGCTTTCCCTGTCCCCTGAGAGGAGTGGCAGGAGGCCCACAGCAATGGGCTGCAGTGGCAGGGCTGTGGTTCTGGTTTTAGTTTAGTCCAGTTTTAGTCCAGCAGACACAGCCTGGAGCAGAGCAGGGGTCTGGATCCAGGGAACAGCAGTGTCTCAGAGCGTGGCTGCTTTGCAGCTCTCCTCTCCCAGCCCCTCAGGAAATACAACACCAGAGGTTTCTTGTAGGGCTCCTTGAGGCTCCTCTCTCTGGAAAAAGGTCTTGGTTCAAAATTCTGCCTCTTGATGTCTCAGTGCTCTGCATCTTCCCCCACCCCACGCCGATCAAACGTGAGCATTTTAACAGCCCTTGCCAGGGGCTCGGTGTCCCCAGGAGCTGGAGATGTCCCTTGATGTGTGTTGGGGACTGGGACAAGCTGCTGGCTCTGCAGAGGGGCTGTGGCAGGCAGGGTGGGCACTGTCCCCACGGGTCACTGCTTCAGAACAAGGTGCTGCAGGGTGCTGTGTGCCTCTGCCAACTGCGTGTTTGTTCACATTCTCTGCTGCTTAAACCTTTCCTCTCTGAATTTTTCTCTGCCAGAATAATATGATTTAGGGAAAAGTCCCGGGGGCTGCTGATGGCCAGGAAAGTCAGCTGCTGTGCTCCTGGGGGATGTGGTGGTGTAATTCCATGTGCAGCCAGGTAGGTACCAACTGTCTTTTGCTGATCTGTTATCAGGGCTCTTTCCATAATGAGAACATTTCTCCAGACATCAGACCACTGTCTCAAACCAAATATGAAACACTAGATTTTGATCCTAGTGATATAACAAGACAGTGATTGATACCAAGCAAAAAACCCCCAACACTTTATTTAGGGAAAAGTAATTTTTGGGAATGTTATTTTAAAAGTGAAGACATGGAAAGTTTAAATAGAAAGCAAACTGTAGCTTTTAATGAAATCAGTGTCTCTTTTCCTCCCTATTAAGATTCCCCAAACCAGTCCATTTCTGAACCAGCTCAAGGTGACCAAAGGTAATTCAAATAGAAATTTAGACCAGATTGCATTTGGACTTGTCCTGAGTATTAATACATGCAACCATGATATTTTCTCATTGTGTGAACTCTAGAGAGAAAAGATAGGCTGTTTGGTTTTTTTAATGCTGGTGCTAAAATTATCTGCCAGTTTTGAACCTTTCTGTTATGATAGTTGCAGTGTTAACTCCCACAGCCAGCTCTCCCACCGACACAGGAGCAGGGGAGCCACGTGGCTGGGTTTGTAGTGCGCCAGATCAGCTCAAACCGTGCATGAAGGAGGCTTTGCTCCAATCAACCACAGAGTTTTTCTCTGTCACCCACTCCAGGAGAGGGCTGACCTCACTGGAGGGCTGGAGGAGATGGTGGTCAGAGGAAGAGTCCCTAGAAGAGGTCAGTGCTTAGTGCTTCTGCCTTTTGACAGGGTGGTCAAATAAAAGCTGGAGTCTGGGTGAGGTTTAGCAGCCAGCAGGAGCTTTGTTCCTTACCTTCAGGCAGCATGTGATGTAGTCAGCACGTGACGCCAGGTAACTCTCGTTTCCTTGAACAGCACTCTGCTTTTGTTTTGCAGAAATCCATGAAATTCTACACAGACAGTCAGGACTGAGCTTCAAACTGTGCTCTGCAATCACTGCTCAGCTGCAGTTCCTGCAGAGCTGGGCTGGGATTGCCCCATGCAGGACACCAGTGCAGCCATGCAGCATGAACTGCAGCGCCGGTGCAACGTTTAACTGCTGCACCAGCAGCGTGGGGCTGGGCTCACCTCCGCGCCTGACTCACCCTGTCTGGGCATGAGATCACTGTCTGGGCTCCAGGGAGGCTGCAGAGGCCACAGCAGGGCCAGCACCACAGCCTGGCTACTGCTCCAGCCCCATGGCCAGCATCCCTGAGCATCCCTGTGGTCAGCGGGGCTGGGCCGGGCTGGGATGGGCCAAGATGAGCTGAGCTGAGCTGGGCTGGGCCAGGATGGGCTGGGCCAGGATGAGCTGGGCTGGGCTGGGCCAGGCCGGGCTGGGCTGGGGTGAGCAGTGCACAGGGGACGGGGGGGCACAGCTACAGTCCAAAGAAGGAAAGAGAGCCCTGTGATGGAGAAGGAGCTAGTGAAGGAGAGGGGGGTGTCTGTGCAGAGGCAGCTGTGTGTCAGATCAGCCCAGAGCAGAGTGTTTTCCCATCCAGGTGGTCTGGGGGCACTCGAAGATGGGATGAGTGGGCTGGCACCAGTCTGCAGACCAGACCGTGCTGGGATGCTCAGGAGAAGGATTGTGAGCCCACAAGCAATTCTGCCTTGGAGCAGCCCCTTCCCAGGGCTTAATTACCTGCTCTGGGGATTGAGGCTTCTGGCTGTGATTCCCTGTTTCTCCAAAGGAGACCTGGGAGCCTTGAGAGAAAACCAGTTGTCTTGAACAGCCCGTCCTGCAACTAGAAAAGAAATCTATTTTGTGATTAAGTTATTCAAATCAGAATGTGCCATATGCAGCTTTTCCCAATGGGATGCAGCCAGCAGATGCATTGGCAGCCCCTTCTCCCCCACCCCCCTCCAGCTCACATTGGCTAGAACAAATGCTCATGAACCAAATAACAACCATGCTTTGAAATTCGGGCCAGTCTCTGCTCTGCCTGTATAACTGAGGCTCTGGGATGTGTCTGAGAGGAAATGCCAGGCACACAGGAAATCTGCAGGGCAGGGACTCGAGAGCATTGTCTCTCCACAGTGGTGCTGTAAGGAGTGGACCATGCTGGAATAAGAGCAGTGAAGTAGAACAATATTTCAATGTATGCTCCACTGGGGTGGACTGGAAGTTGAATATATATTAGGGATTGAGTTTTGGGACAGCGTCTATGGCTAAAGGATGGGCTGGTGAGAGTTTTCTGATATTTTTTGTATTCTTCCATCACCTACAGAATTCCAGAAGGGCACAGGTAGGAGGAATTTCCTTTTGAAGGTCTGGGAGCCCCAGCCCCTTTCCTCCTGTGTTACAGTGAGCACCAGAGTGCCCCAAACCCCTTCTCTGCTGGCTGCCCTTGCAAATGCATTTCCTGAAAACCTTAAGAGATTGTGTTGGAAGTGACTGTTGGTGTAACACCCACTTTGTAAAAATGCTTTTGTAATAAAGTCATGTTTATGAATGAAAACAAGCTGGAATTAAACATCTGAATTGCTGGAGTAAATATATTGGCAAGACAATATGGAATTAACTGATGGAGCCCTGGTCGTATGGAATTTATATCTTGTGGTTTTCATAGACACATGAGATGGTGTTCTGCAAACACTATACACCACCTGAAATACATTACTCAGCAATAATAATTACATTTAAGTGTGTTCTGCACAAACCCCCTCCTGAAGTATTTGTTGGGTGATGGAAACTAAACAGGTTTTCAAAGGTCATTGCAGCTTTATCAATAATCATATTAAATTTTTCCCCAAGCTAAGGTGGAAGGAAAAGGAGGCAGAGAAAGCCCCTGGCCCAAGGCCTGTGCCTGTAATTTTGTGATATGGTGCAGTGAGTGCAGCTCAGCCTGGGGCAAGTCACCGGGGTGTGTGCATGTCCCCAGGGTAAGGGAATGACAGCTTGGCTGGCAGATACAGCCTTGAAAGGGGACTGAGGAGGAGCAGGACAGAGTTCAGGGAGAGCAGCTGAGACAGCAGCCAGATCCATCCCCAGCAGCCCCAGGCGTGTGGGGCTGGGGACGCTCCCTGCAGCACACCAAGGGTCCCTGGTGGCACGGGGCTGCCGGGAAGGGGGGGCTCAGCTGAAGCAGCCCTTTGCTGGTGACAACTTGCCAGCAGCTGCAGTGTCCAGGTGAGGCTGAGGGTTTGGGAAGGGCTTTGGACCAGGACAAAGCCAGGGCAGAGCCCCGTGGCCAGGGGTGGCCAGAGCCCTGTGGGCACACGAGTCCTGGCTGTGCCTTGGAGCCACTCCGACCGTGGGGGCTGAGCTCTGAGATCTGAACAGAAACAGAAATCTGAACAGAAACAGAAATCTGGCTCGTCTTGGGCAGGAATCATTGAAACAGTCAGAATTATTATTCTCCCTCCCCAGTTCTTCTTCATATCAAATATGCATTTCCCCCCTCTATGCTCTAATTAAAAACCAAATGAGAGGGAGAGAGGAGGAGGAAACTAATAATGCCAGTTACACATTTGGCTTAGAAAAAAGAAAAGCACACTCTAATGTGTTAGAGGACAATAAGGAGGAAATGATTCACGCTTAATAAACCTCTTTGCTGTTAATCTCTGTTAACCTAAGGGCTCTGTTACTTTATTGAAAAGCCTTCTCACTTTCTGTTGTGTCATTGAAAAGAAAGAACTTTTATCATTATTTTTTGCAGGGGTTATTTATTGAACCTGCTGCCTCTGGAGCACTGGAGAGTGGTGGAAACTGGGCAGCCTGGCTGCTGTTATGGCAAGTACATTTTGTCACTGTTGTGATCCTGCCCCTTGGTCACTGCAGCGCTGGGAGGTCCCGAGGCACACACCTGTGCCATGGCAGGGCGGGCACAGCTTCCCAGGTGTTGTTAAGAAAGGCTGCTGGGGTCACCTGCTTGTTAAGGTGATTGAGATCTGCTGCCAGAGGGGATTTTGGGTGGGTTCCTACCACCTGAAGGGCTGAGGATGAGTCTGTGCTGGAGGGTTCCAGAAAGGGCCCCGGAGCTAAACATCCTCCTGCCACCTCACCGGGGAGGTGGGAGTGCAACGGATGGATGTGATCAGCACACTGTGTTTAAAGCCCATGTTCTTCCTGCATGATGCACAGGCTTTCACAGCTTTCTCATCCCATGGAGCAATGCCCAGAAATTGATGTTCTGCTGTTGTAATCGGAGAGGAGCAAGGGGCAGGATGGATATTGCTGAGAATCCCTCACGCTTAATGATTTTCTGTCCAGCTGCATCATCTTTCACCCTCTCTCTCGTGCCTGGCCTTCAAATACCTGAAGGTTTGTTTCTTTCACTTCTGCTCTGTGGCATGAAGTGCTGTCCCTGTTTTTCTGAGGCAGCTGTGTTGGCAGAGGCTGGGTGGCTCCTCCTGTCTGTGGCCAGTGGCCCAACGGGGCCCAGGTGCCACCTGTCCCTGGGAGCTCCAGGTGACCCACCCACCCCTGTGGTGCTGCTCAGGGGGCAGACTCCAGGTGAGTGAAGGTGTATTTGAAGGTAGGAAACGAGGAGGAAGAGCAACACCAGAGGCAGCAGGGGATGTAAAAGAATAGAAAAATTATATTTTTGGGAAGATTTAGTGTCAGGACCAACGTGTAACGCAGCAGCAAGATGTGCCTTTGACTCTTGAAGCAATTCCCAAGAAATGTGCTCTCACTTAGTCTGGGTGAGGGCTCTTCCCTTTGCTGGAATCTGCAAATCTTCTGACCCAGCTGGACCCAAGTGTTCAGAGCAAGCCAGCACCTCTGACTGAGATGTCTCCAGTCTGGGAGGTTCACAGGAGGGTCAACACTTGATTTGATATCAAATCCTTCAAAGGAAATTTCCCTGTGGTTTTAATACATTGGGGCTTTTAACTCCAGCAGGAGTTTTATCTTATTCTTTCTGTGAATCAAACCATGTTTCTGAAATATTTTCATTTTCTTTCCAAGGGAAAGCTACTTTAAAGTCAGAGCTGGATAAAAATTAAAGCATGAACATTATCTGACTGGATTGTGAGCCCTTTATGAGATATTCAGAGGGAAACCAGTACAGCTGCACAACATCATTCCCTGCTAATGCAATCAATACCCTCCTCTTGCAGTGTTGTTAGAGGCACATTTCTCCGGTTCTGGCCAGTGAATTTTGAAATATTGTTTGCATAAGTTTGCCAATTTCTCACTGTGTTTATTTGACAATTATTTTAGTTATCTCAAAATCAGATTTTCAAATAAAGCAGTTTTTCCCTCTGTGATTGCTATGAAAATTACACTTGGAAAATCAAAGCTTTCAGAGGTCATTTTACTTTCATCTCTTGATTTGATGAGGTCCTAGCACATAAAAAATCCACTCTCAGAGACATCCATCTCTGCTCAAACATTTAAAATACCAGGAGGCCTTGATGGTGCAGAAGGAGTGCAGCCAGAATTCTCCCAGCCCAGCACTCCCTGGAGCCTGGGATGAGAACCCAGGTCCTGTCAGGGCTGGCATGCTTGGCTGGAGCCTGGGATGAGAACCCAGGTCCTGTCAGGGCTGGGATGCTTGGCTGGAGCCTGGGATGAGAACCCAGGTCCTGTCAGGGCTGGGATGCTTGGCTGGAGCCTGGGATGAGAACCCAGGTCCTGTCAGAGCTGGGATGCTTGGCTGGAGCATGGCCTCTCTGTGGGCACCTGAGCAGAGCCCGAGTGTGGCAGGGCTTGATTGAAACTGGACAGAAAAGGTCCTGCAGGAGCACATTTTCCACAGGAAAAACCCTGAGTGGAGAGGATTCAGTGCTGGGCTGCCAGCAGCCAGAGGTTACCAACCCTCTAAAGGCTTTCTGTAGCTGGGGGCATTAAATAATTCAGTAGTCTTTCCATCCAGCCTCATGGAAAATTTTCTCATGTGCTAAAAAATTCTCCAGACCACCACCAGTAACTGAAATGATGAGAGAAACCCAGCCTGAGCACTAACACTATGCTATGGCAAAAATGAATAAAAAAATTGCACGAAGAAGCAGCCCCCCTGGCAGAATATGACATTTAAATGTGTTTTCCTCCTACAATTTAAAATGCAAGAAGCGAGGAGATGCAAGAAGGCACTCACTTGAGGTTCAAAGAGCTGCTCATGTAAAGGATCAATAGATCCAGCACTGTCTTTAGTGTCATGCTAAATGCTGGACCAGGCAATTATTTTGATTCATCACGGCGGTAAGTGAAGCATCAAAGTGTGACAGAAAATTCTTGTGTTTTCTTGTTTCTTACATAACCAAAATATTTCATCTTTAGAGGCAGTTATGTTATAGATTGATATTCTGCTCTTGACAGGCATTGCAAATGGTTTGTTAATTCAGTGTTAGTTTTACCAGTCTCTGATCCAGGGGTGTCTGTGCCATGGGGACCCTTCCAGCAGCACCTGTGGCCTTTGAGACACCTGGCTGGGACATCAGGGTGAAAATGCTCTTACTGGCATCACAGGGGAAACTCCTGCAGGCTCAAAAGAGCCAGTTCTGGAGTTGGATCCATCTTGCTTTAACAAACTAAAAGATGAAGGTCTAAATTTGCTCAGGGTAACGAATTAGATAACCAATATATTACATGTGCTCAGGCACTTTGCTTCAGAGGCTTTGGTAGCTCTCTGCTCACTGACAGCAGCAGCCAGTCCCAAATGAAACCTGCAAAGGAAGCTCCTGCCCTTTCCTCCTTGCTCTGTGAGTAAAAGCAGCAGAAGCTTGTGCCACCCTTGCCATTGCATGGCAGACCTGAGGTGCCAGAGTTTGTGCCCTGAGCCTGCAGCTCTCCCAGGGACTGCCCAGTCCTGTTCCAGCTGAGACAAGCCCAGGTTTGATCCTGAGACTAAAGCTGTCCTGGGCGTGGAGGGGCTTCATGAGCAAGCCCTGGTGTCAGGAGTTTGCAGCCCTTCCCAGCCACAGAGGGGTGTGGAGGCCAGCAGGGTGAGATGCTGGGGGAGCTGCAGTGGGGGATGTTCTGGGTAACTTGTGAAGAGCCCAAGGAATCCTGTTCTTTCCCAGGGTCCTCATGGTCTCAGATGCCTACAGAAATGTGGGCTTGGGAGTGGAGAAGGTGTCAGAAGTGAGAGGGGACCAGCTCTGCTTCCGTGTGGGAAGGGCACAAACAGCCCCTAAAACACAGCAGCCTCTGAGTACCAGCTGGAGGCTTTTAAGGAAGATTTCTGCTGCCAGGAGCAGAGGCCTTTGGACCTGAGGACATGATGCTGCCTGAGCTTTGCTCCTCTCAGCTGCTCTGTGCCTGTGGAACAGCCTGTTGGTTCCACCAGCTGTGTGAGTTTGTCCTGCATGCTGCAGAGCAAGTGCTCCCATTCGGGGTGAGTACACCAGCTCTGGAGCATTTGTCTCCTTGCAGATCCCCATAATTCAGAATGGTTTGAGCCGGCTCTGAAAAACACTGCAGCTCTTCAGTTCCCTGTGCTGTAAAGGGCTGGATGGACAGGCTTGTCCTGGAGTGTGAAACTCTGACAAAGCCCAGGTGCCACCTCTTGCTGTCATCCTGGGTGGCTGCTGCAGCCACAGCTGCTCCAAGAAGTGAATTTGGTTGCTCAAAGAATGTAAACATACCATATTTGTATGTTAGTTTTTTTTAAGTAATCCAAATTCCACTTAAAAATTCTGCAGAAAGTTCTTTAGGTAACTGCAAACACTTAGACTCGTTAATGCATTTTGGTTGACAAAAGCACCTTTCAAAGAGCAGTGTGTTTTGTTGATGTGCAGTCAGAGGTGCCTCTGCAGGCTGCTTGTTGCCTGTTCTTGGCCATATTTCTGCCTGAAATGCTTCTGCAGTCTCAGGCTACGGTGTCACTTCAAGTGGGGCTTCAAAAGACCAGCACCAGGACTGATCTGCCTGCAGAACATGGCAGGAATCTGAATTACTGGAAGTACCAGTGGAAAGCTCAGAATTTACATCAGATATAATGTATTATGAGTGAGATTTATAACAGGATTACAGAAAGCAGTTAGTTAAAGCTACTGGCAGTAAACAGGGATTAAAATATTTATCTAGCTGTAAAAATATGAATAATGGAGTAATTCATGTAGTTATGTAAAAAAGCTGTGTACTTTATACTGACAACAAATAGCACTCCTAATATCACTAATATTTTACAATGTCCATTTATCAAAATGCTTCCATGCCTTTCACTCCCAACCCAAATCCTCTTGTATCTAATCAGTGCATAATATGGAATTTCCTCAAGCTGCAGAGGTGCTCCCAGGGGGTAGATCACCTGCCAATGCAGCTCTCTGCCTTTCTGCCTCCCTGGGACATCATTCCTTCCCTCCCCTCCCTCTGGCAGGGCGTGTGATGCCAGTTACAAGACAGCTGCCTGCTGATAGTTCCTGCATTTTCTGTCGCTCTTCCAACAGTTGCATTTCTTCTAATCTAGCTATGTGTGATCAGTGTTATTTTACAGGAATCCCCTTTCTTTGGGGAAGTGGTTGAGATTTTAGACTTCCACAAGTCTCATCTAATATTTGAAACTTTTTACATAGAAAAAGTCTTCTTTCTGCCCCAGACACTGCTGCAGTATCCCCAGTTCAGCTGCTCTGACACATCATCTGTGAAACAATGAGTAAATGTAAAGCAAACACTTACTGCCTCAACAAAAATGTATTGGTGGCCATGAGCAGCACCTGATGTTTCACTTTTTATTTTTTCCATCAGCTCCTTGCCAGGAGCAGCTTTCAATAAGGTGCTCATCTACAGTGATGCTGCCAGGTGTGACATTTCATTCTGGACAAGCTGCAGGTTCCCCTGTTGTTGTAGCTCTGTAAAACTGTGTTTAAGCCTGCCTGGACTGATAAAACCATCTGGTGGGAAAACATCAGCTTCATCTGGAGGTTCTGTGCCATCCTCTGAAGACTAAAGCACAGACCCTGGGGCCAGCTTCTTCCTGAGCCAACCTCACTGATTCCAGTTGCCACCAGGGCTCTCAAGCATCCTGTTCTTAATCTTCTGGGTGAGAAAAATGTTGTTCATGCCTTGTTTAGGCCTAAGGAGGGAAAGCTCAGTGGTTTTCTGCTTTTACTCTCCAGTCAGCTTAAATTTTTAAAATATTCAGCAGAGAGGATTAGGCAGCACAGCTGGCCTTGATCCTGTGTCTGGCTGAGCTCCCCAGGTAATGGGTCATGCTGCACTCTGAGTGTCTCCCAACAGCTGCTTATTTCCTGAGCTGTGCTCTGCTGACAGGGATCAATTCAGCCCGTGGGGGTGGTCCAGGAGATGGGCATTAAGGATGGTCTCTGGGTGGCCAGCTCCTTTCCCTCCTGGGCCAGACCACCCCAGCACTCTGCCAGCTTTGCTGCTTTCTTTCTCTGCAACAGATTGGTCTCACTGCACTGCATCGACACAAATTACTTAGTCAATTTTGGATTTGAACTCTATCTTTTATGCATCACTTGTGAGTCTTATGTGAGCTGTGTTTTTGGTTTTTGGTATGTGCAATGATTCATCCCCTCCTGACAATGTGGGGCTGAAGTTTGCTCTTCCTCTCAAATGGTGCATCCCCAAGTGGAGTTTAAGCCTTTGTGAGCCAGCACAGAGCTCATAAAAATGATAATTTAAAGAATATGAGCAGTGGCAATCAAAGAAAGTAAATACGGTATTAAAATAAGGCAAAAATGTGTGGTATTGGAAACCTGTTTCAGCTCACCAGCTAAAAATTGTGTAGTAGGACTCATGAAGGGGATCTGTGTGTACAGCAAGGGACAGACAGAGAGCAGGTGCTCTCCAGGATTGCTGCTCCTTTTCTAAGAAACAAAGTCCTGGCCTTGGCCCTCAACAAATGGCCCAAGGGCAAATGCCTCTCCAGACTAATTCACTGAGCTTATTCCTTAATTCGCTCTTACTTTTTATGAAATTCAGAAATTCAGATGAAATTCAATCTCAATTTCTTAGGAAATGGAGACTGATTTGTCAGAAGAAGTTACCAGTCCTCCAAAGCAAATGTGATTCCAGAAAGCATTCCCATGAGCACTGGGGTACTGCGATCCCAGTGCAGGCCTGCACTAACACCTCATGAGGCACCCTGAGACATTCCTGCTTGATTCCTTTGGGAAGCCCCAAAATCGGGCAAGGTGCTGAGTGCTGCAGCTGTGCCCCAGCACAGGTGACACTGTGGGGACAGCAGGAGGCTGCCAGCTGCTCAGGGTGTGCCTGGAGCTGCAGGGGCTGGGCTGAGCCCTCTCTGCTGCCCTGCACCTCCGAGTGGAGCAGCTCCTCCTGCCCTGGGCTCTCCTTACAGACCCCTTCCCCTTGGGCAGGGCTGTATCAGGAGAGCTCATGTTTCTCAGTTCCTGGGGCTAAACAGGGAAGGTTTCAGTGCTTTCTACAATTTGTTTTGTTCTTAGCCCAGGGCAGAGTTTTTAGCTTTGAGTTCAGTGCTGAGCTTCCTGGTCCCTCCCGGCCAGGCCACGAGGAATGTCACAGAGCACCAGAGCAGCCCTGCAGATCTCATGCTCAGTCACTCTTCTGGATCAGACTGGAGCACTCTGTGTTTGTTCTGGCAAGCTCCTTTTCCACCCAGGGAGAGCTGCTTGGGGCGCTGTGGGCAGATCCCCACATGTAATTTTCCTGGAAAGCAGAGCAGACATCCCCATCCCATCCCAGCTGGTTCTGAGGGGCAGCAGTTCCCCCTGGTGTGAGCTCCAGCGTGTACCTAGTCCTGCCCCAGAGATCCCAGCCAGCTCCAGCTCCTGGGGAGAGGGAGAACAGGAGACTGGGTGGGAGGTGACCCCAGCAGAGACAGGGGACTTCCCTGGGAGAGATGTGGCTGTCACAGAGCACAGCCATCAGCTCTGTGAGAAAAGAGTGTTCCCTCAGCTCCAGCCTGGATCAGGAGACAAGCCCCTCTCTGTGCCCTGCCAGTTTTCCAGAGACTCATCAAGCAAGACACAGATGTCAGAAATGTCACCTGCTGCCATGCAGGCCCAGCAGTGACTCAGCAGCGCAACAGAGGCTGCTCAGCAAGGACAGATTGTTCTCTAAATATACTACTTTTTTCTTTTTTTTTTTTTTAGTATCTTCTAATTATGTTCTCCTTGGTATTGATCCTGTGCTCTTTTAGAAGCCAGATTCATCCTTTGCTCTTAAGAAGCAGAAAAGAAAACATTTGGAGCCTGAGCTGCTCTGTGGTCCCCCAACCATGTCTGCTGGGCTCGTTTGCTGGCTGACAGTTGGTTTGGGACTCTTGATTGCATTTTTTAGGGATGTGATTTTATAGTGTGTCAGAATCTCATGTCTATTTCTTTTCCCTGCAAACCACTTGTGGACAGTTGGCCAAACAAAAGGTTTATGTTTAGAAAAAAAAAAATCTTTTTTTAAGTGGTGAGATTCTGTTGCCAATTCTCCTGTCATTCTCCTGTCCTGTTTACTGCTTGGACTTGAAAAGCATAACAATTTTTGAAGGCTTTGTTTTTAAACTCTGCTCTTGCTTTTCCTTTGTGACTGCTTTGACAGACTCCTCTGATGTATATTTCAGTATAGGTTGATGTGAAGCTAATGAGAAGGCAGATGTTTATTTACAGAAATATGGGTTACATTTGTAAAATTATTTCCTGGTAAGGAGAACATTGCTTTTCAATTACCTTACATTCTAGGAGGGCTTTTTTATAAATTTCTTTACAGCCTGGTCTTTAAACTGTATATTGCTACAGGCATATAAAACTGCCAGTAAACCCAAACCCCACGACTTTAGCAATCATTCTAAAACACAAAAAGATTCAATGGTTATTTTAAGCCAAGAAATTGATTTACACATAATAAAATAAGTGTATAAATATCACCACCCATTTAAAAATCTTACTAATAAGTACTAAATAGAAAAAGATAAAGTTCATAAATTCTCAGGCTCTACTTTGAGTTGCCTGGTGCCTGATTTACACGAAGTAAAACTTTGTGTAAAACTGAGAACAACAGAGCTTCCGTCTTGTCTCCCACACAAGCCCAAATCCTTGTTATGTATGTCCTGATTAGACTTATTTTTATCACTTCATTGTTTTGTTATTACCCTTGGCACTATAAAATAATTGTATAAATAGAAGCAGAGCTCTTCTGTGGTGTATGGCCACAAACCAACGCTCTGTATAAAAGCCTGCCTCACCCAAATTGAGCACAGAAGTCAGTTGTGTTCTGGCTGTGACTGAGGGCCCAGCTGTGAGATACTGAACCCGCTGCTGCTTTGGGATGGGTGAAATATTCCCCCAGAGGCTGTGGGTGTGGGATGCTCCTGCTGCAGCCTGCTCCAAACCAGCTCTGACACTAACCAGGGTAGCAAATACATCAAGAGGTAAAATTGTCTCAAAAAAATGGGCTAAATGCCAAGTGGCAGGTAGCTAGATTAGCTTGGAGTGAGATGTGCATTCCCCAAATTCTCTCCAGAGCAGACACCAGGACAAAGTCTCCTGTCCCTGACGCTGTCCTGCCCTCTGGTCAGCTGGAGTGTCACTCCTGATGGGACCCAGGACAAGCAACAGGTTTTTCCTAACTGGGGCTTGCAGGTCATGCGACAGGACTCACCCCTGGTGAATCACCTGGTGGGAGAGGGTGAGGAGAGGGTCTGCAGTGGCCTTGTGCCCCTCCAGGTGGCTCAGGACAAGCGGTGCTGGCTCAGAGGAGCCCTGGCAGCAGCCTGGGCGTCAGTCCCTTGTCTGGCCCCTGCTAGCTCTCCTTCCTTCTAATTCCACAGAGCTGATGGACCCCAAATGAATGTTTTCAACCTCTTTTAGTGATTCTTCAATGTTCTAGTGCTGAGGTAACTGAAGAGACAAACCCTCTTTTTCCTCTTCATCTGCAGCTCCTTTGTTGTTTCAAGTGTCTCAAAATCTCCCTGGTGTTTTTTATGTTGCTTTGATGACTGTTTTGCTTTTCCATAAACAACCAGGGCAGCTGCTGCAGGGAGACCTCCCCTTCCCCAGCATCAGCAACTGCCTGGAAACCTGGGGCCAGGTCCCTGGGGGACATGGTGGTGGGACAAGCCTGGGAGCCTGCCCATGCTGATGTCCAGCCTGAGCAGAGCAGCCTCACTCCCAGGTGAGGTGGGGTGCTGCCTGAAGTGCAGTGGGTGGCGTGGAGCTGGCTCAGCTATGCATGCACCTTCAGGCTGGTCTTACCTGGGAAAAAGGGGTCTCCTGTTCTCATTTCTCTCTTCAAGGAAGATTTTCCTCATCATCCCTTTGCTAGCTCGTGGCTGCTCCTGCTCTAGCTCTGCTGGGTTCAGTGGGGTCAGTCCCATGGAGAAATCTGCCCTGATCTTCCTGGACCCAGGCTCATTCAGGGGGCCAGTTGTGTGTTTAATTTCAGCCATTATCTCCAAATCTGCACTTCTGCAGCTGTCCCCTAAATCTTGGAATCCCTGTTGATAAAAGAAAAGGGGAAAAAACATTATTCTCAGTAACCCAGTGTACCCTCTCAAAGAACTTACTGGCACAGTAGCTGGTGCAGAAACTTTGCTGTGTTCTTGTACAAGACTATATGAAATATGTTATTTCAATTTTTGATTCACTTTGAATGAGTTTTACGCAGTCCCATTACCTTGTCTTCAGGGAACTGGTTTCTAAGGCTTCACTTACTTGTTTACTTCTAGATTCAATTTTATCAGGCTTAGTCTCTTTAATGCTTTTGAGGAAAATCCCTTTTCTCGCTCTTTTATATAACATGAGAAACTATTTCCCTCTTTTACTAAGAAAAAAAATCACCATCCTGAGTTGTACTGTGTGACTCTGGTGGGAGAGGAGTATTTTTGGCCAATCAGAACTGGAACTCTGACGTAGAAATGTGTGTAAACGTGTGTGAATGAGGATCCAGAGTGAGCCATCTGCAGAGCTGCACAAGTGGAGCAGCAGGAGGGGGCAGAGCCCCCCAGCTCAGCTCCTGCCTGTGCATTCTCCCCCAGAGCTGGGCAGAGCCCCCAGTGCTGCTGGAGGGTGCCAAGGGATCTCGGCAGCCAAACCCCCACAGCCTGTCCAAGAGGGGCTGTGGGAGCAGGACCTGGCCTGAGCCAGGAAATCTCCCAGGAAATCTGTGTTTGGAGCAGCTCTGTGCCTGCTGGCTGGAGCTCTGGTGCCTGTGGGGTGGTACAGCCTGGGTGCCACGCAGGGCTGGGGGGACACAGCAGCCCTGGGAGCCATGAGCCACTCGAGGGTGTCCCAGCAGGGAAATAATGACCCTTGCTGTGGCTAGAGCAAGCCAACCCTGCACAGCAGGCTTCACACAAACTGTGAGCTCTCCTGCTGAAACAGGTGGAAGCATTCCTGTACTTCAACACAAGTATCTGTGCTCTTGGAGGCTTAAATACCAGCCCAGTGTGGGAAGCCATTTATACCCACACCGTGGTGTGTTAGTTTGTGTAATTATCTGTGCTCAGGGTATCTTCACCCACCTCAGTCAGTGTGCATTGTGATGTCAATGCAGTGGGTGCTCGTACTGAAACCATCAAAGCCCCTTTTCTGTTTGTGTACAGGAAGCTTTGAGACAGACAGTGGGTGTGGTATTAACATGATCTTCAGTTTATTTATTTACTTATTTATTCTGTTGGAATACTTGCCGTATTTATGTTATTTCTAAGTTAATCCAGGTTTTGGAGCATAACCCTGTGAGGCTGGGTGGGGCACTGTAAAGTCAGCTGTGTGTTGTGGGAGATGCTGCATTAGGTCTGTCCCTTACAGCCTCTTCCACATTTTCAGCTCAGCAATGCTGTTGCTTTAGGCTGTCATAATTTGATTAAAGCCTGATTTGTCTGGAAAGGTGAGTCACCTGTAATCAGCACATTAAATGAAAGACCTATGTGATTTGCTACTGCGAAATAATCTCAAATTCAATAAAGGTTTAATTCCACATTTACAAGCCCTGATGCTTTCAGCTCTCTAATCACTGTTTCCTGTCAAGCACGAAAGTATTTTCATTTCCTAGAGCATGAACACAAACAACTGTGAGAGCTGCAGGCAGGCACCAGGGCTGAGCTGCTCTGGGTGGGACACTGCACATTCAGAGACACATTCATCTCACTTCAGTGGGAAACCTAGGATTTTCATGTTTCCATGTTATTTTATGGAATAACACTGCTGGCAAGCATCTTAGCAATCTGCTGATGTCCAGAGAGATTTGACCTGCCAGTAGGTGAAGTAAGTCAGCATCCACCAAGTTTCCAAACTCTGGTGGTCTGTATTTAGTGGTGTCCAGGTATATTTGAAAGGAACTTAGCTTCTGGAATAATTCTAGCCCTTAGGAAGCTTTGGGGAATATGCTGCCATGTCAAATCACATGGCTCCCTTGTCATTGAAAGGTTTGTCCCCAGGAGAAGCCTCATTGTGGAGTCAGGGACACTGTGGGGCAAGAGGAGCTGTTGACCAGCTCACCCTTTTTTGTCTCATGCCTCTACAGCCAGTGACCCAGGAAAACACTTGGGAACTGCTGAGCTTTGTGGTGCTTTTCTGTATGGGCAGATGCTGGCCAAGGTGGTCTCCTGAATGACTCAACAAAAAGAAAAACACCAGCAAGGTCGTTTCACAAGCAGATTCCCTCAAGAGTGACTTTGTTATACACCTCTAGTGTCAGGAAAACAGCCAGACAATGAATTAGCTTCTTGGAGAGAAAGGGTTTGGTGTGTGCTTTTCTGTGTCAATCTGAAGTGCTCTAACAGCAGTTCTGAGGTGGGGAAAAAAGGCCAAAACAGTGACCAAAGTGCTCTGTCTCTGCAGGGGCAGTGGTCCCTCAAGTGTGATTTTCACCTGTCAGAGGCAAGGCTCAGGCACTGGAAGCTGTGCAGGAAGGGGAAGAGCTGCCTCTGTGGGAGGATGTTCTCTCCCTTTGTTGTGTAGCTCTGCACTGTCATGTTTGAGGAGCTTTTTGGGGGGAGGGAAGCTGAGAAAGAGATTGGACTGTCAGCTGAAGGATTGATGCTGCTTGTATGTACTTACTAACATGCAGCAGTATTACCTCCAGAAATATTCCTGGACTAGAAAGCCCAGCACTTAAAGGATTTGTGGAACAATGGTTTCCTATAAAGACAGAGAGGCAACTTTTATATCAAGCATGCTTGAGACTTTTTTTTTCACTTGGCACATGCGGAGTCCATTAGACACAAAGTGATCCAAGGATAATGATAGGAGCACAAGAAAAAAAAAGGAAATTGAGGGAAGTGCTTTTAACTCCAGCGATCTGAAGTGTCAAAGATAAATAATACATAGATTGGCATTGCTTTCTAAAGCTGAGCCTGCTGGAGATTTTAGTGCTGAGAAATCACGTGTGCCCTACGGAGGGTTTGGAGCCAGGTCAGGTGTGCCAGGGAGAGCTGGGCTGGTGGGGAGCTCCTCTCCTCTGTGCAGCACTGAGGGAGGCTGGGCTCTCCTCTGGTGACAGCAGACTCCTCCAGCACCCTCCTTTGTCAGGTTCTGTGTTAGTCCCGTTTTAATCATCTCCTTGCAAGGATTTACAGAGTCTGCCCGTGCAGGGGAGGGGAGGGGAGGGAGGGTTCCCTTTGTGAGGCTGAACTCTGTGCTGGGGAAGCAGAGCAGCTTGAAAGGGAAGGCAGGTTTTCCTCTGAAGGTTCTCACTAGATGGAATAACATGATCCTGTGTGACTTCTCCAGGCTTGTTGGTGGCAGGAGCTGGTGTGGGGGTGGAATGACTGAATCTAGAGGAGACAGTGGCACTTGTAGGGCCCAGACAGTTTGGGGATGTGCTGGCAAGGAGAGGAGGAGGTGAGAGAGGTTAATGTGGTAGGAGACAATCTGTGACAGAGGAGGAAGGGGAGCACCAGAGAGACTGGGAAAAATGAGGAGGAAGAGCCTGGGATGGGCTGTGCTCCCCTGAGTGGGACTGGGGAGCCCAGGGCACCCAGGGCAGGGGGTTCTGTGCTGGTCACAGGTGTCCTCTTGCCACCTGGACCTGCTTTCCACAGTTCATCCCATTCACCCAGGGAAGAGCCCCTCTCCTGTGCCCTGTGTGCCCAGCTCAGCAGCCCCAGCAGCTGGGCAGGGGCCAAAGGGATTTTGGGGGAGTCTCTTGCACTGAACCTGCTCCAGCAAGGTTTGATGGGCTGCACAGAGGCCCTGCTCCAACAGCCTCATCCATATTCATAACCATGATAGCTTTGCACTCACAAAAAATTGGATTGCCTGGCTTCACAACCTTTAATAGATACAGTGTGTGGCTCTGTGTGATTCTAACAAGGCAGATAACACACATCCTACAAGCTGGTGGCAGTCTTATATTGATTTTGAGTAATTCTGGTTTCTGTCTCTTGACCAACTATCACTTTCTGTTGTGATAATTAAAGTGCATTTTCACACCGTGGCAGGAAGCCCTCATTTTCTGTGTGCAATACACTGAGTTCCCACATCACAACGGAAACTATTGGGAAATCCATAATTGCAGGGCTTTGGCAACCTTTAAATATTTCCATGGTTACTGAGGGGAAGGAGTTTCCCATTGGTTGGTGCAGTAATTATTTCAGTGACAAGGATGAACATGATTTTTGAAGTTGTTTGTTAGAGTGTTATTTGGATTTAACTTAATTTTGTAGCTCTTAGAGTACAATTTCCATACGAGCTGTTTGTTGTTTTCCAGTAATGAGAAGCATTAGAACTTTGGCTATTAGTGCCAGTGGAATGATGTGGAAAACTTTACCACTGGTGCTTTTGCATTACTTTTAAGTGAATGAGGAAAGCCATGTCCTTGTGACCTTTTGCCTTCACTGTGGTTTGTGTCTGGATTTCATGTCAATGTTAAAAATTATGTTTTTATTGATAAAAAGCCCCCAGAAAGGAAAAATCAAAGTTGTAACCAAAAACTATGAATTTATGCCTTTGGTGCATCCACGTGGAAATGAATGTGCTGAGATCCTGCGTGGCCCAGCTCTGATCAGCTGCTGCCTGGCTGGTTTTGGGGTGTCTCCATGATGTTCCTCATAGTCAAGATGGGATAAAATCTGTGGACAGGCTGGAGGGGCAGCTGGGGAGAGTGAATGCCAGGGCTCTGTGTGTGTGGAGGGGATGCTGAGACTTCCCTTCCAGAACTTTTCCACGAGCAAAGGAGGGCAACGTTAACTGAGTAAATGGCTTATGGAATACTGCTCAGTTTTGCAGCAGCAAGGGCATGACAGTAATTCTGGGGAGAGCCCCAGCCTGCAGTGCTCTGAGGCTGCTTCTGCAAGGGATGTGAAATGATGTATTGGGACCTACTTTCCTTGTGTGCTTGTTTCTGACGCCTCTCATTTTCTTCAAAGAGAGTCCGTGCAGGACAGCGTGGGTGTCTGTGCCAGGTGACTCCTTGGTGCATTTGCCACTTGGGCCTGGCAGTTACTGCAGTTAAAGATTTGCAGCTCAGTACTTGTGCCAATTCTTTGGCCCATTATAAGTCTAACCCAGCTTGATGAGCAAACCTCCAAATTTGTTTTATACAATGAGTCTCAGCATGTTTGTTTTCTCTAGGGAAGTAAAGACAAATATTAATGTCAGACTGGATATGAACTGAAAGCATCACACAGGAGTTGTTTCATGGGGTAGTACTCTGGCACTGGGTTGTTTGGGCTTTTTTTCCTTTTTTTTGGTTCCTACCCCCTCCTGCTGACTACCCACAGCCTCAAATTAGGACAGCTAGAAATTTTCTGGTTGAAAAAGCTCAAATGCAGTTACCTTTCCAATGTCTCTGTGCTAATGCCAAGGGCACATGGACAGAAGCAAGGCTTGAGGCACAAACCTGGGGCAGTTCACACTGTGGCAGCTGCAGACAAAGAGGCAGACTGTGTGTTGAAAGCGTGTCAGGATCAGCCAGGATGCAGCCCAGGGGGCAAGGTTAGCTCATTTTCGGGGGCCGTGTGTGCAGATTGATTTATTTTTAATTGGCACAGCTTGTGCTGCTGAGGGTGAACGCATTCACAGGTTCACGGCCCACTCAGGAGGGTGCTGTGGGTGAGGGGCCAAGTGCTGCACTGCTGACAGAACCAAGCCCATCTCCTCCCACGGATGCTGACAGCGCCTGGGCTTCAGTGTGGCTGGAAAAGAGAGCCTGGTGTGGGAGCATTCTCGTGGCTGTGGTCAGCTTTACAGTGTCCTCAGGTAAACCAGCAAGGTGAGATGCTGTGCTTGCCCAGGCACGAGCCCAGCCCAGTGCTGGCTCCTGGGCCTGCAGGAAGGGGGGGAACCAAAGGTGCTTCTCTCATCCATCAGCCCCCTTCATCACTCACAGCAAAGCCTTGGGGACAAGCTGGGCTGGGAACTGAGTCCCCTTTCCCCTGAGGGGTGTGCCCCCTCTCCCTCCCCTCTGGTCCCTGGGTTCCTCCTGTCCTGCTGTGGCTGGGGATGGCTCGGAGCAGTGGCATACACGATTAATGGAAATGTTCTGTAGTCCCTTCGGGTCCTGCTGCTGAGTTCATGGGATGCAGATTGAGCTGCACCGCTCCTCTGCCTGCCCTGACAGCACAGCAGCCTTGCTTATCTGCTTTATTTATTTATTTTACATGAGGGAGGAAGGGTGTTAAATATCCCAATTGGTAGCTGTTATTTGAGAGAGTTCTTTTTTTCACTTTTAGCCTGCCCCACTGGTTTTCAACACTTTGATGCAGTGTGGACTGTGACAGACACACTGGGATGCTGTCCTGGAGACCTGCCAGACTTCCCCTGCTTATCTCAGCCTCTCCATCAGTGTCCCTGTTGCTTCCTGCTTTTTAGAAACCACTGTGAAAATTATTAGAAAAATTTCCTTTTTGGTGTTTGTCTCAGTAGTGTTTGTCACAGCTAGAATTGCATCTGCACATATGATTACAATGTGTAATGAGAACAGAAAATACTGCATCAAACCCAGCTGATCAATCTTAAATTTTCTATGATGTAAGCCTTAGGCAAGCTGTCTCTGTGTCAGAATGGAAGCAGTTTCACAATCATGAGAATTTTTTGTTTAGTATATTCAAACAAATTCTCATTACAACTAAACTGTGTGTTCAAATCAATGTCTGTCCTGGGTCAGTGTACAAAAAAAATTTAGAGCAAAGGCAATTCCAAATCACTACTTGCATGTCTTTAAAAGACTAAAAGAATTAACTTCTCTATAAGTTTACATTTTCCCCTTCTTCATGTTCCCCTTTTCAGCTCTTTGGCTCAGGTGTTCCGGGGGTGGCCTTTGCCCTCAGGTCAGCTCGTGGTGGTGCAGTGGAGATGCACTCCATGGTTTTACCTAAGCTCCCTATGAGCTTCCTTGTGTGGCTGGCTGTTAGAATATCCTGTATCCAAAGGTTCCAGGATGAATTATGGGCTTTTCCAAATGCCATTTCCTTTGGTTTGCTTTGAGCCTGCTGCCAGGACAAGCGTCCCTGGAGGCAGCAGGGGTTTCAGGTGGGCAGGAGTGCCCCAGCAGGTGTTCCAGGTGTGTTCCAGGTGTGTTCCAGGTGGGGAGGAGTGCCCCAGCAGGTGTTCCAGGTGTGTTCCATGTGTGTTCCAGGTGGGCAGGAGTGCCCCAGCAGGTGTTCCAGGTGTGTTCCATGTGTGTTCCAGGTGGGCAGGAGTGCCCCAGCAGGTGTTCCAGGTGTGTTCCAGGTGTGTTCCAGGTGTGTTCCAGGTGGGGAGGAGTGCCCCCAATGCTTTTGATGCTCCGGTGGGGCCGGTGCTGGGTTTTGCAGAGCTGATGGATGCAGCCCGGGATTTCCCAGCGAGGCTCCTGGGCCCGGCGCTCCCCGCGGGGACGGTGGCAGCGATGGCAGCGGTTGCCATGGCAATGCGATAGCAGCGCATCCCCGAGGGGGACGCTCCCTCTGCGGCATCCCGAGGCTTCCCAAACCTAAGAGCTGCTCCGGAATGCAGCTGCAGTTGGTGCTGCTGCAGCCCAAAACGGCCCTGGAAGGGAGGAAGGTGAGCCGGGCTGGAGCTCACCCAGCACGGCTGAGGAGCTGCCCCGGGCCGGGCAGGGAGAGCCGAGCCCGGCGTGCCAGGGATGGCTTTGGGCAGGGAGTGCCAGGGATGGCTTTGGGCAGAGCCAGGGATGGCTTTGGGCAGGGAGAGCCAGGGATGGCTTTGGGCAGGGAGTGCCAGGGATGGCTTTGGGCAGAGCCAGGGATGGCTTTGGGCAGGGAGTGCCAGGGATGACTTTGGGCAAGCCAGGGATGGCTTTGGGCAGGGAGAGCCAGGGATGGCTTTGGGCAGAGCCAGGGATGGCTTTGGGCAGGGAGTGCCAGGGATGGCTTTGGGCAGGGAGGGCTGGGCCTGGCAGGCCAGGGCCAGCACCCAGAGGTTCGGGTGCCCGTGGGGCACAGCCAGGCTGGCACAGCACCTGCTGGCCCTGCTGCAGGCTGCAGGAGCCAGCCCAGCCTGTGGCAGGGCTCTGCTACTTGCTGAATGTTGTGGCTTTGACGTTGGTGGTTAGTTTATGAAAGATAGTGACAAACACATTTTTCCCTGCTTTTCCCTGCCTAGACCTGAAAGTGTCCTTCAGGTTTAAATGTCTAGCAATGCTTTGAGGAGAGGGGTTTCTGCAAACACCAGTATGTTTTTCTTTTATCATATTCCATGTACCATCAGGGCTGAGAAATCAGTATTGCAGGCAGGGAGAGCTGAGACAGCACTGTGGCTGCCTGGCTGTCAGCAGCTCCTGGGGGAGTGGGTGTTTTTCCCTAGCCTGGCTCAGGCACGACACTTCAAAATTTGTGCCAGGCCAGCTCGAACAGGCTGGTGTGCATGGGATTGGAATATCAATAAAGGCTGAAGTCAACTCAGTGATTCCAGGGCATGTGGTGAGAAAATATTGCATTTTCTGAAGGCTTGTGCTGTTGTGTGAACTGTGGCTGTTCCATTTAGACAAGTACTTTAAAGCAGGGTTACAGTATTATTCTGTGTTACTAGGTGACCACTTCGCTGTTGTAAACTGGACTTTGCCTGCAACACTGGCACAAGTTCTGGGTACTGCTTAATCTCAGGAAGAAAACAAATCCATTTCAAGAAGCAAAGTGTTGCTGCCATTGTGTGCTCCAAGTCACGGCTGTGGCTTTGCTCAGTGTGAGAATCTGAGCCTGCCACTGAGTAATTTCAGTGACTACCATGGCTTTGTATTGCCACAGCTGTCAGCAGCTCCAGTTTTCATCAAACAGCGGCTTTATGGTGTGGGAAATTTAGCATGCACGTTGCCATGCTGGGTACAAACTTCCACCTTCCTGTACAGCTGAGTGTAGGAAAAGCTGATTCCTGCTCTGCCCAGGCTGCCCCTGCAGCACCTCAGAGCAGCAGAAGGTAAAGGACATGCAGGGCTAGACCCACCCTCGGTAGGACTAAAGAAATCAGTTTTGCAGGATCCTAGAGAGCTCCCTCTGGGACTGGGACAGTCTCCTTTGACCTTTGTTTCCAGTCTGCCTTGGAGGCAATCCCTTGCTGATGATTCTTTCTGGAGGGAGGAATTGCTTCCTGTGCAGGTGGACAGGAGTTTTGACAGTGATGGAGTGTGGCCATGCTCTGCTCCCTCTCGAGGCTGCTGTGGGATTTCTGGGTGCAGCTGACAGGGACAGGGCTCCCCGTTTATCTCTTCACTGCTGCAGGAGGCAGCACAAATGCAGCTGTCAGGGGCATTTCCCTGCAGCTGTGTGTGGTTTATCTTGGCACAGAATTGCTGCTGCTGAGCTAAAGAAGCCCTTGGCTTTGGGTGCTGGTCAGGAGGAGCAGGGGCTGTCCAGCAGGACACTGGCCCCGTGGCCTGGAGACACAGAGGGCTGTGGGGAGGGACATTTCTGTTCTCAGGTGCTTTGCTCCTTCCCTGCTCCCCAGGGCACCCCTACACACAGCAGTGTCCCCAAAACCAAGAATTCATCACATTTTCCTTTCCATGGGCCCTGCTGCTTTGTCCAGGCAAACAGCTCCAGCCTGTGGAGTGTTTCTAGGTGGGTGTACATGGGAGCAAAGTTTGACTGAAAATTCTTAAGTGAGCCTCAAATGAGAATCCTGGAAGAGGAGGAGGACAAATAACTTTAGCTTTGCCTCAGAAAATTGGGGGCTTTTTTGTAGAGACAAGAATGTATTTCAGATCTCTTGTTGCACAAAGTTGGGTTTTGTTTGGAAAAGGCCACTTGGCAAATTGTGTGATTATATTAAGCTCGCAGGTGGTGACTCACTGGCATAAATTATTTCCAGGAAACAAATGAAAGGAAGGGTAATGATATGTTGTTTCTTCTCCCATGGAATAAAGGAATAACCTTTCTGCCTGGGGGCACTTTTAGAATAGCAGATAAAACCTGGAGTCAAAACCATTTAAATCAGTAAGTCCTGTCTTTCATGTTTCCTTCAAATTTCCATACTGCAGTTTCTGAAGAAGAGGCTGGGAATCAAATTATTTCCAGCCACAGAGATTGGAAGCCTATTTTAAATGATCCAAAATGTTTCCTGTGCACCTCTGCTGGGGAAGTCCCTAAATATCTGAATCCTTGTGGGAGGAAGCTGCTTGAGCAGGTGAAGTGAGAGGACTGGGAATAGTCATTGTTCCTTTGGATGCAAATTTCCAGGTTCTTTCTTTATTAGCCACTGGATGGGATGAAGAATACTGACATTTGGGAAAAGCTGAAGGAACTGGTCCAGTTGTGGACTTCTGCTAAGACTTAAAAAAAAATAAATTTTAAATCACTCACTCATCAAAGAAAAAGCAATTAATATTTGCAGATCTCTTTGCAACACAGAAATATTTTATAACAAACACATGAAGAGTCATTACAACTTGTGCTTCCTCAAATAAAATTAAAAGGAATTTACAACCCCAGCAAGTCCTGGTGATAGAGGAGACATAATTTTTAAAGCTTAGTATTTCTGTTTTGGAACAATTACAGAATCTTGTATTATAGAGGATGATGTGATTTTTTTTCATGTGGCAACACCATTTTAATTAAGATTTAAACAGATGGTAACAGGAATAGTATTGTAGGCTTCATCAAAGTAAAATCTAAAGAGCACAATAATATTTCCACTTCAAAGTGATTTGTTTTGATTTCTACCAATAAATAAATTAATTTCACATGTCAGAGGAAAGCACTCTCCCAGCACAGTTTCTGTATTGCTACTTGTGTAGTGAAGTGTGGTCACAGAGCAGGGATTTAATTTGTAACCCCAGTGCAGGTACAAATCCACCAAATGAACAAAGTGTGTGATTTCGAGACTTAGTGGTGACCACTGAGAGTGAAAAAAACCCCAACAAACCATTCTTCCTAACTGGGAGAAAGCCAGGCAGGAGGTGAGTGGAAAGGCAGCGTGCAGCCCCCCTGCCCCCTGGCAGTGCCCAGCAGAGCAGGGGCACTCAGGAGACAAGGAAAGGGACAGGAGCCACCTCTTGTGTCCCTTCAGGGAGCAAAGGAGACATTGGGCCCAATTTGCACTGGGCATTTTAAAATGGCATTTATCCCAAAAGCAGGGCTGGAAATGTGGGAACAGAAGTGGATCAGGGGAGCAGCTGGCACCCAGCCCTGCTCTGCCTGTCCCCACCCTGGGCACCCCCTGCTTGCAGAAACCCACAGAGGAGCAAAGGGAGGGCAGCACCTTTGTGCAGGTGGGGCTTGTTTATCTCTCCTCTACAGCTCAGGTCTGCGGGAGAGGCACCATCACCACCCCCCCTCAAACCTCTCACAGTGACCAAGGAGAAAGCACAGTATCTAAATCAAATTGAAATGAAATTTCCAGGACTTCTTGGGGCAGAGCATGACTTTGATAAGAAAACTCGCCTACAGAAAGGGAGAGGCTGTGCTGGCCCCACAGGTCACCTCCAGGAGAAGGTGAGAGCAGCCCTGCAGAGATAAGTGCCCTATTTCTGGGCACGGCTCAGCAGCAAGGCTGTCTGCAGCCCCAAAAGAAGATTTCCAGGAAGGAAAGGTCAGAGAGGATCAGCAGCCGTTTGGGAGCTGTCGCTCTCAGCGTGCTTTCTGCCCCTGCACTCTCCACTCTCACGTGCAGGTCAAGAGCAAACCCGAGTTCAAAAGTGGCCTTGCTCCAGCAGGGATGCATTGGGAAATTGGGCTGGGATTAATCTTGTCCAGCTGCAGTTAAAATCTCATTTCCTTGGCACTCTGCAGGAGTAAACCAGCAGTTCTGGAGGGCCATGCAGCCCATGCCCTCACCCCGGGGCTTTAGGGGAGCCTGAGCTGAGCCCAGAGCCCCGGTGCTGCACTCACCTGGCTGCAGGTGAGCCTGGAGCTGGCTCTCTGCAGGAAGGTGCCCTCGGCCCTGGGGTGTGCTGGGGGTGGGTGACAGCCCAGCAGCCCCTGCACAGCTCCAGCAGTCCCTGGGCTGGCAGGGGTCCCTGCTTGTCCTGGGTCCCGGTGGCTCCAGCCAAGCAGTGCTGGCTGCTGTGGGCTGTGCTCTCTGCTGGCAGGAGGGACAGGCAGGGGACACTCCAGACCTGCACTGCCCACAGCAGCTCCAGCCTGCACTGGCCCTGGAGCCCCGGAGCTGCTTGTCCCAAGGACAGCAGGGACTGGAGGGACACCAGGGGTGGGTGAGGAGCTGCCAGCAGCAGCAGGGCTGGGAACACCAGGCAGCTTTTCAGGAGAGCACCCTGGAACAGAACAACAGAGGCAAACATCACTTGAGACATCCCATTTATAATCAGCACACGCAAAAGACAGGAAGGTGTTCCTTGTGCAAGACCTAATGTCATTAAACTTTACTCTGGCAAATATCAGAGTTGCTGGAAAAAAATTCAGCCTTTTCTGCAAATCAAACTCCTGCCTTAAAGTGATAATTTGCCTAAACATTCAAGTGACAGGTTTGGGAGGTGTAATTAGAAAACCCTGACAGACTTAAAAGGAAATTTTTTCACCCACAAAGATGCAAGTGTGTAAGATGCTCCTATTGCCCTAAGGTTCAATGTGTTCAGTAGTTTTGTTGCTGAAAGCAATAATCAGACTGTGTTGAATTTAACAGAAGTCAGAAGAAAGATGAACAGTATCTAGTCCAACCTTGGTTTCTCTTGCTTAACTCTTCTTGGGGTAGCAGGCAGTGCAATTTTCTTTTTTTGTTTGGTATTTTGTCCCCACAGAGTTGTCACCTCTCCCCCTGTCCTTCCACACCCCTCACTCTCTCCTTGCAGGTTCTTCCCCCAGCTGATTTCCAGTTTTCATTCCTTGCAGAAGAGGTGACTCACAGGATCCTGGTTGTATCAGCATCTCCAAAGTGTTTAACAGCAGGAGCAACTTGAATGTGGCATGAAAGTTAATAGCTGATGAAAGCATAATTTAACATAATATTAATAGGCCAGATTCTCCACTGATACAAATTGAGGAGAAAATGAAATTGCACTGGTTTTCACCATCTAAAGCGAGGCACAGGGTAGATCTCTGGTTAAAAGTACCTTGTGTAGTTATAATTTCACACTCTAAGTTGTCTAGAAGACAGGGAATTAAGCAACAAGGCTAAGCATTTTCCAGAAATAGAGGCATCAGTGGGAGTTGCAACAGGATTTTGTATGTAATTACTATCCTGCCAGGGGTGTCAGGCTCATCCACAACAGCAAAGCTTTTCTTTTGTGTTGGAACATGCAAACCAGAGCAGGCCCCACGCTGGGCACAAACTGAGCAGAAACAGGATGTGCAGGTGGAGGTGGGAGCTGCAGGGTGCTCTGGGTGAGGACTGTGTTTGTGCTCTGGCCCTCGCCTGGCCTTGGGCCACCGAGAAATGGGCACTGGGGCCTCAGCCCTTTCCTGGTGGCAGCAGATGGCCTGGGCTGCTCTGGCCCAGCTCAATCAAAGCTCTATTTGGAAGAGGTAGTGCCTTGGAGGAGCAGTCCAGAAATGGGATTGGGCTGTCAGAGGAGCCAGCAGGACTGAACGTGCTGTGAAAATCCACACAGGCACCATGGAAAAAGCAAAGACAATGTTCTGGGAGAGAACAGCAACCTGCAGGCATGCTGGTCAGGACTCGGGGCAGGAGCCAGGCTGATCCCCCGGGCTCTCTGCAGGACAAGGACATTTCCTGCAGGCTTTGCAGGGAGCAGCAACGTCCCAGGGCAGTGCTGTGAGTGAGGGGTGTCATGTCCTTCCACCGTCACTGCAGAGCCACTCTCCAGGGAGGAGGGGAAGCAGGGCACCAGGCAGGAGGAGCTGCACGTTCCCCTCACCCTGCCGTGCCCTGGGCACCCTGACAGTGGCCCTGCTGTGGGTGAGGAGCAGTGTCTGGCTGCTGCTGGCACTGCCACTGCTGCTGTTTCTGTTCACACTGGGGCTGTCTCCTGTGGCAGGACCTGCCTGCCCCAGCTGGGGGAGGCTGCTGCAGACACCCAGAGCCTTTCATCCGCAGCACTGTGGGAGGAAAGGATATTTGGGAATGCTTGCTTTAATGGAGTGTTTCAGGTCTTGCAGGACTGGCTGTGGCTTTTTGGGCTGTTCTGGTTCTGCCCTTTGGAAGAGGTGTTGGTTCCCCTCGGAAAACCTGTGATTTTTGTGTTTCAGATGTTTATGCCTCCTTCAGTTACGCAAAAGAATCTGATTTTGGTTTTTTCTCCTCGTGGAGAAATCCCTTTTCCTCCCCATCTCATTAGTTCCACAGTGGTTCTTTAGGGCTGTGGACAGGGAAGAGATGGAGCAATGCTGAGGCAGTTTTGTGCAGCTGGGGTTCATGACTCTGGGAGTGGACTCAGGGCTGCTGGCCAGCTGCAGTCCCTGCACACTGAGCTCCCTGCATGGCATCAAGAGGGGCAGCCAGCAGCACTGGCCATGGGCCTGAAGGAGTCCTGTGGCACCCACAGATGCCTTGGTGGCTTCAGGTAGGGCAGGCTGCCACCTAAGCTCAGTTAAGCTCCACTCTAGGTATGGATGACTCACTGGTAGCTAGCTGTTAGGTTCTGCTCTGGATTTAAAGCAGGCTGGTGGATTCTGCAGATGAGAGCCCAGCATCCCAGGGCTCACAGCGTGCCCAGTGGGTCTCACAGCGTGCCCAGTGGGTCTCACTGGGTGCCCAGTGGGTCTCACAGCATGCCCAGCCAGTCTCAGCCTGAGGAGGGATGGCTCTTCCAGCAGCACCTCCACTCCAGAGCAGGAGAGATGCCCAAAATCAGGGCAGCACATCCCCTGCTCACACTGCAGGAAGGTTTGGGAGCCTGGGAAGTGGCTCCACCACAGGCTCTGTGTGCCAGGCAGTGCCAGGCACGGGGGCTCTGGGGAGTGTTGACTCACAGCATTTACATCGCTCTCAGTGCCAATCACCGTTGGTGCAGTAATGAAAAATATTCCAGAACCTTCCCTCTGGGGTACCTATCTCATTTTAGGCTGCATAAATCCTCCTCACAGGTTTACAATAAGACTTTGGTTAACTTTCTGCAGGTGATTTAAAGTGTATGTCTGACAAGATTCCCTGTGCCATGTTTCCCCTGCTGCTGGAATGTCCTTTGGCATTCAATAAAAACCCAGAGTGCCTATGTTAATTTGATTTTTGCAATCAAGCCACCTTAAATTGCATTTATTCCTGTGTGGTGAGTCATGCTGTAATGATCTGATTTGTAGATCAGGCCCAACTTCTGCAGGGCATTGTGCAAACATGAGACAATTTCCTTCTCACAAATCTTGGAGGGTACTTTCAGTTCCACAGTAACAAATGAAATTAACACATTTTTGCCTACTCCAAGCAGAAGCCAAAGCTTCCAATTGTTTTTAAAATAAAATTTACAATATTTTAGTAAAACAGGCATGAAAAATTGTCAGGTGGAATCTGTGATCCCAAATGGGTGAAAAAAGTAAAGGTCTCACAGTGCTGAGGTCACGGTGGGAGTGGAGATGACAGAAGTTGTAGCCATGGTCTGTGGACAAGGAAAAATGTGTGTTGAAAACCAATCCAGGGAAAGTCCATGCTGCCTGGTTTCCTGTGGACATAACCCTTGTGGTTCCTTCCTGCCCCTCGAGCCTTCCCCAGGCTCAGCAGATCTGCTGCTGGGGGTTCAGTCCTTCCTGACCCCCTGGACAGCAGCAGAAATCCCAGCCAGTCGCTGGCATTGGCGTTTTGGTCCTGAGCTGCGAGTGCACATCTAAAGTGGAATTCAAATGGCTGCACTGGAGCTGGAGGCAGCGAGCCAGCAGTGCCAAACCTGAGCTAATTAACTCTGCCAAGGCAGCCTCGTTAGCTCCAGCACTGTCTCCTGCCACTGGATCTGCTGCTCCTGGGCAGGAGAGGCTGCGGGCTGCATGGGAGCTGCATGGGAGCTGCATGGGAGCTGCATGGGAGCTGCATGGGAGCTGCATGGGAGCTGCGGGGGGGGGTGTGTGTGGTGTGGGGTGTGCATGGGGTGGCAGAAGAACTGCATGGGAGCTGCATGGGGGCTGCATGGGGCTGCACGGGAACTGCAGGGGCTGCATGGAGCTGCAGGGGCTGCATGGAGCTGCAGGGGCTGCATGGAGCTGCAGATCACCCGTGGGCTGTGGAGGAAGGAGACTGAGGAGTTTTTCAGTGCAAGCAGGAGCACCCTGGTGCCACCCTGGTGCCATGCTGCCTGCAGGCCATGCAGGGCCTGGCTTTGTGCTGCCTGTGCTGGCTGATGCCCATTCCCTGTGCACAGACCTGGCTTCTTGCCTCTCCTCCTCAGCTGGTGCACTGCCAGCTTCTGTCCATGTCCAAACCTTTCGGTGTGGTTGGAATTTCTGCCTCTCAGGTTATTGAAGCTGGGAACAAAGTCCCTGGCAGTAAAGCCAGCGTGCTGAGGAGCTGCTGCTGCTCTGTGGGTGATGCTCACGCAGCAGCAGTGGCTTCAGGAGGTTGTTCCACCCCAGTGTGAGGCTGGAAGTGTTCTGTCACGTGTGTGCCCTGGCTGTGTGCTGGGGTTTTGGTGATGGACAAAGGGAGCAGCCCCAGTGGGGGGACCTGCAGGCAGGGAAGGACAGTGAGGGGCACGGGGGGTTGGCTGGGGCTGCTGAGAGACAGAGGGATGGAAAACACCTCTTTGCAGTGCCCTTGAACAGAAATGTCACCAAAGGCTTCCCTTCTTTCATCTTGCTGGGACTCTTGTCCCTGGGAAGCCATAGTGAGTTTTTCCTTGCCTTAGTGTGATTTGCACTTGGAAAAACACTTTTTCTCTTTTCTCTATTGACTTGTGTTCCTGTCAGCTGTGTCCTTCCCTTCCCGCTACCCAGGCACCCATCACCAGGGCACAGATCCCAGGATTTGCTGCTCTAGGACCAGTGACCCTTTGCATTTGTTTCAAGTCACATTGTTCTTTTTCCGTGATAAAGCCTTGGAAACTCATCCCATATTGTAACAGTCCCTCTTGGTTACTTTAATCCTAAATTCAGCAGTTTCATTAAATTGCTCATTCTCCCCCATTTTCTTTGTGATCACCAGACATGTCAGTCACAGCGACTCTTCAAAGAGGGAGGCTGAACTCTACATCAGATAGAACTTCTTTCTTTTTATTTATAAAGCAAAGCATGAATTCTAACAGGTCCACTAGTCATATCTATTGATTTGGTACTTAATCATATGAACACAATGAATATTCAGTGCCTGCATGATATAAAAAGAACAATCAGAATAAGCTATTAGAGGTGCTGGAATCTCATTCAAAATCTAATTAGGTCTAGAGCAAAACTAGAGGAGTCCTGTCTGAGTAGGAAGAAATGGATGTGTCTATATAATGATTGAAATGCCTTCTTTTTTCATCCTTCTCTTGGCATGTATTAAGAAACTAGCTTTTTTTTTTTTTCCTTCCCCCCAGTTCAGGCTTGGAAAACCATTAGTTTGGCTGGTACCCTCATGCTTTAACTTACAGATTAAAGCTGATCTCTCTGTGCAGAGCTGCAGTCATGGTGTTAGGGTGGGCAGTCAACTCAAGCAGAAATTGTTTTATAGCTGTCCCTGTTCCACTGCACTGATCAGTTCATAAACTCCTGAGTTAGCATTGCTTTAATTGACCTCATAGTTTTCTGGATTTTATCACCATATCAGATCAATGCTTTGTGAATTTCCCCCCCTTTTTAATAACAAAACTGAGAAAAACTTCAGTTATTTATAGCTCTTTTACATAAATTCCATGGCTCAGCTTGCAGGGGTTGTCTTGCATGAAGGCAGACTCAGGCTTTGCTCGGTGGCCAGAGCTGAGCAGGTGAATTGTTCACTTCCCTTGAGCAGTTAGGCTGGATCTGTGCTTGCCTTGTCCTGCTGAGGCAGAGGTCACCCTGTGATGAGCTGCTGGCCAGTGTGGCTCTCTGGTTTGCTTGCCATCAGCAAACTCTGCCTGGATCCTGCCACTTCTGACCTGGGGGCTGGGCAAGGGGCCGCACGGTCCTGCAGAGCCTCGAGGGGTGACCAGGGGTCACAAAAGCCCTGCCCAGCCATCCTGTGAGCAGTGAGCCCTGGGTGTGGCACCAAGGCTGGCCAGGGTGACCATGACCCACCCAGGGCCACCAGGCTCCCGGGGCTCTGCCCCCAGCCTGGGCAGGGGTGATGAGGGGACTGTGCTCGATGTGTTCAGGTGACACTGCTGGCTCTAAATCATCCATTATTCAGAGACTGCACCCAGGTTTGTTCCTGCTGTGTCACTGCCAGCCCAGAACACACTCTCAGGCTCTCCAGGTGCAGTTTCACTCACTCCTCAAAGCCCAGGTCTGCTCTGGAAGGCAGCCCAGGAAGGGAGAGCAAAGCTGGAGGGAGGGTTTGCCCAGGAAGCTCCTGCCTGCCTGCACACACCCCAGGCTAAGTGGTGGTTTCCTAGAAATACAGCCCTGGATACAGAAATGTCATTTCATTCATGAATTCATCTTGTGGTTGCTGAACATTCATAGCTGGGAATGATCTTTATGCACTGCAAGCCTGTTCCTCTCCCACCTTCAGCATCTCCTGACGGTGCAGAAGCCAGGGCAGCTGCTCCAGGCACAGTGCCTTTCACACCAACACTGGCTGCACCAGGCTCAGCCTGCAGCAACGACCTCAGAGCTGCCAGCTGCAAGCATCCCCAGCCCAAATGGCCATCTAGAATTGTTATAGAAAATGCAGGGAATCATATTTACAAGTATATTGCTTCACATGTAAATAGGGAATTAAAGGGAGTCAGGGAGAATCATGCTGATAGCCTGTACAGATCCTACATTCACCCAGGGGCTGAGCAGGAAGGACCCATCCCTGCTGGACTATCAAACGCCACATTAGCATTGTTCATTGTGAATGTTCAGTTTCAGAAGTACAACCCAAGCTGTGCACATCTTCCAGCCCTGCAAATTCAAGTTATTGAGACATAGCTCAGCCACAGTCAGCCAAAAGGAGCCCCAGGACTTCTCTTTGCAAGGGAAAAAATGGCATTCATGAAGAACATGAGATTAATTCCTGAATTAGGGTGTATTCCTCATGGTTTGAGGATGATGAGGAAGGTCTTGAGATCTTGTTCAGTTTGCTTATGGTTTCCTTGCTTTTCTTCTCCTTGCTGCATGAATTAAACCTTACAGAAGTGGGCACTTGTCAGGTATGACTTTGGACTTTTCAGGCTGCTGTGTAGGGATCCTGATTTTTGCCTGATATGCTTCCACCACTGTGTTATTCCCAGGATTTGATTTTGATTTTGTTCCATCTCATCTGAGATGAATGGGTTTAATCAGAATCTCTCAAACCCACTTCATTCAATAGTAGCCCTTTATAAGATGCTAAGAAAGACACCACAGTCTTGCCCTGGCAAGGCAAGAGGCTAAATGAAGGGAAGGATTTTAGCCTCTAACTGGATTCTAACTAGGGAGCTCTGAGGGTTTATAAGATTTTCCAGTGATAGCCTCATTTGGTCTCTGTAAATGGAAGCTGGGCAAGGAAACACAATCTATCTGTCTGCCCTGAAATGTGCTTATTGATTTCAGCAGTTGTACTGCAATTGTTCTCACAAATCAGCTAATTGAGGTCCTTAATGAAAGGTGACTTAAGCAGCAGTAAATTTTGCCTTTGCCTCCCCAATGGACAGCAGCTGACCAAATCTGGTGTTCCTTGTTAACCAAATATTCCTCAAGCACCTTCCACCGAGTGACTGGAATTAATGAGTGAGGAATTAATGAGGTTATCAGGTGCTGATGGTCCCCTCCAGCCCTTGCAGTGTGTTTGGTAGGGCTGACCTGTGTGGGGGTCACTGTGCTCTGCACCCACCTGGCAGGGCTCAGACCTTGGCTGGGAGGGAGCCAGGCTGCAGCCAGGGCTGGCCCAGCTGGGCGCGGCTCAAACAGGAGATCCTGGCAGGGTTTGGCTCGGCTCTGGAGACAGCACCACACCTGAAAGTGCTCCTTGTTCCTCCATGCCTGGCTTTGTGGCCCCTCAGTGCCCTGGAGCTCAGCACCTCCCCGGGCTCTGCAGGGAGGCACCCGGGACCTCGGTGTTCAGCCCTGAGGCCAGCAGCTCTGCTTCTGGCCACTGCAGGAGGAGTTCAGCATCTCTTGGCTCTCGAGGTCACACGTGTGGTTTTCTGCCTTCATTTTGCAGCTTTCACTGGGAGGAGAGGACTCTAAAGTTCATCTGGAGGTTCAAAAAATTAACATGATTTCCGCTCTGAACTTTCAAAATCCAGCTAAAGGCTTTTAGCTGATTGTCTCAAGTCTCTTCTCTCTAATGACTTTCCAGTTTATTGATGTACAAAAATCTGTGGATAACCCTCTCTATTAGATATAATTATTAATGACTATTGAGCTTGGGAAATTATTCTGTTAATTTTGTTTTTAGTCTTCTATTTCCTATCAGAGATGTAAAATGGAAGCCTGCAATTCTCTCATAATTACTGCATCTTGTTGATTTCTCTTCTCATTTTTTAAAGATAAGCTTGTGCTTAAGTATGAGCTTTTGAAAGAGGGAAGTAAAAAGTCTCCATTAAAGTGTGGTTGTGATTTGAATGCAAAAATGTCATTGACTAAGGGGAACCCTGATTTTTGATTGAAAATTCATCACTGATTAACCAGTTTTGTTTCTCTTGATTAGGTTTTGAGATTGTCTCTGTATCTCATCCTCACAAGGATGAGTTCTTGTTCGAGTGGAGTGACAGAGGAAAGACTGCTCGTGTCCCGTACTTATCTGCTCTGGATCCTTTTTTAGCACTTATCAGCTGTTCAGCTGATTACAGAGAATTCATTAACGTGTGAGGAGATGAGGAGACCCCGTTGTGGTGCTCTGAGGCTGCCAATGTCCCACAGCCCTGCGTGCCACGTGCCTCAGCCATGGACCAGCCATGCTGCACAGCTTCTGCTGCTCCCTCTTGTCTTTCTAATAGATGAGGAGAAATCTTCCCTGCGGCTTTTTAAGGTCCCCAAAATAGTTTTAAGGCATTTTATTTTCCACAGAGAGGGTCACTGCTACTGTGCCTGTGCAGGCTTTCATGGTGCAGTGTTACTGGGGCACCACCCACTGCCTGTGCTCCAGATTTTCTCTGTTAAGAGCTGGGTGTTTTGTCCTAAAAAATTGCAGTCCAGTGGGTCTTTTCCTAAACAGTAGTTACTTACAATTTAATTCTTTAATTCCTTAGGATCAAAGAGTAATATGGTTTGAGGGGGATCTCTGTTTTATTCCAGCCTGAACAGAGGAATGTTCCCTTTTATCCTCAGCAGAGCACGTTGCTGCACATTTGTGTTCTCAAACACAAAAGTTTTCAGTTAACCCAGCAGAGAAAGGTCTGGATCCAGTGCTGGGTTCCCTTCCTTGCCTGTCCCTGGTGGCTCCTGTTCCCTTGGTGAGTGCTGGCTTTCCCCAGGGCAGGGGACACAGGGACAGCCCAGGCCCTCATTTGATGTTTCTGCTGTGCTGTTGGGCTGAGCAGTGGCTGGCAGCAAAATCCATCCCCATTCCTCCAGAAACTCATTAAAACCAAGCAGCTCTGAGCTGCAGCAAAGTGATTTCTGTTTGGACTACATTGCCAATTTAGCAGATGTGTGAAAGGTAAAATGATTAAATACTTTCTTGTAAAGAAATCTCTCTAACTAGAAACTTAAAAAAATCCAATATATGTTCACTTATTTGATCAACTTCGTGGGCATAACTTCTTCTAATCATGTACTGCATTCCTAAGAGAGAGGACATAGATTTTTTTTTTGACATCACAGTTTTTTTGTGGCTCATTATAAGTGCAATATTTTGTGTAGGTGTTTAGAGCAGAGGGCTGGGAGTACCAGCACTGCAGTATTTCAGGACACGTTGAACAGTGCAGCTGTAACTCTCTGTGTTGAGAGTTAATGAAGATTTTTTCTGTATTAAAAGAACGTGTATTATTTTATATATTATTTTTTATTTTTATAGACATATTTGTGTTCATAATGGAGGTCTGACTGCTCCTAGGACTAGGTAACCAACTTTTGGTGTCAGAGGAGGTCTTTTCACTCACTTGATTACAATTCCTCCTGGAAAACACTGGCAGCAGTGTCCTGTCTCTGCAGGCACAGCATCATCTCTGGAGTGTTAATGTGCTGCTCAGTGTGCTCTGCAGCCCATTGGTCTTCAAGCCACATCTCCTGTCATTTGAGTTCTTTTCTTAGTAAAGGAAAAGAAAGTTTTCACAGCTTTTCCCCCCCCATTTCAAAACACCATTTTTTTTAGCTAAAACTTGTTGCCAAATTCTATTTTGATCCCGAGGTTTATTTTTAGACTGGAGATCAGTACATTCAGGAATCACAATTACGTGAAGATAATTCTGATAATCTTGTTCTGCAGTTTCCCCACAGAACTTGTCCATGTGGTGTTTATCCTGGTGGTGTCTGGCAGAGTGACAGCGAGCAGCTCAGAGAGCTGCAGCTCTGCAGGGGCTGTGCAGGTGAGAGCAGGATGGATGTGTCTGTGCAGGTGAGAGCAGGGTGGATGTGCAGGTGAGAGCTAGGTGGATCTGGCTGTGCAGGTGAGAGCAGGATGGATCTGGCTGTGCAGGTGAGAGCAGGGTGGATGTGCAGGTGAGAGCTGGGTGGATCTGGCTGTGCAGGTGAGAGCCTGGCTCATCTCCATCCATCAGTGCTGCTGGGAGCTGCTCCAGGGCTGCAGGATGGGCAGTTTTCCCGTGCTCCTGACAGATCTGGAATGTGACCCCGCTGCTGACAGCCCACAGCCCGTGTTCGTGCCCGGGCAGAGCAGGGGCAGCCCTGGATTAATGCTGGGTGAAAGCTGTGCCAGCACAAAGTTCTCTTTGTCACCTCGGGGTGCTGCCGGGGCCAGTCCCCACCCCTTCCCTTGGGGATGCACTCACTGAAGGCAGAGAGGGCAGAGCCCTGCCAGAGGAAGGACTGGAATCCCTGGGTGCCCCAGCACAGCTGAGCTGAGCTCATCTCTGTCCCTGCCCTGGGCCGGGGGCTCCAGGGCCCTTGGTTTGTCTCCAAGGGACACGTGGGGACAACACGACTGGAGCTGCAGGCTCAGCCCGCAAACTCCGGTTTTCTTCAGGTTTTATTTTCATTCGGTCTTGGTGGTGGTTTTTTTTTTTAATTTTAATGCAGATTAGGTGATTCAGGAATGGTTTAGATGCATTTGATTCTAAACGCTCAAGAGGACATTCATTGAGGGGTTTTCTCTGGACTAATGCTAAATCCCCAGGCTGCTGTCGATTCCCTCTTCGCTGTGTTTTGCTGCTCTGCCCCAGGCACAATTTAGCAAAGGAACAATCCTGTTCTGATTATGTACAAAAATGCCAAAGCAAACAAAAGTGCAATCACAAAGGTGGATTATGAGTTGTTTTTCCTTTGTTGAGGGAAGAATGTTTTTTGTCCATGCATTTCAAGACACACTACTGTTCATGAGCAATTTAAAAGAGAAATATTTAATAGTGCAGGGGAGTTGGTAATGGCTTAATCAAAGGCAAAAATACCTCTTTGCTCCAGCTGAATGTTCACACAGTTTAGTTCTCATTAGCATCGATTTTCCCCAGATCTTTAGCATCTGATTTATGAAAGGCAACATAATGAATTTGGCCAATAAACAAGAATATTGGAGTAACAAGACAGACCATTCTTGCGCTCCCTCGTGTGGCAGTGTAGAACTCCTCGGGCAGTTCTGGAAGGGTCTGCCTTGGCTGGCTCTCATTCCCTCTGCAATCACACAGGAAACTTCCTCTGCCTCCCTCTCCACCCCTCTGCAGGCCAAGAGAAGTCAGAAATCCCCTGGGTGGGGAATAACCAGGTGATTTACACACATCCCTCCTGTGCCCCTGCTCCCCCAGCACCTGAGCAGGAGCCTGGGGCTCCTGGCATTTGCCTGCCCTTGTGACTGCAGCTGGGGCCGGACCCTGTGCCACATTGCCACTTTTTATGGCAGATGAGGGATGTGCTGGGCTTCCAGTCAGGTGAGGTTTTAATTTAAACCAGCTGGGAGTCTCTGACATTCTCAATTGCAGTTTGTTTGCACACACTCTTTGCAATTGAAATGCAGTTTGCAACCAGTGCACCTAAGGTCTGCTCTGGGACGTGCCAAAATCTCACTGCCAAAGCTATGAAAGTAGGTGGCATTTGCAGTGCTAATAGAGATGGACCAGGAGAAAAAAAAAAAAAAAAGCCTCAACTTTCTTCATCCCTTTAAGCAGTGACTCAGTCTCCAGCCCTTCCCACAGTTCTTCACTGATGTTCTAATTGCAGACCAGTACCAGCTTAGGCTGCCTAAAAATAAACTCCACATTTTCATTTAATTTGTTGGACTGTCTGCCTCATTGCTGTGAAAATTATATAGAACAAAATATTTACTTACAGGGTTTTCCTAAGTATGCTCTCTCAGATATCCCAAACAGGTAGGTACCAAATCTGTATAGAAATATGTTAAACTACAAAGGACAATGTGGGAGTGAGCTGGGGCTGGGGGAGCTGGGGGAGCTGGGGGAGCTCAGAGCCCCCTCACCTGTGTCCCAGCCCCTGGGCCCAGGCTCTGCCCTCTCCCTCCTCCCAGGGCTCCCACAGGGCAGGTCAGTGACTGTGACCAGTGCCTGCCTCCTCTGGCCACTCACTGCTGCCCCAGACCCCTCCCTGTGGCTGCAGCCTTGGCTTCCAGGGAAGGACTGGCATTTGCAGCCAGCAGCTCAGACCCGTGTCCTGGTGAGCCTGCCCTCATTCCTTTCTCTGTGCGAGGTTCTGGCATGTCAATAATATTGCAGGTTACTGTCTCTGGAGTGCTGCAGGGAGTGCTGGGCACAGCAATGCTCCTGCATTACACTGCAATATTCCTCCAATGAATGGCAGCTTTCTCAGCAAAGCATTGTGCCCCTCAAGTGTCTGGGAAAAAAATGAAAACTGGGACGGTGGTGGGGTTTTTTTGATGCAGAAATGTGTACTTTTGAAGATATTGGGGTTTCTGAGTGTGTGTTGGCAGCAGCGATTTGCAGTCATTTGAGGGAATACTGCAAAACCACTCATGAGTATTTGTCTTTCCACTCCTTGTGGAAGGGAAACACTGAAACCATGCCAATAAAATGCATTTCTTGGGGACATTAGGCAGGGGAGAGCAGGTGGATGGGGATGTGGGAGAGCCACATGGATCAGGAGATGTGTCTGAGAGGGGCTGCCTTGATGGCCTTGAGCTCCCTGTGGTGAGGCTGCAGGGCCACACGGGGCTGGCTGGGCTCAGCAAACACCACAGTCAGTGTCTGAAGGATGTGCAAGGACAGTTCTTGACTGCACTATTTTAAGGTGAACTGGGAAATGACTTCTTATATTTATGGATAGTGGAATTTCAGGATGTAAATCACAGGCAAAAAAGAAAAAAAGCTATATTTGATAAGCAAACAGTTCACTGAATATTTTGCCCAGCTGAAAGATTTTGGACTCAATGATCTTTGTGGGTCCCTTCCAGTTTAGGTTATTCTATATTTTATATTGTTGGCAAAACTAGAAAATTTCAGGCAGTTCTTATTTCAGCTTTATGATGAACTATCCCAATAATTGTATTTGCCAGTCAGAAATCAATGGAGACTCATGTAAGTCATTAATGCCAAAGATTGTCTCTCTGTACTTCGTGTGCCCAGTCCAGCTGCCTGCAATCCAGCTGTTGGAGACTGTTTTGGCAGGAGGCAGTGACTGGAGCCCTGCCTGCCACCAGCCAGGAGGAAATGCTGCCAGGGACAGGGACGCTGCCACGCCTGCAATGGTGCCACTGAGCCACAGCTGCAGGAAGCCACCTCTGTGCTCCTCAGGACAAGGAACCCTGCATGGAAGAAAGCCCTGAAATTCACTTTGTGGGAATTCAGACCAGACCTTCAGGTAATGCTGCCCCTGAGTGCTCAGAAATCATGGAACTGGCTAAAAATGATGCCTTTACTTTTTAATGTGAGAAGGAAAGGCAGCTGTTCTACTTTGTCTTACTACAATTAATTCTTTTCTTCTGTAGACCTTTATTAATAATAAATATTTTTTATGTAAAAGAAAGAAAAAGCAGGAGTATTCTTGGGCCATATCCCAGTGTCAGGTTCTATTGTGTAAATTGCCAAATCATCCTGAGATTTGCATTAAAAAGCACAGGTTTAGCTATCCTAAATGCATAATTCTGTAAGTCTGTTGTTTATGTGCAGCTCAATTAGCCAGCAGCCACAATTAGCCTTCCGAGTGGGGTTTTCCTGCAGGTGTCCCAGGAGGGGAAGGCTCTGCACCCCCTGCAGCGGGGAGGGTCCCGGGCAGCCTGGGCCACCCCTCATTTCTGGTCCCCTGCTCTGGGGGACCCCTGCCCCCCCGGTTTTGGGGTGTCAGGCGGCTCCTCAGTCCGGGTGCCCGGGCTGTGCCCGTGTTCTGCTCCTCGCACTCCTGTTGTGCCTTGCCGGGGCTGCGGGGTGAAGGGGAGCATCCCTCGGGAGCGCAGGGAAACGCCACTTGTCCTTGTCCCCACCGGCCCCGGCCCCATCCCTGCCCTCCCCTCGTGTTCCCTCGGAGCCCAGGGCCGGGCGGGGCAGGAGGGAGACTGCCCTGCTCCTCTGCTGCTCCTCTGCTGCTCCTCTGCTGCTCCTCTGCTGCTCCTCTCCTGCTCCTGTCCTCCTGCTCCTGTCCTCCTGCTCCTGTCCTCCTGCTCCTGTCCTCCTGCTCCTGTCCTCCTGNTCTCTCCCTTCTCTCTCCCTTCTCTCTCCCTTCTCTCTCCCTTCTCTCTCCCTTCTCCCCCTGCTCTCCCCCGTTCTCTCCTCTGCTCCCCAGCTCTCCCCATCCCTCCTTTCCCGTCTCTCTGAGATGTCCCCGGGATGCGGGCGCGGCGCTCCGGCCTCTCCCGGCGCTGGCAGCGGAGCGCTCTGATCTCGGGCGGATTTCCCCGTGCTATTTTTAGCTGCAGTGAGCAGAACCGAGGGATGTCGGTTCTGATGCAGACGGAAAGCTGCTTCAGACGCAGCGTTTCTCCAGGGGCAGGAGGAGGAAAACGGGGCAGTCTGCACCAGCATTTCCAAAGCCGCTCACGCGGAGAGCTCGCCAGGCCCCCGGGGCTGCAGAGGGATGTTCCCCCCGTACAAAGTTCACCGGAGAGCTGGTGATTCTCCTTGTCGGCTTTTGTGTAACTCACTCACCGCTCTGCTGCAGCCCAGAGCCAGGACCTGCAGTTAAATTAATCTCTGTAGCACAGTGGATATGTTTATAAGGGACTGCTAATAGCCACCCTTTGATTTAAAAACAATTGCAACACCTTTCACTTTCCCTGCTTAAAACACGTATGTGGAGGCCTCAGGTTGCTCGGGTTTGATCATACGAACTCCTGCTTTCCATTTAATCTTCAACACTGAAGCAAAGCAACGAACAGATCGGCCAAGCAAACCTTTCTTCCCTAGGGCAGGAGTGTGTGCGTCTGCAGGTTTGCGCTCGGGCTGCTGAAGAACAAGACTGAAAACATGTTTACAGGGAAGAAGCGCTTCCGAAAGTGTTTCCTCCTCCTCCTCCTTCTCCCATCGCCGTTGCTGGGGAAACCAGCGCGATGCTCGGAGCGGCTCTCACCCAGGAGCGCTCCCCGGAGCGGCTCTCTGTGACCCCGGAGCGGCTCTCTGTCACCCCGGAGCGGCTCTCTGTCACCCAGGAGTGACTCTCACCCTGTCCAGGAGTGGCTCTCTGTCACCCAGGAGTACTCTCACCCTGTCCAGGAGTGGCTCTCTGTCACCCAGGAGTGGCTCTCACCCTGCCCGGAGCGGCTCTCCTCCCCCAGGAGCAGGGACAATCCACAGGGAATCCCCAAGCTACAAAGAGTGCTGAGGCTGATGGAGAAAACCCCTCTCAATTTCAGCTGGGCTTGCTAACATCCTACTTGTCCACAAACATTCACAGGTACTAATGAGTCCTCAGCCTGCTCCCTCATCCCCGTCTGCACCTTTTGCACTGGAGCTCAGCTCTGTCCAGTGTGAGCTCTGGAACCTGTCATGGGCATATGTTTATTTTTGGTGGTTATGCCATGGTGTCTGTAGTTAGAGGATGCTTTTCCATGGCCAGATATAGTGTTCTGTCAGCACAAATCCAGGCACTGGATACCTAAGTTTATAAATCCCAAACCATGAGGTCAGACAAATACACTAAAAAGTCAGAAGCTTAAAAATAAGAAAATTAGGATCTATTTCTGTATTTTAATGCATTTACTACAGCTTTGTTCAGTTTTTCTCCTCTGTTTGGAGAACCAGAATTTTAGCAGCGACTTCAGTGCTTCTGGTTTACATGCTCTCTTTTTATCCAGTGCCACAGTTTTGGGAGGGAGGATCCAGGAAATGTGATGAGCCTGCAGGAGAGCAGCGAGCGCAGCAGGACTGGCAGCAGCCAGAAACCAAGCTTAGCAGGGTGCCATTAGGCTGCTTTGGCTCCTGATCCTGGCTCCTTTGGCAAGCTTTGGGAAACTGAGCACTATCTGGAAATTTTCCCTGCTCAGGTTTGTGGGCAGCCTGTGCTGCACAGATGTTTCCAACATCTGCATCTGAGAGCAGAGCCCTGATGTTGCAGTGCTGAGGTTTGAGACTGGCACTACCAGCTGGACACTTCCAGGTTTTCAAACACAACCTCAGCACCTTCTCCTGTGTTCCTTCCCAGCGCTGGGGTACCACCCACTTCCTCAGACTGTTAACCTAGCAGCTGAAACAGAATTCTGAGTTGGAAAGGTCTCCAGACTTGGTGTCTCTTTAGTTGCCAGGTATGTCTGGGCAGATGGATCAGTTAAACATCCTTTCCTCCCCGCCCCACACACCACACCTGAGAAATCTTTCCAAACCCTTTTTTAGTACCTGAAATGCCACTCCTCAGCATCCCCAGAGCAGACTTTTCTCTCCAGGCATCTCTCCATGGGCCATGGTTGATCCCAGTGCCCCTCGAAGTGAAACCTCACCCTTTTGTCCATTCCCTCCTCCCTTTCTGCAGGAATCCCTCCGGGTTTGATGATCGCTATCAGGATCGCTGCCTGGCTTTGTTCTGCAGCCCAGACAGAGCCCATTCCTGTGACTCTGGGCCCTCCCAGAAGGAGAGGGACACAACAGGGCTGTGGGCTGAGCACTTTGTCCTCTGCCCACCCCACCCCTTGTGCTTTGTCTTGGAAGGATCCACACAGCACCGAGCTGTGGAGCTGCTGCTCTGGGGCCAGAGCCCCTGCCTGAGCAAGAGCCTCTGCTGCAGCTCAGCATCATCTGCAGCACACCAGGAAGAGCCAGAGAGATGCCAAAGTCAGGGCAGGAGGCGAGTGTTTTTAACTCAAATAATGCAGAAGCATTTCAAACCTAGTCACAAGCCAGTGCTGGGTTTTCACAGCAGAAGTTTGGATTTAGAGGGTGGACTATCTCCTGAATCCCAAACCCCATTTCCTGGTGAATTCTTAATTCTGCAAGTAGGTCATGCCTGCTGTCTCCCTTTGGGAACAGACTTGACAAGTCTAAATAATAACTCTTATCTCTCCTCTTTTTGATGTTAGATGTCACAAAGTTGTTCCCTGCCATCCACTTTTCATTTCTTCTCTCCAGTTCCTGCAAAACTCAGCTGAACACACAAGCTGATGAAGGACAAGACATTTCCAGGTCCCAGGACACAGAGCTGTGCCCAGGCCATGGCCAGCTGTGCCCAGGCCAGGGGAGTGGCCGGTGCCACCACAGGCTGGGACAATTCCTCACACCTCATTTCCCCCGTGGGCATTCAGCTCTGGCATTGAGGTTTGAGCTTCCATGAGGAGCCTTGCAAAGACCTTGCCCTGATTACGGAGTCATTCCAGCGACATTTTAAATTATGGGTGAGTTTTACATAATTCTTTTGATACGTGTTGTTATGACATGTAAAATTTTACCTTTGCCAGATGCAGTGAATTATGTAAGATCTTTGTTTTGCGTTTGTCAGGATAACTTGAACCACTGCACATTTAACAAATGCACTTTCAGAGGACCTGGCCCTGCACACAACTGCAATAATACAGGTAAACTTCATAAACTTTATTAAATTTCTAGTAAATTATAAAGGTTAACAGGCAAGTTTATGTGACAGTGCTCAAACTCCAAAGCCAAGCATGCAGGGAGTAGGAAAAGCCTTGTCCTGAAATGCAGCACCATTCCTGGGCTTCCAGGCATGGCTCATTACATCATCAAGTGCTGCTTTTCCCATGGGGGCCCTGTCTCTGCAGCCTGCCTGGTGCAGATCAGTGGGCAGCAATTCAAAATTCTGTTTTCTTTATGTCCTTCAGTGTATGGCCCCAGCCCTTGTTTACTGTATCCTGCTCGTCCTCACTGTACAGATGAAATACTCTTCCCACGTGGTGTTTGGGGTTTTTTCTGTGACACTCATTGCTTCAGTCATGTTTGTTTATTCTGCATGCAAGCTATTAATTAATTTGTCTCTGTGAAGCCCAGTAAGGCAGGGGAGAAACATTATCGCTTTATAGATAAGGAGCAGAGGCACAGAAAGATTCAGTCAAGAATGTCAATTAATCTGGGATGTTCAACTTGAGATGCTCAAGATCTGATAATCCCTGTGCACGTGGGATTTGTCTGCTGGCTTTGGTGATGCCACGGGCACTGCCAGGCCAGGACTGCAGTGGGCAGCTGCTGCCTAGCCACTCAGGTGCCCCAAGGCACCGCCCAGGCCACGGGACCAGAAACAGCAGCCAGATGGAAGTGTAGGAAACCACAGAATCCCAGAATGGTCTGGCTTGGAAGGGCCTGTAAAGATCCTCTAGTCCAGGCCTGCATGGAAGGGACACCTCCCACTGTGGAAACTTTCACTTGCCAAATTCCCAGAGTATTTATATAATTGAATCGATAAATTGCATTGATTTATTTGCACTAAGTAACTCCTTGAGGTCTGGGTAATAGATAAGGGTGTGCATGGTGCTGTACAAACACATCATAAATAAATGCAGCTTCCAAATCAATTGCAAGATATTAATGATTTATCTTCTCATAGTAATATAATGTGATGTCTTTGCATTATCGATTTTTAAAAAAAATCAGACCTAAGAGGTTTCAGAGTAATTTATTTGAGGAAAGCTGCCCTTTAAGCCAGATCTTACACTTTTTAAAAGGTCACAGCGTTTCAGTATCATGGTTCCTTACAAGGCAGCACTCCTGAGTGGTCTGACAGCACCTTCATCACACCCTCCTCACACGAGGGCTCGGCCACTGAGGCCAGGGCTGGGTTCTTGCAGGGAGTTTCTCCCTCCCACCCTCTTTGGCTGCTGGTGATGAATGCACAGAGAACTGCAGAGGTTACCCCAAAGCCTGGTGCATTAACAGAGCTGAAGAACAGCACATTTTCCTCCATCACAGCCCTGGCTGGGCCATTTTCTGGCATCAGGGAGAGAGCTGGGAACAGAATAATGTGGTGTTCACTTTGTGCTGGCCTCCTGCAGGCAGGAGACAAATCTCTGGCCAGAGCAAGGTCTAAGTCCAGCTATGCTGAGCCCAGTGAATCTCTTGTTGAGGCAGATGAGCCAGACCAGACCCTGCCAAACCTCGGGGCTCCCAAGCTGTGCACAGCTGAGCTGCTCCCCACCCCATTTGTCCCCTGATGCATTATTGTATAGCAAGAAGAAAATGCTTATTCTACAATTATGTGTTCTAATTAATTTATCTCTTCATCAGGTTTTCAAGGGAGACAGATTTCCTTGTCTCTCTTCCTCCTTGCCTCTTGGCCCATGCAGTGCAGCGAGGCAGGGCCACGTTGTGCAGATGTCTCCCTGCAATCTGCAGCTCCAGTGCTCCACATGGGCCTTCAGACTGGATTTTTGAAAGGAACAAGGGCTTTAAAAGTAATTCATGTGCAATTGTCTTTCATGCCTAAAATGTTTTGCCTTTCTTTTTTTACTCATGCTCTCTTTTTTTCATGCACTTTCAGGCACGCATCATTTTATTTTATAGCACAGCATTTGCTTTTTAAAAGGGGCAGATGATACTGGAGCTGCTTGGATTGGAGGTTTTTGTTCTAGCAGAGCTTGTGAGACAGGGGAACATGTTTGCTGCTAAACTCCTGGTTGATTCTGCTGGGAAATTCCCAGCCCAGAGCCCTGTTGGGCACAAGGAGGGGTTTGCCAGGGCACTGTCACCCACTGCTGGTGGAACCAACACAAACCATCCAACCACAAATTCTGAGTACAACTCACAGGTTTCCTCCTGGATATACAGAAATTCCATGGGTTTAGCCCAAAGTTTAGACAGTAAATAAAGCAGTTAAAGGCACTGCTGCCCAGCCACTCTCCTGTGTGTTCCAGGATATGCTCAGGCTGTCTGGGCTCATCCCTTGTGGCTGACCTTTCTGTGGCTCAGGGATGTTCTGCAGGAGGGCAGGGAGGTGCCTGGGCTCTGGGCAGGCACAGCAGAGATCAGCTTTGCTCCTTCACAGCCTGGTGGCTGGAATTTTCATGGGCATTTCATGAAGACTTCTGCTCCTAAGGCAAATGCCTGGATCTGTAGGCAGCCCAACTTTCAGTAACTTTTTCACCACTTTTGAGTCATCATTAATGCCATCCCACTCCGTGGTTATTCCCAGGCCTACTCTCTCTTCCCAGCACTTTCTTGCACATATACTTTTAATTTCCTTTAACCCTTCTGGTTTAACCTTTTTCCCAGCTCCTGTCTCATCTAGCCTGGCAAGCTCCATCCAGCTCTGTAATCTTTGTCAGCTGCTTAAACCCTTCTCCATTTCCATGGCAGCCTTTAAAAACTTGAGATCTTTGTGCAGCTTTTAGTGAAGTTTCAGCAGCTGCCTGCTCTCCCTCTTGTTGTGGTCAAGGGACTGGAGTCTGGTTTCCTCTGTGATGCCATTGCTGAGCAATTCTCCACCCTGGCTGTTCCCCTCCTGCTCACAGAGGGGACAGGCAGCACCCAGGGGAGCGTTTGGCTCTTGGAAGTGCTTGCATGAACAAGAGAGGCAGGGTTTCCATCTCCTCAGCATTTGCCAGTTTTCTGCCTTGCTGGGGGGATTGCTGTGTGCTCCAAGCCTGCTGCACAGCACGAGGTGTTCCTGCAGCTCCCTGGTGCTGCCCCGTCCTCAGCAGCCCAGGCTGTTTGCCAGGGGCCTTTCACATGGAAACATGGACTGCTGGATGTAGCTCTATCTGTCTGTCTGTCTGTCTATATCTATCTGTCTAGCTAGCTAGCTAGCTATATCTATCTATCTGTCTGTCTATCTATATTTATCTATCTATATCTGTCTATCTATCATCTATCTATCTATATCTATCTATCTATATCTATCTGTATCTATCATCCATCTATCTATCTATCTATCTATCTATCTATCTATCTATCTATCTATCTATCTATCTATCTATCTATCTATCTATCTATCTATCTATCTATCTATCTATCTATCTATCTATCTATCTATCTATCTATCTATCTATCTATCTATCTATCTATCTATCTATCTATCTATCTATCTATCTATCTATCTATCTATCTATCTATCTATCTATCTATCTATCTATCTATCTATCTATCTATCTATCTATCTATCTATCTATCTATCTATCTATCTATCTATCTATCTATCTATCTATCTATCTATCTATCTATCTATCTATCTATCTATCTATCTATCTATCTATCTATCTATCTATCTATCTATCTATCTATCTATCTATCTATCTATCTATCTATCTATCTATCTATCTATCTATCTATCTATCTATCTATCTATCTATCTATCTATCTATCTATCTATCTATCTATCTATCTATCTATCTATCTATCTATCTATCTATCTATCTATCTATCTATCTATCTATCTATCTATCTATCTATCTATCTATCTATCTATCTATCTATCTATCTATCTATCTATCTATCTATCTATCTATCTATCTATCTATCTATCTATCTATCTATCTATCTATCTATCTATCTATCTATCTATCTATCTATATCTATCTGTATCTATCTGTATCTATCTATATCTATCTATCTATATGTCTATCTATCTATATCTGTCTATCTATCTATATCTATCTGTCTGTCTATCTATCTATCTATCTAATCTGTCTATCTAACTATATCCATCTATCCATCTATCCATCCATCTGTTCATCTATCCATCTAGCCACAATCTATGCATGTATTTACAAGTATTTATATCTTCCATGCATATTTGTGTGTGTCTGTGTGTTTATTTAATAGATTTCTGTGTGCTTAACACGTTTTCCTCCTAAGCAGAACTGACACCCTGAGTGGGCTGCTGTCTGTCTGATGGAAAAATGAAAATGCTGCTGATCTGGAGCTGGCTCAGCAGCCACACAGAGGGATGTGCTCTGCAGGGGTGAGCAGCTCAGCTCACCTGAGCCAGGTGTGTGCCTGGGCAGGCAGAGTGCAGCTTGTGGGGGAGAGGGCCCTGCAGGGGGACAGCCAGGGGGGTGCAGGGTGGCAGGGACTGCCCTGGCTCCCTCCTGGAAGGCTGAAGGACTCTGCAGGAAGGCACAGAGGGGAGGTTTGTGTGTGCTTGTGCTGTGCCACGGGCACAGGGAGCATGCCAGCAGCAGGGGACACGAGCTGGCCAGAGCAGCACCCACAGTCCTGCCTGCTCTATGGTTTCCTGCACTCTTTGCTTTCTCAGTCTACCCCAATTATGTGAGCATGAGATCTGCTGATTAAAACTCCCTAGAACAATCTCATTATGTTATCTAATGCAAAACCTTTGAGGTTAATGTAAAATAATTTCACCAGCTCTGTGGCAGGTGGGTTCTCAAGGGTTGCCACTACTTCCAAATGCAGTAATTGTTCTTTTAAATTAAGAAAGTAAAAAAAACCCCATACCTTTAAACAACAACGAAAGTTCTGCTTTTGTTTAACAAGAAAAGGAGTTTAATTTTTAAAGATCACTCTATATTATTAACTTGCTTAATTACCAGAAGGGATGGTTGGATGAACAGACAATTAACACAAGGAGAAGCTCAGAAAGAAAAGTCCATCAGTATATTAGAGAGACAATGGGGGAAAGTAAAACTATTCCAAGTACCATTTGAAGGAAACCATTTGGGAAGAAAATAGGATTAATTAAGTTTTGAACTAGTTGATTTTGTTATCTAAAAATATTTCCTAGATTAACACTGTTACATACTTATGCATGAGGTAATGTCTAAGGTTCCTCAGCAACAGAGTGAAATGTTGGAGCAGATAAAGGCTGTTCAAAGCCTCCCAGAGCCTGTGGTGTGTGCTGAGCCTGGCCCAGGGCTGGGCTGGGCTCTGGGATGTGCTCTCTGGAGCCTTTGCTGCTGCTGCTTTCCATCAGAATGTGCCCCATTCCCAGCCCCTGGCCAAAGCTGCTCTTTGGCTTTCCTTTACTGGCCGTGTCCTTGTCCCCATCAGGAAAGGGAAACTCTTCCTCCCTGGCTCTAAACACAGGGGTGGTGGGACCTGGCACCCTGGGCTAGCTCAGAGGAGGAGTGTGACAGCATGCAGGGCTGAGAGACCCTGGATGAGAGCATCCATCCTGCCCCTCAGGCTGCTGGATTTAGGTGAGCCACGCCAAACACATCTGGGGAAGATAACTAGGGCTGTGAGTGCTTCAAAGTAATTTTCCATATGTGGTATTTAAGACTCTTAAATTTCAAATCATTAATAATGATCTTTGAAGGGAACCCTCTAAGTTGTCTTCTGATTCCTGATGAGATAGAATAATTTATTACATCAATTTCTCTGATTAATGTAAAATGTGTTTCAAATTTGGGTTTTTCTTTAATATTTAAACTTCCCCTTGAGAGGAGCTGCAGAAGGTGACTGAGTGTCCCCCAAACTGATGTGGTGTGTCCTCAAAGCAGGGTGAGATCTGCTGCTGGAGCTGGTCAGCAATAAAACCATTGTACAGCAGCAAACCCAGCTTATTTCAGGACCTGCTGTCCAAAGGGCAAGAACCAGGGCCTCACAGCTCTGCTCCCACCGGGGAGAGAGTGCCTTAAAAACCTACTCTGCGAATTGGAAATTGTTTGTTGTCAAGGACATGTGCCCAGATATTGCTGAAAAAAGGCCAGAGCTGGAGTTACTCAGGATAAATTGCACGGCAGGTCTTTACCCTAAGAAATGAATTTATTTTAAATAGTTTTCTACTGTACACTGCCCAGCCCAGGGCTCAGTCCCAAGGCCTGGTGACACCAGAGCAGGGCTGTGTTTGAGTATCCCAGCTCTGGCAGTGCCCAAAAGCAAAGCAGGTTTGAATTTCTGTATGTATGGTGTTACAGGGAATGACTGTCACACAGAAAGAGTTTGAACATTAATTACAGTATCTTTTGTAACTTCATAATTTAATTGCCAACCCTTTTCCCTTCATATTAACCATGGATGTACAGCATACAATCAAACAAGCTTTTTTAAAAAGTACATCTTAATATAAATAGTTTATTCAGTGCATGGTTGTGTATACAACAAATAATAAACGACTTTTTTTGTACCAGGCAGAAAGCTGCCTGTACAGAACTAATTCAGTTTTGGAGCACAGAATCCAATGATGATTAATGCACAAAATCTTACACATCATGCAACTCTATGCCAATATTCCAACTTTCTCCCATGCAACAGACATGATGACCTAAATGGAAACCTAACTACATTTTTTAAACAATTGTTTCCAATAGCATGTATAAGTATATGTTGTTTAGGGGTAACCTGTCCTAACGCTTCCTCCTACACAATATTCACGTGCCCGTTACAGTGAAAGGACTTTTACAAATAAGACGTTTCTTATAAAAAAATTAAGTCACCTTAATTCCACAGTTTCTGTCTTTAGAAAAGAAGCCACAACGATAGTTTAACATGACACACAAAATGGAATTAAGAGAAATCTACACTGGAGGATAATTTTATCCCTTTCTGTTAACTTCCACTTGGGATAACAAAACAACTCAATTCCTACAGACTGGGGTTAGCACGAGAACTTTACCAGAAACTACAAATCTATAAAAATTTATATTTCATTGTGTTTAAAACCACAAGAACACTGTTTGCTTGAGCCTGAGACACCAACTCTCAGTTCCAACCCTGAATTTTGAATTGTTTTTTTAAAGACATAGCTTTAAAGACCCATTGGAGTTCAGAAATCAAAAAGTTGCACTATTCCAAATTAAAGGATACATTTTTTTTAAATCAAGCCTTAGATATAAAACGGTAAGCCAAGGAAAGAACAGAGTTTACATATTTGTTTTTTGTTTGCCCCTATAAAACATACAAGCATTAAAATTTCCTTTGAAGAGCAAAAGTGGTCTTTTTCTGAGTTGGAAAGCAAATTCTTATCAGCAGTGAATGCTGTGAAATGTTTTTGTTTTCCACAAAGCATAGGGGAGAGAGAGAGAGAGAGAAAGGAGAAGTGAGAGAGAAAGAGCTGGACATTTCTTCTCGGAGGCTTTCCTGCAGCTGTTTGCTGCTCTGCAGTGTGCACAGGCACACTCTACATGCCTGGGGTTTTCCTCTGGCCTCGGCAGAGCTAGTGGCTGATGGACAGGTGACCTAGGGTGCCTCGTCCTGGGCAACTGAAGGCTGGGATGAAGAGAGTAAGAATTGAACTGCATCCGGAGGTAAGGGTCTGTGAGAGAGCACTTGGCTGGCCTCAACCTGGCTACGTTGACTCGTTCTGGCTCATGGATTTACCCCCATTTAGCACTCCTGAAACGCTTCTGCTCTTTGTTGGCGTCCCACTTCCAGACCTGGAGAACTCTGTGAGGTCGTGGAGGGAAGGCTCTTTGTACATGGCCACTGCAAGGCAAGAGAGAGCAGAGCATCAGCAGAGCTGGGTGACAGCTGGGATTGCTCAGCCAGCAGGGGAGGGGAGACAAACACCCAGGCAAGGAGACCTCTTCCATCTCAAACACTCCTGAGAACCTCTGAGATCCTCCTCAGTGGACTGACATTTTACAGAAGGGGAAAACCACTCCTCCCTCTCCCAGTTAAAGCAGCCACCTACCCACTGCACTTACACAACCCTGCAGGACAGACCTAAGCTGACAAAAATCAGCATTTCCTTACAAACACTGCCAGTGGTTGTCATTTAACCTGCTGGAACTCTGCTTAGACAAACACCATGTTACAGAACATCACACTCCTGTTATATAAGCAGCTGGACACGTCAAATATATATTTGCACAGGAATTAAACACAACACAGTATCAGCTCAGATAAACGGAGCAAACCCAAGCAGTTACCTTTTAAGGGTTTTGGAAGAAAGTGTGCTGCAGGTTTGTTTTTCTTCACGTGGTTTCCTTTCATTATTTCTCCTTCTTTGTTTAGACCCAAATACCAACCCCGGCCAGACTGTTGCTGTCTGTAGATCATTGAGGAATATGTCACATAGTAGTTTTCAAATACTGATTCTTTGAACTTGCATTCAGGTGTAAAATGTTCCTGCAAGAAAGCAACAGATCAATACATGCAGGGTCCAATCTCACATCAGTTAATGAAAAAGCATCCAATATCCATTGCTTTCTGAATGGTTAGAAGTCATACCTCTCATCCTCAACTACCCAGTTATGAAACATGGGTCCTACAAGTATTAACAAAAGAGTAACACAATTTGAAACCTGTGAAACGATGCTGTGGGCAGCTCTAAGCAGAATGTAACAAGATCTTTTTCAACAACGAGTAAAAAGTCGGCGGATTTATTGATGGATGCAGCTAATGGATGTTGGGCAGACACAGAGCTGTGTCCCCCTGGGAGCAGCCTGGTGCAGCCCTGCAGGCAGGCAGAGCCCAGGGAATGCTTTGTGCAGTGACTGCTGGCCTGAGCTGTGAGGGGACAAGGGCAGAGCAGGGCAGAGCCAACGTGCCAGCAGTAAATGGCTCTCTCCTAACCCAGCAGTATTGCCAGCTCTTGGTGTAATCTCTGCTCCTCCTCTGCCTGGTGTGTCCCCCACGAGAGCCCAGCTGCCAGGGACCCTCTGCAGGCACCACCCCTGCTCCAGGGCTGCCCCACAGCTGGAACACAGCTGGGCACCCAGCCTTGGCCCCCCTGGATGGCAGCGTGGTCACTTTGGGGAGATGGCCCCGAGCTGACAGGGAAAGCAAAGAGCAGTACAGCACCCCGAGCCTGTCCCCCTGCCAGCGGTGTGCTGTGCCATGCCCTGACTGAGCCAGAGGCACTGCACTGCTGCCCAGGCCCAAAACCAGGCCCTGGGAGGGACCTGACAGCAGGACCCCAGCCCTGGGAGCAGCCCTGGCTCCTCTGGGCTTTGAACACTGCAAGTCCTGACAACATCTCACCTCTGGACTCTGACAGTCCATCAGATACGAAGGAGGAAGGGTTTGGTCTGCCCATGCAGACGTTAACATCTCAGTGGTGCCTGTCCCTGCCCCACAGAGCAGCCAGATGTTTGCTGCCCTCCCTTGTGAAGGCAGCCAGCTGCAGGGGAGCTGCCCTCGTGCCTACAGTACCCTACAGAGGCAGGAAAGGAAGGAGGAAAAACTGTGCTTGTATAATGATTGTAATTTTGATTTTAAAATATCACAGGAAATTAAATGTCTCAGGAGCTCAAGATATTCTTATCTAGTTTCTAAAATATTCTCATGTGAGAAAAGGATAGTATTAGGAAAAAAAAGAAACCCACCACTCTGCATTTTCTGCACATCTTCTGCCATTTTGTATTTATAAGAGAAAGAAAAAAGCTCCCATTCTCTGACTGGCATTTGCTTCAACAAAGAATGCGAAGCAAACAATTTTCTTTTTTTCCTTTAAGCTAATTGGTTGTTATTTAGTTAATTGACAACTGGTTTCAATTGCTGTCAAATGGGGACAGTCACTGCATTTTTGTAAGATTTCTGCATAAAAGCCTTCCCTCACTGCTCCCTGCCCAGCACCAGCCATGGTAACAAAGACTATTGCAAGGGTATCATCCAATTAGCAGCAAAATGGAAAACTACAGTGCTCCCACTGGCAGATTATGGTTTATGTACAGTAATTTGGAGCTGTTTTGGGTACAAAAGGCCCGCTTGTACACAGCAGCAGAGGGTCAGACTGCAAACAGAACCAGAACATTTCCCCTGGAGCTCTCAGGAAGCAAGCTAACCTCAGAAGGAGCAGCAGCCCAGAGTCCCTGGGGGACAGGGACAGGGGGGACAGAAGGGAAGACACTGAACCCCTCCCTCCCTCCTGCTTTTCCCTCGTCTCTGGTGTAAGTCCTGTGCTCCTGGGAGTTTGCAGCTGAGCCCATGCCAGCCCCACAGCGCCCTGCAGGTGCAGCCCAGCCTGCCAGCCCCCACAGCATCCCGGGGAAATCCCTCCGGGGAAATCCCTCCTGGAGTGCCCAGCCTGCCAGCCCCCACAGCATCCCGGGGAAATCCCTCCGGGGAAATCCCTCCGGGGAAATCCCTCCGGGGAAATCCCTCCTGGAGCACTCCAGGATCCTGCAGGAGCTACAGGGGCTGGATCCTCTCGACAGACAGAAACAAAGACACCTCTCCATAACACGCTCAGTTACCAAGACAAATTCCCTCCCGGATTTTTGGGCACTAAAGCAGAGCCCCTTACTCTCTGGGCTGGCAGAGATTCCTGCCCGTTTCTGCTGGCTGGCACCTGCCAGAGCCAGGCTGCAGCTGCAGCCTCAGCCAGGTGCCCTGGCACCCCCCTGCCAAATTAACCCCAGCCAGGTGTCCTGGCACCCCCTGCCAAATGAACCCCAGCCAGGTGTCCTGGCACCCCCTGCCAAATGAACCCCAGCCAGGTGTCCTGGCACCCCCCTGCCACACCCACAGCCTCCCGAGCTGCTGCAGACCCTGCCTGCTCCTGGGCACTGCTCACCTGCAGGAGGGGTTGGCTCCTTCCCTCCGTTTAACCCCCTGTGTGCCTGTCCTGCTCTGGCAGAAAGGGCTGGGGAGCAGCACTGCAGAGGGAGGCTACAGTGAGGAATTCAGCATTCCAGTGAAAATGGGCTTTTCTGAGCTGGGCAAGTCCAGTGCCAGCCCAACTCACTGCAGACAGGACTTGCATCAATTCAGGATACAGTGCAGAGCAGCAATTATGTTATCTCTGCTGGCACATCCTTTATTCACACACTGAGGAAGAGCATGCTAAAGCCAGGAGAGGGCTGAGCACCCCAATCAACACCAACGCTTTCCAGCTCACAGTCAGCCCTATGGAAAATTTATAAACACAACTGTTGAATTCTGAGGCCACGTTTTTCCTGTCTCTCATCCTTTTAGCCCATCCTTGCAATGAAAACAATGCAAATGAGTTCTGGAAGTCCAGTGTTATGCATACATTATTACACAAAGCAGAAGAAAATAATTCTTCCTGTGAAACAGTATTTCCATCTCTGCTTACCTCAAAAGTCACTGACGATGGCACCTAAAGACAATAAACTGCAGTCACTCAAGCCCCTCACACATCCACCCTTAACACTGAATAAATGAATAAAAGTGAAAAGAGAGTGCAGGAGTCACTGTAGTCGTGACTCAGCCACGCTTAAGCAAGCAGGAAGATGAACTGTCAGGGGCTGCTCCTTGGTTCTGAGCTGCTCAGCTGAACTCCTGAAAGGTTCCTCCATGAACAAATCTGTAGCTGCATTGAATATTTGAAAATAATTAAGAAAGAATAATTTGGTGTATGACAATATGGTAAAAAGGCCTTGTGGCTTACACTTAGAGTAGCTGTATTTCCAGGCAGCTGACTAGATTATATCTAAAATAATTCAGGCTGCATTACAGAATGCCAAGCCTGAAAGCTAAAATATCATACAAGCCAATCTGGAATTCTCCCTGCTCTATTTGTGCAGAAGATATATCTGAAGCCAAAACCCCTCCAAATTATCAGCCATCACACCCACCTGCACTGCAGGACTGCCTGTTAATTATTCTGTGGTGGTGGTTAATTATTCTGGGAGCAGGAATTCAGCCTCCCAGGGCCAGAAAAGGGATGCCTGTGTGTAAGGAAGGTGTTCAGAGTCCCAGGAGCCTCTCGTTGGGATGGGGATGCTCAGGGCCGAGGAGGAGGAGGAGGAAGATGTTTGCTCCCTGCCATTTACTGCATTCTGAATTTGCACTCTGGATACCATCAGCAGGGACCATCACCAAACTCTTCAAGTCAGGAGGTCAGGACTGGGTTTGTTCAGTGTTTCTCCCACCACAGGCTGAATATCCTGCAGCTACCCTACAGCAGTTTGTTGGAACAATCACAGACTTGGTTCACATGGCCTCAGTGCTAGAGGCATGAGTAAACAGCAAGAAAAGAAAATTTAACTTTGAAAAGTATTCAAAAAAGTATTGTGTACTCGGGAAACTTGGAAAATGTTCTTATATATTGAGCGTGTAATTATATTCCTTGTGATCAATGACTATGTCTGTGTATGGGATTTATCCTTTATTTTCTCCACTTAATGAAAATTGGATTTTTTTCCCTCCATATCCCAATTTCTTTCAGAACTATAATGTAGCCCAGGATTCCATTTTATAATCATGAATTTTTGAAGGAGCCTCGTTAAGGCTCCAGAGTAGTGATTTTCTGCACCAGTGTGCCTGCCTTTTTTTATTAACAGAGATTGATTTTCTCCCTCTTGGCATGTGCAGTTCCAGGGTGTATCCTCTGGACCATCACCCTGTAATGTGCAGTGCTATCAGCAGCACAGGAGGGGAACACTTCAGCTCTCCTGTCACCAGGAATAACAGCTCTCAGGTCCCCAGGACCCCCTGAGCCCCCAGAAGCCATTTGCTGCAGCAATGGAAAATGGCAATTACCTCCCAGCAATGCCCTTTGTGTCAGCACGTGCCCACAGCCCCACCACGCTGCCTTTGCCTGGGGTTACCTGTCCTGGGGTTACCTGCTCTGGGGTTACCTGTCCTGAGGAGCCCTGGTGATGCCAGCAGGAGCAGCTCCCAGCCTGCAGGGACAGATCCCGTGGGGCTGTAGCCAGCACGGGCAGCCACAGCACAGACACTCACCCAGAGAGCTGGGGGGCTTTGGGGGACAGGTGTGGGGTCAGCCCGGGGAGGAGCATCCCTCTGGCCACGCCCCTCACAGGTGAGATTTCACACAGGCTTTGCAGGTAGCCCAAAGCCCTCAGGAGGGGCTGGGAGGCTGAGCTAACTGCTACCAGACAAACCACCAGCTGATCTGTGGGACAGTGTAACCCCCCGGAGTTCACTGCAAGCTGTACTGGCCATACAACCATGGAAGGAAGAAAATTAGATCAAAAATTATACAGAGAAGAGACACTGAATTTATTCAGGAAAACAACTTAATGACAGGAGTGATAGGAAGTCAAATTTTTCTGGAGAGTGATCCCAAACAACACCATAGAATGGATTTTCCTTATTGCTAGTGCAATGAACAGGAATTTATCTAGTGAAACACAGTCAGTGGTGTGTAAAATTATTTAGTGCAAAGCTTCTGTGAGGAGTACAGCGGAGCCCAAGGAAGCAGCTGGATAACCAGGATCTCCAGTGAAAGATTTCAGGTTGTCACTGGGTATTCTCTGAGTCCATGAGCAAAGGGAAAGAGCCCATAATGATTCCCTTGACATCGTTCCTTTGCTCAGCAAATCAAATGCACAATTCAGGGGAAAATGCCCACAGTGAACTGAAGTAGAAAATGTATTAATTACAAATACAAAGATTCAGAGGTGTGAATTTTGTTCATTACTCTTTTTCTACCCTTACCAGTGACTCAGCTGAGCAAATGTTTCCATCTTTGCCCAGGTTTTTAAGTGGCATTTAGGCCTATCAACAACCAACTATTTAAAGCTGCCACCTCAGCGTGCTCTGCCCATCAGGATGTGCTGCCTGATGACCCAAGGGAAACGGCTCAGTGACTGTAAACAAGGCTGGAATTTAACTGAGACAGGAACTATGCATAATCTTATTACTGCTCCCCTGTCCTTTGGTGATGCTTCACTTTTACAACTCTGTCAATTAACCAAAGCATTCCTTAACTGGGGCAGGAGAACTAAGGCATGATACATACAGAAGGAAGGCACTCTTGTGATTACTGCAGAGAAAATTAATCCTGCTGGAAAAAAACCTGTAATAGGGCTAAAAACTTCTGCAAGATATCCAGGAATCCACCTCAGAGATGTCAAACACAGGTCCCTGTCCTAATCCATCCCACCAAGTTCTGACATACAATTTACTTGGTGTGAAGGAGGACAGGAAATCCACTTTACCCCAAAATCTTCTCTTCTGCATCACGTTCACCTCTGATGATGCTGCAATCATTGTAGAGGGAAACCTCTGTCCTTACCTGAATGAGCAAGTGTTATTTTAATACATTCTGATGCTTGCACCTACCCTCTTTTAACCCCTGCAGCTTTAGGAGAGATCCTGCCTTGGCCTGGGGGAGAGCCCAGGTCACCTGGAGCAGAACAGGCTGCAGCAGGTGTCCCTGTGTGCAGGTATCAGTGTGTAACACCTGGAGCAGGTGCCCCTGTGTGCAGGTATCAGTGTGTTACAAACACCTGGAGCAGGTGCCCCTGTGTGCAGGTATCAGTGTGTAACAAACACCTGGAGCAGGTGTCCCTGTGTGCAGGTATCAGTGTGTAACAAACACCTGGAGCAGGTGTCCCTGTGTGCAGGTATCAGTGTCCAACACCTGGAGCAGGTGTCCCTGTGTGCAGGTATCAGTGTGTAACACCTGGAGCAGGTGTCCCTGTGTGCAGGTATCAGTGTCCAACACCTGGAGCAGGTGTCCCTGTGTGCAGGTATCAGTGTCCCACAACCACCCCGAGCCCCCTGGAGCTGGAGCTCTGCCCCAGCAGCCCTGGGGCTGTGCCAGCTGCTGAATCCTGCTCGCACTGAAAACTACCAGAGAACTCCCTTTTCCTGTCAGCAGGCTCTCAGTTTCCCCCAGAGCAGCCAATCCTTTCATAATTTTCCTAAGCTCATTATCTCAGTTCCCTGCCACAGCAGCTTCCACAGGTGAATCCAGCACTGCAGAAAACATATTTAAAATGTGTCTGCTGTTGTTTTTTATCATAAGCACACTTCTTGTCTTTTTTTTTTGTTTACAGCTTTCTAGTCTCAGCTTTTAATTTTGGAAACAGCACATAAAAGTACTCAGTGTGCCTCTCCTGTGCCATTCATTACCCCACATCTCTTCATCGTGCCTCTGCTTATTAATCTCTTGTCTTAACTAAGCAGGCCTAATCTTTTTAAATCTCTTCTCATATGAAAGTTTCTTGGTGCCTTTAGTCATTTTCATTACCCTTCACTGAATTCTTTCTTTTTTCCCTCGATCATTTCCAGAACTGAAACACAACATTTAAGAAAAGGCTGCACCACTGAGTTGCATAACATAGGTAAGGTATTTTCAGTAATTTGTCTTATGACAAAGTAAAACGGACTTTGTTGCTCAACCTCACTATTGTGCATTTGTAGAAAAGTTCTCTATCTTTTAAGTTGTGTCTCTGATAAATATAGTCCAATTTTATGGCATTTCTGACCTTCTGATTAGTCACTGTACCCAAGCTGAAATATTAAAGGAAGGGAGAAGGATGCAAAAAGCAGCTCAAACAGCTTTCCTCCCCAGAACTAGAGCAGAGAGCCCCAAAGATGCTAAGCAACCTATTTTATAACAAATCCATAATTACATAGATAACCTGCCAGACACTGCAATCAGATTTCTATCAGTTATAATCGACATCAAATCCTGGTATTGTCAAATCTCTCCAACACAGCTGTTGAGCAGAATGTCCTCAACCTAAGCGTGCAATTTAAGTGTGTGCTTTTTAAAAAAGAACAGACCTAAGCTGAAAAAAATCCCTTTAAAGTGTGGGGATCACCTCCTGCTCTCAGTCACAGACAGCCCTCCACGCCCCTGTTCCAGTGGCCAAGCTCTGAGCCCACTGGCCCTGGCTGGACGTGGCCAGTGGCAGCCCAGGGACCAGGAGGAGCCAGAGGCTCAGCACGGCACGGCTGCCTTGTGCTCCTTCGCAGGGTTTGCTCCCTGAGAACTGCCCTGCAGCTCCTCCCCGGGCTCTGCAGAGGATGGGCAGCAGTGCTGGACACCGCAGCACCAAGCCAGCCCTGGCACTCGGGTGGCCCAGCCCCAGATGGGCTCCCAGGGAGCAGCAGGGCTGCTTGGAGCAGAACAGCATCTCCTGCTGGGTCCTGGGTGCAGGACAGCAGCCCTGGGCTGGGGAGAGGGAAGAGATCTCCTTTGGGCTGACACCCATGAATTCATGCACTTTTATCTCAAAGGGCTGGAAATCAGTAATTAATCAGTGTTTGCACGAGCTCTAAATCTCTCTGTTTAATTACAAGCAGGGACGTGACCCCTTCTGCAGTGGATGCTCTGAAATTCTACGGAAAATCAAGAAAGCACACAAAGCTTTTTCCCTTCTGGGGAAGAGCAGCTGAAGGAACAAGGGTCAGAACGAGTGGGGACAGTGCTGTAGTAGCCCTCCTGTGCAGCAGGGACAGCAGGGACCGTCCTGTGCTGGCTGCAGCCTGGCTGTACCAGTGCAGGTGCCAGGCGGGGTGACAGGGACCCCCTCTGTCCCTGCTGCCCTGCTGAGGTGCCATCCCGTGCTCCTGATGGCAAACCCGAGCAGGCAGAGCTCTCCCCAGCACTCCCCTGCCCTGCCCAGCCTCCTTCCTGCTGACACTGAAGAAGAAAGATGGGGTCTGCACCAAGAGGAGCTCAGCTGCTGCTGAACGAGCTCTTGTTCTGCACACCAGCAATTGCCTCTGCTCGGTGGCTGCGAGTGGGAGATAAATCCCAGCAGGAGCTGCAGGAGAAGGAATAATGCCACACTACATCAAACAGTCCCTGCCTGGCTGTCAGCTGAGTCTGCTCCCCAGAACAGCCAGCCCTGGGCTCTGCTCTGTGCATGCACATTCCTGCTGCTCTGGCTCAGGTGCCAGCCCTGCCCCAGCCCTGGGCACTGCCTGTGCTGGAGCTGCTGCCTCAGAGGAGCCTCCCCTGCAGCAACACTGCCAAACCTATTTTGGGAAGCCCCTGGAAAGCTTTGTAAAGGAATACAGCAGCAGAGTTTTTGAACTGGGATTACATACTGAAAAATAGTACCAAACTAACAGGCCTATTAATTAGCCTTTTATTCTGAAGCATTACATTGCAAGCATAATTGTTAATATGGATAATGTCCATATTAGTCCATATTTCCCAATAGTGTTGGGAAACTTAAGCAGGACATTACAGTCAACAAAAGCAGTGACTCCTTCAAAATCTGATACAAAATGTATTTTAATTACCCATGCCTTCACTGCATTTTGGTCAGCTCCTAATGTTCAGGTAGCCTGCAAAGACACACATAGTGACATATTTGTCACTATTAATTCAGCTCACTTAATACAAAGTGTAAATACAAAAACTGAGCTTAATAATAATAACATGAATGTCACAGGTTCAAGGAACTGGTTAGCTCCATCCTGACCAAACCAGCACCTCTGTCTGACCAAATGATAATGAGACTTTTTCAAATGAGCTTGATTTACTGAAATCCCTTCATTCATGCATGCCATGGGTAGATGTTTCTCCAACCTCAGCAGGCTGACAGTGCCAGGGCATTACTGGCAGCCAAACCCTGCTTCTTGGTACAGAGCAGTGATGCTCTTTGGAATCTCTGCACCCTCATAGCTCCCTAAATGATGCCATTGACCAAAAGCTGCTAAGAGGATCTCAGAGGATGTTTGTGTTAGAGATGGTGGGCTAACTGTGAGATCTGAGAGATTTCAGGTGGCAGAAACTTTAGTAACAAGATAATAAATTATTAAACAGAGGGGATGAGATGTAAGAGTGGCCCTTTACTTGAGAGCTGATGCTGACTGGTAGAACACATTTGTTTCAGCAGGTTCAGTTCCCTCACAGAAGACCCCACCTACAAAAGGACACATGCAGAGAACAAGCTAAATTTCTCTGTAAATGACATATACACAAGTCTTGTACGCATTTTAAGTTTGGGAGAAGTGCTCCAGCACTTGTATGTCCTCTTAACAGGCCTCCAACGAGCCAGCGAAGCCAAGAAATAGCCCTGTCCTTCCAAGAGACAGCCTGAGCACACAGATAAGCTCACAGAGCTCTGGTTTCTTTCTCCCACAGTGATAGGGACTTTGCAAAGGGCTGTCACTTGGCTGCTTTATGACTCCCTGCTGCCCCTGGGCTGTGTCAAAGATTACTCTGGAGCCAGACTTTTGGGAGACACCACGCTGCCATTGTCTGAGCAGCAGAGGAGAAACAGGTCCCTGGTAAAACACTTGCAAACCTAATTTAAACTTGGAAGACACCCAAGTGTCTCTGGGAGGTGCAATTTAAAACCCTAACCTAAGATAGCCTGGGCTGCAGTTGCAGATTTCTGGGAATGCTGTGGGACACTTGCTCCATGAACCAAACACTGCAGATCTCTCTATCACAACATTTCAGCAGGAGAGCTGTTCTGAGTTCTCTCACAGTGAAAAATTAGAAAAACACTACATTCAAACACATGTATGACCACTATCTGACTTAGACATCTGCACCAGCAAGTCTCTCAGGCTTCCTGAGAATTTGAGTCAAAGAACCCTTTCCATCTCCATCTCCATCTCCACCTCCATCTCCATCTCTATTTCTCTGACAGTGTTACCTGTTGAACAACGAGGGAGCTCCCTGAAAGGATTTAGGAAGGTTTGAGTGAAATCTTTGTCCCTGAATCATACAAAAAGGCGAATGATGTGAGCACTTTGATTTTAGCACTATACCTTGTATCTCTGCCTCAGAAAGTTTTAAGCACAGTTGAAACAAAGAGCTGGCAGGAGATTGCCAGGTGCTGGGTTCTGTATCACAAGGAGAATCTGACAGCCAGGTCCCAGGTTTACTTTGAAAACTACTGCTGTATTTTTTCTCGAGGTTCAGTTCTGCCCCTGACCTGTGGCTCTCTGTTTGAAGTCACAGCTGGCTGCAGCCAGCCAGGAGTGAGCAGAGGGAAACCAGCCTGCAGCTCCAAGCACAAAGGTGAGCCTGTCCATCAGAAAAGGTGATCATCCTTCCATTTCCCCACTGCCTGATCTCCCATTTCACTGGCCCCTGCCCCAGCCTGTGCACGGCCACGGGTGCCCAGAGGGAGCAGTTGCTCGTGTTCACAGCAGCACCACCTAAAATCATCACCTTAGCAGGGATCCCTGCACTTCCATTACAGTGCAACGCTTCTAGAATTACTCCTAGGTGGCTTTGCCTAGGATTAATTGGGTCTACAAACTAATTACTTTCTTTCTGCAAGTTATAACAGCTTGTCTGCTGGTCTCTTGTCTTTTTAAACTTCAGCTGGTGAGATCCAGCTCCTCACTTCAGCATCTCCCACCACTGGATGTTTGTTACTGAAAAGCAGCTGCTGGCAGAGCTGCAAACACAGCCAGGAAAGCCCAGAATGCAAACTGGAAAATGATGAGGAAGAAAAAAAGATTCATTTCTTCCCCTAGATTTTGCAAAGCCATTACCTGCTTTTGAATGGCATTTCCAATTCGACACTGGGAACTGCTAAAGCATTTACATAAGAATGCAAAAATGCACACATTATCACTGCAGGAAGCACTTAAAATTTAAGATAATTATATAGTATGGAAACCATTTCAAAGGACTCAAACAAAATAACAACTAATTCTGGAGAGTCACCCTTTAAGATGATTATTACTCTGCACTGCCGCTGATCTCCCACTAAAAAAATCCTTCTCTTTACAATTATATGCACATTATAAATTCCTACTTTGTTCTTCCACCATCAAGCTCCTACAGCTGCCACTGAAAAATTAGCATTCTCTGAGAGCTTAACTAGACAACCAAAATATTCCCAGTGGGAACAGAGGTGAAACACTGGAGTGCCAGGGTCGGGGCAGCCTCCTCCAGAGGGGCTCCTGCAGCTCTGGTGTGTGGGGGCACGGCAGGATTCCTGCCAGAACTGCCCTTCCCGTGCCCTGGCACCAGCTGCAGAGCCAGGAACCCCAGGCTGCTGCCACACAAACGCCTGGCTGGGCACTGTGGGGAGCCCTCTGCCCTCCCCTGCTGCTGTTTGCAGCACTCTGGAGCCTGGGCTGCTGCTTCTCACCTGGGCGAGCAGAAAGCAGCAAAAATGTATTTTGTCAGCTGCTTTCCAGACCAAAAAATCCCATTTCAACTGAAGAAAGCTGGCATGGGAAGGGAGAAGCACACTTGTGAGGTGGAACTGTTCTGCCCCAGCAGCCTCTCTCCACTTTCTGCTTCCACTCCCCACTGCTGCCCTGACTCCTGCCTCCTGCCCCACTGTTGCCATTCTCTTCTTTTCCCCAGGTGTCCCAGGGAAAAAAAAATAAATATTCTGCCTAGCTCTACTGCTCAAAGCAAACTCATTTGGGGAAAAACTTATCTGCCAAATCCTAACATGTTTTTATTGGATATCTGCTAAGAGAGATTTACAGAAGCTCATGCCAAAGTCAAACTTTACTTTTTTTTCCCACACAGCAAGGGCACAAGTACAAACTGAACTCAGAGCAAATGAAAATTTCTTGTCTCATATTATGGAGACTTAAGACAGTCCCATATCAAGTCTCTGACTTAAGAGACAAAAGAAAGTGTTTTCTGAGTCTAAGTACTGGAAATAACAGCAGTGAAAAGAGCTGGAACTTTCCCACAAACTTCAGCCTGAGAAAGAAAACTGATATATTTAAAATCCTACATTTGGACAAAGTACAGAGTAAATTAAAACAGTACCTGGTAATGGGAAGTGCAGCCACCTCATTAATAGGTGTTGGGCTGCTGCAGGTTTTTCACACAACTGTCTCAAACAACCCAAAGCATCGGAGGTCACTGTTGTCACTGAAACTTATCAGTACTGAAAAAAGACAGAAGAGCTGTGCCAGGGGATGGTCTGGATGTGATCTTGTGCTTGGGCAGCACCTGCTCTGACCTGTCCCATCAGCCAGCACGTTTGGGGTCAGGGCACTGCAGCTGCCAAACTCCAGGCTGGCATTGCAGCGTGGCCTGGGACAGAGGCAGTGCCAGGGACAGCGTGGGAGCTGGACACCCAGCAGGGCACAGCACTGCCCTGCTCTGTCACTGCAGCTCCTGCTCGGGCAGGCAGCGAGCACACCTGCCAGGAGGGATGGATGCTCGCACTCCATTGTGAGAATGAGGACTACTAAATAATATCTGTGTAATCACATTCACACATTGCAGTGTGCACTGAGAAAATAGTCTTTAAGAGATTCACCTTTCTTGCTCCCAGCAGCTGCAGTCAGTGTGATGTAAGAATGCAAAGGGCTGAATTACTTCTGCAGACAGGAAAATGGTCTATATATTTTTTTAAATAAATAATGGGATTTATGTAAAAAAGGCTTATAACCTAAGAATTTAATGGTGTATAGACTAGTTCATCATTGCGGTTTTAATATGATATCTCTAAAATATGCATATGGATCAGTGATTTACTAATAACCTACTCTACAACACAGGCACACAGACAGAGATGCAAAGCACAACAGGTTTAAAACCTTTAAAACCCCCAATTTCCATTCTCACTGCTATAAAAAAAAGAGAAGTATTTAAATTAAGTCGGTTTTATTATCCCTTTGTAAGTCTTAATCCATTACTGGGCTACCTTCTACCACAGCACATAAATAAATCAGCCTTTCACTGCCAGAGACCTTTACAGTATTTTTGCTGTTCATTTACTTTTAGTTTTCTGGGTATGATGGGCATATCCCAGGCATGCAAGAAGGAGCTACTTGCCCTAAGAAACTCCAGATCAAAAAATAAATATGATAAAGATGAAAAATATTCATCAGAGGAAGCAGGAAATCAGGGGAGCAGAGCAGGGCAGAGACAGGCAGCAATGATGTAAGGCTCAAAATTGTATTTAAAAAGTAAATCCTTAGACCTGAAGTGCATTTCAGATTCAGCAGCAACTTCAGCACTGGCAGTGAGCTCCTGGCAGTGCTGCAGAGCTCCAGGAACGTGTTCTCCTGGTTCATCCCCATGCTTGGCTCCCTGTTCTTGCTCCTTGCTTTCAGAAACAGAACTCATCTGCCAGCAGCACTCGCAGCTCCCAGATGTTATTCTCACATGAGCATTTTCACAAAGAAGGAAATGAAAACCCAGTTCTTCCATGTTTTGCCCAAGGCTAACCAGGCATTTATTGCCCAGCATGGATTAAAACCCCAGAACACTCCTTGCACCACTACTGTATTTAGCACAGACTTTTCCTGTCTCTGCTGGCTCCACCGAGCTCTCCTGCACATCGAGGGCAAGATGAGTTTTGAGGCTCTTGATCCATAAAGGGTGTTTTTACCTGATAAAGCTTCTTTCCCCCTGAGGCTGGCTGCACGAACTGAGCCCCTGGCAATGGCAAACTGCTGGCACCAGCACCTGGCTGGCACCAGAAGGGAACTGGGCTACACCAGCAGCAAGGGGCTGCAACGGGTTTAACAATCAATCAGGCACTCTGCACTGCAAGCTTCTCCACCCCCTGACAAAATGTCCATGGTGTGCTGGAGGGGAAACCAGAGGGAGGAGCTGCTGGTGATCCCCACGCCAGTAAAACATGGCTAATGTGCATCACCAGCTGCCCACTGCACCAGCTACAGAGTGTAGCTACAAGTAAGTCAAGTACTTTATTTATGTAATTACAAGGAACTGATCCCTGGGGGTCATACAAATAATTCAGTCTACTAGCTAAAAATGAGCTTTCTGAGAACATTTACACTAGTATAATCTGATGGGATGCAGAGTTCTGGAAAATAAATGCCAAAGGGGATGAAAAAAACAGCAAAAGCTAATTTATTTTTTAAATCAAATGAATATTAGCAAGGTTTTTTTTTGTCTGTATTTGCTCAGCTTTAAGGAATAGCCTCTTTGCTTCTTTGTTGCTATTTGTTCTTCTTGGGCAATATACCTCAGCCTGAAGAATTGTATCTAAGGTTCAGCACAAGTGCCAAGGAGTGAAATGCAGTAATAACAAAGCTACACTGCACGCTACATGTGGGAGGCACCTCTGTCCATCAGCCTTTCCAGGGAGCTTCCGAAAAATAACCCCTGTTATTAAACTGATCTCATTGTGTCAAATGGCAGAGTGACAGGAGAGAAAATTTACCTGGGTAATAACTCAGCAATAAAGGTATGTACAGGGGAGGAGGAAATTAGGTTGTTGCAGACACAGCAATAACCTCGTGAAGAAAAATCCAATATTGGAAGAGATAAAAGTTTTCCACCCCAATATTCCTCCATGAGGAATATGAAAGAGTATGCATAAGAACAGGGGGGAAAGATGAAAGATAGCAGCACAAAAAGGCCTTGGAGAAGTGAGCTAACAGGTAATTAATGCCTGCAGAGGAGGCAGATGGGGACAGGGACAGGGCTGTGACCTCAGTGCCACTGCCCAGCTGTGCTGAATTCCCACCCCAGAGCAGCACAGGGACAGGGACAGGGACAGGGCTGTGACCTCAGTGCCACTGCCCAGCTCTGCTGAATTCCCATCCCAGAGCAGCACAGGGACAGAGACAGGGCTGTGACCTCAGTGCCACTGCCCAGCTCTGCTGAATTCCNAGAAGTGAGCTACCCGGTAGTAGAACAGGGACAGGGACAGGGACAGGGACAGGGACAGGGCTGTGACCTCAGTGCCACTGCCCAGCTCTGCTGAATTCCCACCCCAGAGCAGCACAGGGACAGGGACAGGGACAGGGCTGTGACCTCAGTGCCACTGCCCAGCTCTGCTGAATTCCCATCCCAGAGCAGCACAGGGACAGGCAGGGGCTGCGGTGGCAGCGTGGGTGACAAGGCAAGCCAGAAACAAAATGTGTGGCAGTGACATGTTTTCTAACAGCACTGACACATTTTAATAAGCAAGCTATTCTTCAGTTTTGATTTGAGGTGTATATAATTAGGTAACGTGGGTGTTGAGTGATAAAACCCACAAGAAATACACAAATTAGAAGCACTGATTTTTTGAAACCGTGGCCTGTTTCAGACTAAGTGGCATGACCTATTTTTATTGTATTGTTATATTTGGAAAATAAAAGGAAAACTTTTCTTTTTCATCTCTTCTTCAGCATAGGAAAGATTGGGGACACACGACACTGCTCTTTTAAGGTCTCCTCTTTCAAAACTTAAGAACCTTTTTTTGTAGTTTGATTTGTTTTACTGTTAACTGGCTTCTTCCTAGAAGAGATGAGCTCTATCTTGCTTTTTCCAGATTTTCCAGTAACCACTTTCACAAACCTCCCTACAAACTCAGTTAAGTATTTCTCTGTTCCAGATTTGAGTAAGACCAGGGAAAGCCAGAAATATTCTATGACTGCTGACCAAAGGCAAGAATTTACAATGGATTTCAAGAATGTCCTTTTGAAGGGGATGCAACTGCTCAAAAAAGAAAAAAAAAAGAAGGATCCTCCCTGAATTTTCAGGCATTTCCTCACATGGCAAGATCGTTCCATGGGCTCTAAAGTGAAATATCCAGTACAACTCTCTGTACAGCCTGTAGGAGCTCCTGCCCCTCACTGTCACCACCAATGGGCTGAGCAGGGGATCAATACAGCAGCTGCACTAAATACATATTTCTGTCTATCTCAGGAATTTAATCAATTCCTTATAAAATAAGGTAGACAATCTTAATTAAATTTATAATGTGAAGTCCTTTGGCGTGCAGGACAATGTCTTGTTCCTGTATCTTCACAATCTTTCATATAGGCCTCCAGTGGGCACCAGCTCATGAACTGCCTTCTTTGGAGCACGTTATCAGTTATCATCTCTCCATCACAGGAATGTTCTGTAATGACCCATCCTTATCTCTGCTGCCTGCTGTGGACAAAAGCCCAGCGTTATTACTTCCCAAAAATCCACTTAGCAGGGCAGAGCAGGGATGGTTATTGAAACCCTGTCCAATAATATCTCCCAAATCTCTTGTCCTGCTCTCAGAACAAAAGCTCTGGCCAGCCCTTCCCAAGTGCTGCTCTGTGCCACCTGCTGTCCCCAGCTGGCCACAGCCTGGCCTGGCTGCCCTCAGCCCTGCCAGCCTGCCACAGCCTTCTCCCCAAAACTCATCCACCTCTTTTTGCATCATGAGAAGATATCACTACAGCCAACAAAAACAAATTTAGTCCCATGGTAAACACCAGGACTACAAAACCTGTTCTTATTCCAAATCAGTATGAAGACCACCAAAATCCTGTATCTTTTCACAACACAAAATATTAGAAATAATTTCCTGATACTCTTAAAATGCTACATTTAGGCTATATACAAAAAAAAGACTGAAATTTCCATTTTGAAATGGGTTTTTTAAGCCATAATATTTTCACAGTATTTTCTCAGTATTTTCATAGTCTTTTCTCAGAAATTTTAGAAATCGAAACTTCTAGCTTTTCTTTTGGATATAGCCATCTATCTCCCAGCTTTCTCTCCTGAAACCTATTTTCCGGAAGTCTTTGTTTATCCTTATGGGTAAACAGACCTGTTTTGCAAATGTCTTCATACAGCACCTCATCCAGAGCATCCCTGATCCTGATTCCTCCAAGATCTTCTTAGAGCTGTCATCCATTCAAATTCATAATAGCAGTGATTAATAGGAATAAGAATATAAAGCCAGCAGCAACAAGAGCTTAGTGGGAATGCTGTACTTTTAAATGAAAGCTGATTAGTCTCAGCTGTTCCTCCTGGCTAACACTGAGCTGTAATACTTCTTCATTCCATCTGCTTTACTGCCTGGCCTTTTGTAGGGAAAAGATCATTTTTATTTTTATGACTGGGAAGGCAAAGTATCAGCATTTTTAGTGACCCTCAAAGCTATAAGGACTCATGAACAGGCATCATTACCAAGAATCTGCCCAAGATTTCCCTTTTTATTTCTCTGCCTTTTGACTTAACATGCAACAGTCCCCACGTCCCTCTGCCTGACTCACTTTCAGACCCAGTCCTGGCAGGAGTGATGGCAGTGACCCCTCAACCCCAAATCCTGTCCTGCTCCCACCTGGGGGCTGCTCCCAGTGCTGCCCCTGCAGGGCTGTGGATGAGCCCAGCCCTGCTCAGCCTCCCCCCACAGCAGGAGCAGGAGGGAAGGACGAGTTTCCCCTCTCTGAGGGAGGGGGCTCTGCCCTGCTGCGCTGAGCACAGCACCAGCTGCCCAAACCCTGCAGGGGCTCGGTGCAGAATCCAGCCCTGCAGGGCAGAGAGCCGTGCTGGGGGAGAGCAGCCCCCTGACCCGGGTGGGAGTGCTGGCTGGCCAGGCTCGGGGACCCTGGCCAGGCTCGGGGACATGCCCTGCTCACTGCCTCACTAACTCCCACTCCAGGCTCTCACCACTTCCTTGGACTGGCTGGCAGGTGGAAAACATCTGTTTCATTTAGTGATTTCTCCTGATGCCTTTCAGATCCCAGCAATCCCTGAAATGTTGCCCCTGATGCACTTAGAGCACATTTCCCAACTAAGAGCAGAGTGGTTTTCTTATACTTAAGTGGGAAATTTGCAGTAACTATTGTAACCCAATTGTAAGGAAGATCTCCAGGGCTTTATCAACTTTTTCCTTGAGAAAATTAATCTTGGTAAGAAAAACACAGCAGTTTCCCAAACGAGCTCTGCCCTGGCCATGCCTTCTCCTGGTCCCACCCAGAAGGTTGCAAGGTGCCCAGAGGCTCGGTGTGCAGAACTGCAGCCACTTCCGGCTGTCACCAGGGTAAACAAGGACAGATTCACAGTTATTTCTGAAGATACTGACCTCGAAGAGCACAGGCTTCGTCTGATACACAGGAGAGCTTTCCTCACAGGAAAGCACTCTCAAGGAGGTCGTAACTTAGCCCTTATCACTTCTTGATGTAAAAACAAAATGCTTTTACCAGTTAATGGCTCAGAAAAGTGCATGACTGGTTACTGTAACCACAACAACATATTCAAAAGCAGTGAGACAGAAGAGGAAGTGCTCGATAAGCATATGTTGTTTTTAATAAAGAATGACTTAGTGCTAAGTGGACCACACAGTTTCCAAGGCTGCTGGGCAAAAGCAGAACAAGGGACCCAACATCCTTGGGATGCTTCCCTGTGCCCCATCCAGCCACCACCTGCAGCATCACCCTGGCCTTCTGTCTGCTGGGCACCCCAGCCCAGGCTGCAGAACAGGGCTGACAGCCCCCCTCACCCAGCCTCCCCACACAGAGCATTCAGCCTCCCCAGCCCCAGCACAAGGCTGCACCAAATTCAGTGCTTAATGTACTCCCTGGGTCCTTAGGACAAGGTAATTTGGTCAGAACTGAGATTTGGAAAGCTGATTTTGTTCTGGCCTCACATTAACTGATCATTTATTACACTGCAAGATCAGCCACGTGTTATCAATATTCAGAGGTCTGAGAGCTCCAAGTGCAGATGTACCACAGACTGACAGTAATTTATTGTGTGCAATGGCTCAGATGAGACTGGAGGAGAAGTGCTACCATCCAGGTGGCTTTCTGAGAACAAGCACAATGAATCAGCCAGCAGCACTGTAATATCCTTCCTGTGAAGCTGCAGAAGGGAGGGAAGCTGGCCCTGGCTCCACACGCTGCTTCCCCTGCTCCCCGTGAGCCAGACAGCAACGTGTCCATGACACAGACTTCAAAACACCTGCCTGCCAGGGGGGTCATCCTAAGCAGGGCCTAAAACCACCTGGTTTGCAGGCTGCAGCTGAAACAAAGAAAATTCCCCTTTCTACAGCAAAAGCTTCACAGACCCTGCTCACTGCACCTTGCTGTGACACCACAGCCACGCACTCCCTTGGTGGGCAGCCCTGGTCACCCCAGGCTGTCTGGGCATGACAGAAGGACCTTCCTCCATTTTCCTTCCTGCATTTCCTTCTTCCACCTTGAAAACGTGGGTAAGGTTATCCTGAGCTGCACAGCACAGGCAGGAAGCAACACCTAGAGTAAGAATCAGTTGTCAGGGCAGGTGAAACCTCAAACAAACCTGAGTCAAGGAACCAGCAAGCCATGCTTGTTCTGCTTCAACAACCTCCTTATTGTCACTCTCACTTTTCAGCCTTCTGATGTTTTCATTCTTGTGATGGAGTTTCTCACACTGTTTTTTGTAAACATGCACATGTTTTTCTAGCTGTCTTTTTGTTTTTCATTCCTTCTCCTAAGAAGAGAAAAGTTTGATAGACTTTGTCATTGACCAGTGTGGTTGGAGAGGTGGTAACTTCACCTTCCAATCGATGGTCGTTTCCAAAACTCTATATAATGTGAAAACCAAAATAAAGTTTCTCTCTTCTTTGCCTTCTCTCAGGTGTGGCTGCGTTTGTCTCTGCGTTTCGTGTTGCTCGATAGAGTGACACCTTATATTCTTCCCTGCAAGGGAAATGCATTTTGCTCCTTCTTGGGAGTGGCTGGGAGAAACATAAAGCTCAGGTAAAGGTTTGAGTGGGAATGGGAATGCAGCTCCAGGGACGGTTCCTACAGAGCAAATGGGCTGAAAACGAACAGCAGAACTCAAACAGCAACAAACAAGAGTCAGATGAAACTCACAGAAAAAAAAAAGTTGCCTCATTTAAACAAGCAAATCAGCATTATTGAATTAGCACCTTCTTTATCTGGGCTGGTGTAACATCCCCCAGTGCCCATCCCAAACGTGTGCCCGAGCAGGAATGCAGGGATGTGATGAAGGCTGAGCACCTCTGAGCACTCACACCCCGCTCAGAAATGCTAATGCAATGTTTTCACTTAACCCCAGCACTCGGACCCCAATTCTGAGAAGGCACAAAGCAACTGCTGCTTTCACAAAATCGAGTCTCTGATAAGATGCTGCAGGTTCCACACCATTTCCTGAAAGGGAGATAAGGACAGAGTTGGGACAGCTGACATCCTGGGCAGTGGTGACTCAGAAAATCAGCTCTGGGTACAAAAAGCAGTTTCAGGTAAACTCATCTGCTGATATGGAAAAGTAATTCTAGTACAGAGATGAAAAGTATTTTAAAGTCTCATAAAAACAATCTGAACAAAATGCACTTAAAACTTCACATTGAGTCTAGCATCTCTGTCATCCCTGCTCTTAGGGCTAGACTTGTACAGCTCAATAGGTCAGACCAAAGTCAGACTGGAACACTCTGGGCTCTGAAAATACCATTGCTTCTACAGGCTGGAACATCATTTCCGTGGCCATGCCAAGGAGCAGGGAGGTGCCACCCAGGCTGGCAGCAGCCCAGAGCTGCAGAGGGGCTGGTGTGCTACCCCAGGGATGCAGCACAGGCTCTGACCTGCTGGGTACAGCCTGGGCTTCCACTGCTCCCCCACAGCCCTGGGGCTCATCCCTGCTTCCTCCTCCCATCCCCTCTGCCCCCACTGAGCCCAGGGGTGTGCAGAGCTCTGGAACCAGCCCTGGAGACACAGAGCCTGCCTCCAGAGCAGGCTTGAGCAGGAGAAGCTGACCCTGGGCACTCTGGGGCACCACGAGCTGGCCTGGCTCTGTGGCTGCTCCTTCCCAACAGATAAAAACCAGAGGAACTTTCCTTACGGCTTCAACGCTTTTTTTATCTCAAGCTGCAAATGTTGAGACAAAAATCACCAAGGAAGCCCAAATCCTCAGCTGTCATCAGCTAGCCCTTGGTAAAACTGTTAGAAATGGGTCCTTTCCATCAAGTGTGACTGGCTTCATGGGGAAGGTCTGACTGAGTACTTAATTTAGGCTGGAGGAAACAGCCTCTGTGCTAACCCTCTACTCTCATATTTCACACCACTTGACAATCTCAAATATTTTTCACCCATGCTAATGCTTTTCTTCTTGGTGCCAAAAAATTTCAGGACAATTTTAACATGTACCTTCAAATCATCCTCAAGCTGCAACAAATCTGAAAGGTATGCATTTCCCCACAAAACATCCCCAAAATATCTGCTGTTACTTCTACAGCTGAGGTGGAGTTAGAAACTTCAGGGAATGTCTTTGTTAAGCTTGGCAGGAAGAAGAAATCAGGCAGGATTAGCTATGATGGTGAAAATCATCTGTCATCACAGCTCCCAGAGCCAGCAGAGCCCACAGAGGGGCCCAACACTCCCTCCTGGCTCTGCAGCTGCAAAGTTCTGCCACTGAGACACAGGGCTGTGCTGCTGGAAAGCAGAACTCTCACTCAAAATGAGCCACTCATCTTCAGGTAAACGAATGAATTCCTTACTGGAAAGTCAGACAAAGGATTTGCAAGGGTTTGGGTTTTTTTTTGGGTTTTTTTTTTGTTTTTTTTGTTTTTTTGTTTTTTTTGTGGAAGAAAACTATGCAATGGTCTTGCTGACACAGATTGGTATAAAGGATGGTTTAAAGATTCCTGTGCAAAACTGTATTCCAGACCAGAAGGAAGAAGATGTGCACAGGGAGAAAATATACAGATTTGGAGAAAATTTATTTCCTCTGAGGGAAATGATTGCATGTTTTAAGATTATGAAGAAAGAAGACAGAAAATGCAGCCCAACTGAATCCTCATTAATAATGTCTGCATTCACCTGGCTCACCCATGCACAACTCTGTGTGTCAGGGGGTTCAACCTCCAGCACAGATACCTCCCTCACCAGTCATTCATTCTTTCCCAACACTCCTCTTTCCAAGTAATTTTCTACATGAAAAAAATTTAAATTAATACTTTGCCCATATGTACTTAGTTAAGAATAATCTGCTCAGATGTGATGGGTGGCTGTCTGATCTGTAATATACTTGCTATACCATATTTTATATTATCCTACTTGCTTTCTTTCCCTATTTCTGTTCTTTATTAATTCATTCTCTCTGACTTTCCCCTTTAGTAATTCTCTGCTTGGTTTCCAGCCTTATTTTTATCAGTGGATTTTTCCATGACTCCTTTTTTCGGCCCCTTGAAGAGAATAACAAAAGCTAAGTGTCCCAGCCCCAGGCAGACTCTCAGACCTTGCACACCCTCACTAGCAAGCAGCACACTTTTTGCCCACTTTCACATATTTTTAACAAGCTGGCTTTCAAATAAAAACGACAGTGCTTAAATGATACAGCTCCTCTTTGGCAGAGACGATCACATTCCTAAGCAGTTCATCCAAAGGCTTTGCAAAGGCAATTCAAGCACATCCTTTTACCTGGGACTGTTATTTCCCAGAGGCAAACACACTGCTGCTAATTTAAACAGAGCTCATGTACCCATGTGCTCTGCTGTGAATGGCCAAGGATCACTGGGGCTTACACTACACAGACTTCCTACTTATGGAAATTTTAAATTACCCAAAATGTATATGAGTTGAGTTGAATATGTATGCCCACCGCCCCCACTTCAAATTGAAAATTGCTTTTTTTATAACAAATGCCTATTTAGAGCAGAGTGTTTGGAAAAGAAAAGCCCTTCCAAGCCAGGGTGTCCTCTGAAGCAAGTGGGAGAAGAAACAGGTTTTAAACCCACTCCTTTTGTTCCAAAATGTGGAATTGATTTTTGTTACTTTTATAGTCACACACTTGCCATCCCAGCAGGCTTGAAGCAGGCTCGTGGGGAGGCTGGCAACAGGAGGGAGGGGCTGATGGAGGTAAATCTGCCCTTTCTGCTGGCAAAGAGAGGAAAGTAATAAATTCTGGAGAGGGGGGAAAAGGAGAAATGTAATAAACAAAGTACTGAGAAGAGTGGGTGTTAAAAGAGGGGAAGGGACAAGCAGGAGGGAAATGAGAAGCCAGCTGTGATAAGGACCAAGGAGCTGTTTCTGAGATGGAAGCACTGAGGGCAGCTGGGGGGCACCAAGTGCAGCCCCTGGTGCCCCCAGGCAGGGCAGGCAGCCTGTCTGGGGACAGGGACTCACCCCTGCCCCACAGAAGGGTTTGGGGGCAGCCAAAGGTCACCAGCCCCACCGCAGCCACAGGGCACCAGACACCCACCTGGGGTCCAGGGAAATGCAGGCAGAGCCAAGAGGAGCCCCTGGACCAGCCCAGAGCCCTGCCCTGGGCCAGCAGGGCCCAGCTCACCTTGGTGGCACTGCAGGTGTCACCTGGCACTGGCTGCAGCCCCTGGGCCAGCAGGGCCCAGCTCACCTTGGTGGCACTGTGGCACTGCAGGTGCCACCTGCTCTCCCCAGGCCTAGCAGGACCTCGGGCAACTCAACACACTCAGTGTCTCCTTTCAACTGGCCTCAGGCTTCCTCCTGAGCTAAGGAGGAACAACTCCCGAGCTACTCCTTCAGGAGAGGGCCCTTCTTCACAGCCCCCTGTGCTGCCATGTGCAAGCAGCAGATCCAGGGTCCCCCCTCAGACCCCACTGTCTGCACCAGGGACTGCTCCTGGGAGCTGTTTCAAAGTGAAGTGTCAGCATCAGAAAGAAAAAAGGTGTGTGGGTGTGAAGTTACTAAATGCAAAACTGTCAACCTCCTTTCATTTACAACCCTGAATATGCATGCATGCAAAAATGTAGGGCTTATATTAAAGTTTTTACTCTTGGAGCAGAAAATATCAAGGAAAAAAGAGACTGAAAGATAAGGCTGTGCAGGTCAGAATTCTTTCTCAACTGATCTTTTCTTTTTCATCAATAATGGTTTCTGTTAATAAACCCTGCCCTACCTTAAATGAGATTGTCTTTTACCACCTCAGGGAAGGGCACTGGCAGCAGACAGACACCTTTGTTGGTGACTGGTCAGTGACAGCAGATGGATTTCTTTAGTCTCCCACCCAAATGAAAGCTGTGTGGAGAATCAGTGCCCACCCCAGAGGGGCATTAGCTGACAAAGCACCTCAGGCTAGGAGTGGGGATCCTGAGGTGCCTGGGTGCTCCAGCTGAGGAGGCTCTCTGGGCTCTGCCCCCAGCTCTGGCAGCTCCCTGGGCTGGGACAGGGACCCAAGGAGCTGCCAGTGCCAGCTGGGAGAGCTGTGCTCCCCCAGGGGCTGAGCTGTGCCGCAGTGGGAGCCCTGAGCAGCAGGACAGGGACACCTGGGGCTGTGGGACACTGTCTGTGCCAGCCTGGCACAATGCAGAAATTCTGGGAATATGCACTGCTGCTTTTAGCAAATTCATTCCTTACCGAGCTTGCCAGAGCCCAGAGGAATGAAAACTTACCCCATCTCATGGGAAACCTGAATTCTGCCCCTTGGCCACCCTGAGTCTGTGTTTCTGCCTGCTGCTGGCCCAGGCATGTCACCTGCTCAGGGGACACCTGCTCACCAGCTCAGCCTGACTTTGCTGCTGTCCCCAGGACTGCTCAGGTGTCAGACACCACCAGCACGCTGCTCAGGGATGGCTGAGGCTCCCTGGGCTGCTGGATCACTCCTGTGCTCAGATCCAGCTGGACAACAGCACTGGGGCAGAGCTGAAGGGTAAAGGGCTGAAGGGGGAAGATGTCCTTAACAGACACCCTCAGCATTTAGATGGAAACTACCATTTTGATAGCAGCTTTTACTTAAAAAGTGCTTAGATTTTCGTTTAAGAACTACATGACTTGTGAAACCCCACCAGACTCTCTACCAGGGAGTCAAAGATGCCAAAACATCAGTCAAAGGATCAAACTCTTCACTTCATAACATCTGTGACCCTGCTGCAGGTACCACAGGGATCAGGCGATGTGGGAGGGACAACCTGAGCATGTGCAAGGCACAGGGAATTTCCCCTTCTAGGTTACCCAACATTTGTTTTGGGTAAGAGTAGAGATGTTTGGACTTGGCCTTACAGCAGCAAATGGCTCCAGAGGCATCAGCCTAACGACAACTTAATTTTACCAACATTGCTGGAGTCAGTAAAAACCCTACAGATTGAATAATTGCTGTATCAAAAGGGAAAGGCCATAACTATCACAATTACCCACATTAACTCCAGTTGTTTCATTAGAGAAGCAACTGTTGTTTAGAAGACTGTCAGAGGGGAAAAAAAAACCTTGTCTTTTACTGTCAGTGCTGTGATAATAAAATGAAGGGCTGTAAGTGCAGCGGGTTTGCTTTGGGTAGCAAATGAAGCTTCATCAGATGATTCATGGCCAAGCCAGGATGACTGTACTCATCTTCTCCCCTAACAGCACAAAAGGAGGTTGATTTCCTTAGTACAGATACTCCCAAGCCGCTGGCAGATCAAGACTGCCTCCCTCTCAGCTGGAAATTCCAGATCCTCAGGGGTTCCTCATGGGGAAATGGCAGTGAGGCCTCTAAAGACAGCCCTGGAGGACTTGGTGACAGAGCTGGGGCACAAACAGGGCTTTTCACTGCTTCACATCAGTGCTGCTCAGGGAGAGAATCACCAGTGCAATGGCCATGGCTCATGGGTGAGGAATGTTCTCTCCCTGCCATGGCTGCTGGACATAAATGTGAATAAAAGGTTTTGTTTAGCTGTAAGAGCTACAGGTTATTTACAATAAATGCTTGCCTTTCTGGTACTGTTCCTACAAGCATAATTAAAGGAAATATAAACTGTTAGTGCCTCACTTAGAGAGTACAGGTGTTTTCTGGCATCTCACAGATTAGAAATGCAAATTTTGAAAAACAATTAACTAATGTGGTAGAAATCAACAATTTGCATAAAGGTCTTTCCTTCCACAGCTGCAATAATTTTCCCAAGAAAAAGCCCAAGGAAGTTGTGCTGAGCTCTGCTGCCCGTGGCGCAAGCTCCAGGTCTCTGTCTGGAGCACACATCAAATCTTGGTTTCACACAGAGGGCACCAAAGCATAAATGAAAGTCAAGGTTTCCAGAGCTGGGTGAGTGATGCCAGCAGCAGGGTCCCTGCCCGTGCTGGCCAGGCGTGCAGAGCTGCCAGCAGCAGGCACATCTGGGCACAGCTGGGCACAGCTCTCCTGCAGCACCAGCCTTCTCACACAGCCTCCAAAGCTGCAGCTCCAACGGGTGAGTGAACAGCAGGGGAAGGCATTGGAGGAGGGGGATTATTTGTGACCAGAACAACACCTGGGCCTGCTGGGCTGTCCCCAGGAAAGCCCCAGCCCAGCTGTGCCTGGGCACTGAGGCAGAGCAGGCTCCAAGCCAAGGGCTCGGGGCAGCCTCTGGGCAGGCAGGCTCTGCTGCTCTGCCTGCTCCTCCAGCCTGGCTCCAGGCAAGCAGGCACTGCTTTTTAGTCATTAGGTTCCACAGGCCTCCCAAACGTTCTGTTCATTTTTTAATGACACAGAAAGCTCATATTGTAAATCAATGACTGTCTTGTCCAGATCCTGAAAATTTTACTCAGATAAATTAATTCTCCCTCTGGCTGGCAGTCAAAGAAACTGCATGAGTAAGAATTACTTACATGAGAAAGGATTTGCAATATCAAGCCCATTAAACTCTTAGTTTATCAGGTGAAGGGAACAGATCTGCACTTCAAACTGTGTCTATTTCACTTATTCCAATTTCTTATGTTTTTTGTTCTGTTTCAGATCATTCACTTATTTACTCTGAGCTTACTGTGCCTTCTGTCAGTGTCAATATGGCTCAGCTGGCAGCAGATGCTCTGCTAGCTCTGAGCACACTGGTGTGAAATAACGAGAACAGAATGAGAATTGAGGTGAACTTCTGCCTGAAACCTGAGCTGAAACCTTTGTATTTATGAAACTCTGCCTCTAACTCATGTAGCAGCTCCACCAGATATCCCCACGTTAAAAAATACTGTCTTCCAGTTTAGCTGGAGGACACGAGTACTGGCAGGGTGAGGAGCAGCCCACTCTTTGCAGTTCTCTAAACCCATTTTGTTAAAACATGAAGTTCTGGAGCTGCCATTCGAGGAAACGTGCTCACAAATCTTTTGAGGTTTGCCCACTCACAGTCAGCTCAAATGCAACATCCCACCAATAGCTGGGCTCAAGAGGAACACTGCTATCTCATAACAGGATTTGTTAACTTCTGAAAATGCTCTGGGGATGAGGATAGAGGGTCTCAATTGATCCCTTATTTCTGTGCATTCAAAGTAATCAGAGTAAGGAAAGGGGGAGACAGCTTGATAAAGCAGACAGCGTCTTGTGCTGTGATTCTGAACCCAGCTCTGATTTCTAGATACCTCCTGAGGCTTTAAATAAACAGAGCTGCACTTCACCAATTATCATGCCTGTTTTGCTTAGCTCCCCAGCGGATTCCATTTTAGAAGAACCATACCGCTCAATATTCAGAGCTGTTTGGGTAAAATTACAAACATGAAAAACAATGTGATGGCACCTGTAGCATCAGCAGAATGTAAAATATGAAAGGCCTTATCAGTTCAATGATTTAGACCATCCCATTTGCTGGTAAAAGCTATTATATAGGCATTACATCCAAAGACTCCTTCATCTATTTGAAATTTTGGATTCCTTTGTTAATCCTAGATTGCCTAATGAAAGCAGTTCAGTATGGAAACGCAAGTTTCTTGATACAATTTTTATCCAAGAGACTTCTTCCTTTCCCTGACCCTTTTTATATTTCCCATCCAGGAACCCAGCAGGGCTCCTGGAACTACCAAGAACTACCTTATGGAAAAGTTCATTTCTGAAACCAAGGCTTCAAGGGCACACTGTAAATATGACAACTTTTCCATTTCCTTTGTTCCTGAGTAGCTTCTGTGCCACACAAAAGGTTTCTCCTGCTTTCTAGGACTCTGGTTCCAGCACACAGGAGTCGTGCCAAGAGGATGGCATTCAGACGGGGACTGAAGTGACAGAGTTTCCTTTGGAAACCTCCTCCAGTTGTGCTGCAGTTCTCAAAAGCAATCACAAAACTGAATCTTGGGCTTAAGGGCTCCCTCTTCTCCCCCACTAACTCCCCATTGGTATTCTCAGTATTCTTTTCAAAAGAAGCCCTTTGGCTGATAATGTGAACTTTTATAGCCCAGCTGGATTCTCAGTTTTTGCACCTCATCCCTTGCAATAAAAGTAAGGGATCTTTTCTGCAAGGAAAAGATGCTTTTAGTAGGCTCACAAGGATGTAAACGGCCAGGAGCAGCAAACATTTCTCTGCAGGCTGCCAAGTAGAACAGAAGTGAATTCAGCTCCTCTTAGCACTGCTGCAACTGCAGGGCTGCCCAAAGATAAAAAGACACAAAGTGTTTAATAAACGTGCTCCCAATATCCCCACATGGCAGAGGAGTTGATGGTGACAGCCTGGATTGATGGGCAGCAATTCTGGGGAACTGGGCTGCCCTTTCCTTACTTTTAGCACAAGAACTGCTGAATTTTGTTTGTCCTGGCACTGCTGAACAGCCAGAGCTGCGAGTGCTGTCCTGCAGCACAGGCACACTTCCACCTCCTCACCCAGCTTTTCCTGCAGCCATTCTCACCCCTGTTCACACCCTCACCACTTCTCCCACCAGCTGTGGCCAGGTTCAACACTTTGGGGAATTTCTCCTCGGAGCAGCAGCCTCCCGCAAAGCAGCCCCCAGAGAGAACATCAGCAGGATGCAGCAGCAGCTCTGAGCAGTCAGGGCACACCTCGCTCACCTTGCTGGCTAACTGCAGCTGCCCGTGGGCGAGCACAGCAAAAGGGAATCCTGCCTTCCTACCCCCTGCCCCGGCCTCTGCTCAGCGGGAACTGCAGGAACTCCTAAGCCAAGCACAGCACCACTGTGCCTTGCAGCATTCTCCTTCCAAGAATTTACCGCAGTGATCCCCTTACAAACGAGGGGATCCTCGGGCTCCCGGGGCAGTGAGCTCCCAGCTGAACCACGAGCTGCGTGGAGAACGCTTTCTGTGGATTTAATAAACCTGATGAGCCCTGCCATTTCAGTGTCACCCTGGGTCAGCTCCTGCTCTAGTTCTGAGCTTGTTCCCTGGGCCAGCCCGCTGCTGTCGGTCTGGGGAGCCCTGGGAGCCTGTGTGAGTGCTGCAGCACCCTGGCCAGATGTTCACCCTCACCAGGCAGCTCCAGGCAGGGCTCTGCTGAGTCACCGTGACAAGAGCTGCTCATTAGCTCAGCCTGCAGCACCACAGGGAGGGGAAGCCCTTCTGGGCTTCCCAGAGCCGGCAGACAGCTTTTCAGAAGGAAAAGCAGGTGCAGGAAAGAAGCCAAGGTTTCAAAAGGGTATTTTCTTTTAATTAAGTCCCATTCTAAAGAAACAGAGTCAGTTTGGAATGTGGTCTTGCTTCTGAACCTGAAGACACATATCAGGAAAAATAATCAACACCTCAAAAATCCACATAAATACTGGCATACACATTTTCCCAGTGAACTGAGCCCAGCTCTACAAGAAGCAGGCACACATGCCTGGTGTGCATGGACCTCTACACCCCACAGGTGCTGCTTCTCTGAGGCGTGGCACCTACACCACACTGAGCAGAGAAGAGCAGCACATTTCTCCTTGGCTCTGCTGAATCCCAGCAAGCTGGGCTGTCCTTTGGTGACCTGAGCACACAAATCCAGTGATCCAGGCAATGCTCTCCTTGCACTCTGCAGCTCCAGCCCTGATCTGCTCACCACTCTGCCTGCCAAACTTTTGCAATGTGACAGTGAGGACTGGGAGTAGCCTGGAAGCCCTGGAATTCAGGATTCCTTGTTTGCTGGTCCAGGGCCAAAACCCCTTGTTCAAAGTGCCAGTGTGATCCAAGGTGTGAAGCTCTCAGACTTGAGTCCAACTCCAAATTCTACCAAGGATTTTTTTTTTTTTTTGTCATCATGGCAGTTTTGTGTCACTGTGATCCCAGTGAACAGTGCAATGGACTGAAAAGCTGGGTGTTGAGAGCTACATTGCCATTTCAGCACCATTTCTGAGCTTGCTGAGTCCCAAACCTCTGCTCTGAGCAGTGTCTGAAGTCTGAGCTTATAAAAACTCTGCATTTTCACCTAGGGACTTTGGCATGGATTAGCAAATGACCAACAAAGCAAGAGGATGCACTTTTAGCCTCTTATCTACTTTGCATGTATATTATTTATCTCACAGGACATTTAAACTCCTCTTGCACAAACAGCACTGTTGATTTGTAGCAGCAGCTCTGTTGGGGCAGCCTTGCCCAGGTGTGCAGGTGTGCCAGGACCAGAGCAGAGCACAGCCCTGGAGCATCACTGCCATGCCTGGGCTCCTGTCAGGGATGAGGAGGTGTGAGATCCTCAGCTCCCAGCACCTGCAGCCAGGGATGGAGGCACAGCAGCACCTCTGGGACTTCAGATGCCTGGAGGATGACTTGTAGAGAAAAGCAGCATAATAGTTTAAAGACCTTCAGCTTGCTGAATCTCCTAATAATTCTCCCATGGGAGGATTATGCCATCTGCACTTCCCTGCTGGAGACAGGCAGTCTGTCCCCAGAAATCTGGGCTCACACTGGTGCCACCAGAGACAAGCACCTGAAGGGAACAGCACCATCCCTCCAGCCCACATCACTGGCACCAGCACAGCTCTCCTCCTGCTGCAGAGAACCTCTGTTTCCTCAGGGACACAGCCCCAGGAGTGTCCCACAGCTCAGAGCAGGGCCAGACAGGCTCAGGGAGCTCAGCCAAGGGCTGCAGGTCCCTTCAGCAGCTGGGGACACATCTGTGAGCAGCTCAGCTCACACTGGCCCCAGAACCCCCCACACCCTGCGTGGGGCTGAGCCCAGCCTGGGCAGGAGGAGCAGCGTGTGCCCCACTGAGAGCCAGCAGGCTGCCCCTGTGCCAGCAGAGCAGCACCAGCCCCTGCTGCAGCACTGCTGCAGGACTGAGCCCAAGCGTGCAGCACGAGCTGCAGGCATCCCCTGCAGCAGTGCCCACGGCTGGGGGGCTCAGGGAACATTCACCAGCTCAGGCTGGTCCTGCAGGGCCTGGGAACCTCCTCGGGGCAGGCTCCTGTCCCCAGCTGCCCCCACAGCTGGCCTGCTGTGGGCAGAGCAGAGGCAGGGCTGGCACACAGCAGGGCACGGCAGGGACAGAGCATCCTCTGAGCTGTGAGCTGCTGAGCACCTACCCAGCACAGGGCAAGGAGCTGGCATGGAGAGAACAACAGGGACCTGCACCTCAGACCCTGGCACTGAAGGGAATCAGCTGTATGAAAGCGTAGCCTGCATTTGTGGTTAAAAATGATTCATACTGACATGCAAATTTAACCAGATGAAGCTTTTGATTATTTCCCCTATCTCTTGGTTTGTGCTATTTCCCTGAGGTGGAAAAATGCTCTTTGCCAGTAATTCATTATAAATGCCCCAGCCATTCCCATCAGCTACAGCAGGTATCCACTGCACTGCTCAGTATTAAAATATGCACAAACTTCTCTCCAACTCACCAAAACCAATTTTTGAATCACTCTGAGAATTTAATCACATTTCAGCTCTCTTGGCTATCATCAACGTGCATGCTTCACACAATATTTACTTTCAGTGCAGGTACCAAACATAGATATGACAGTTTATTCTACCTACAGAGGACAATGTAAGCTGAATGCTCTCTTAGGGTAAATTGTATGTACAGCTCTGCACGGGGTTTTGTACCAAAGTGCTCCTTAAACCCCTGCTAGCTCTGCACCAAGAGACATCAGATGAGAAATGGCAAAACAAAGCCATGTACAGTGGCTTCAATATCAAATCAAAAGTACTCATCCCAGAATAGTTAACAAAGGCAGCATAAACAGCTCTTCCTAGCAGCCACCCCACAGAAGGCTGAGTGCCCTGGACTGCCCACAGGCAGGCTGGAGGGCTGTGTGAGGGATGGGCAGACCTGACCCTGCCACACGTGGTCACAGCAAAGGCCTCTCTTAGCTAAGGGCTCCCTCCAGCCCAGGAGAAGCTGTGAGGAACTGCCCGTGACACTGAAATAAAATGCTTTGGTAAAACACAGGAACCCAGAGCAAGACAAGGGGGGAAGTGAACCTCCTTCCAAGCTGAGCTGCACTGCTCCTGACACTGGCCAGCACCGTGCAAGGAGCAGCACGTATTTAATTACACTGCTTCTGACAGGAGAAACAAGCCCAAAATCACCTGTGTTGGAATATTCTATAGGGAAAATATGCATTTCACTGCAATCATTACATGATTTGAAAAACTCTACCATGATGGTTCCTGGAAAATGCACGGCTGGAGGTTCACAGGCTGCTCTTTAAACTGGGCACATTTTGGGTTGTTTCAGCCTGTGCAGAACACCCAATTCCCTTCACCTCCATCCACCTTCCCCTGGAGGAACTTCACTCCCTGCTGCTCTGCAGGCTGAGAGCCTCCTCTGTCACATCACCCCCGTAATGAGACAGCAATAGCTCCAGGGCTGCGTGTCTGCCAAACACACCCTGAAATGTCTGTGGTTCAGGACAACCAAACAACACACGGAATTCTGGGACATGAAGCCTGAAAAACCCAAGTGGGGCATATGCGGCGGTCTTGTGAAAGATGTGTTGTTCATAGAAAGAAAAAGAAGATGAAATAAAAGCCACCCTAAAATACAAAGTGATTCATGATGTGGTTACGTAAGCCAGCAGGCCATAACTCCCTTTAAGGCATCTTGCAGCAGCACGATGCTGGGGTGAGAGGGATGAATCAAAGGCTGTGTTCTCACGGGGAAAGGATGCTCAAGCACCAGGAGCTGTGGCTCCAAACAGCTCCTGACAAGGCCCCTCCAAATAAAACTGTGAGGGTGGGTTCAGCTTGGGAGGAGCAGTCACACAACAGCCACGGCCTTTGGGAGGACACTGGCTGCAGGAAAGAAACCATTTCAGATGGGGACTTCTGTGACACAGAGATGTGACATGGTCCCTTCCCTTCCTGCAGGCTACGACTTGGGTCTGCTCCTGTAACACATGTAGACAACTGCATATTTGGTTTAATAGTTTATCTTTCTTTTGCTTAGCTGAATTGCTGCCTTTCCCTGAGGAGCTTTTATCATTACACTACAGATCTTACTTTTGCCCTGACAGATGCTGCAAACTATCCATAAACTCTGGCAGCCAAGTACAGATATCTGTTCTCTGCAGATTTATGATACACCACTGACCCCCCCATGGAGAAAATTCACCTCATTCTCCAGTACAGTCTCTGGGGTGAGGCAGCCACTCTGCAGGCTGCCTCTGAGGGCAGATACCCCGGTCCCCTCTGCACAGACACAAGAATCACAGCAGAACCAAAACCAAGTGATCGTGATAGAGACCACAACAATCTCTCTCCTTATTAAATTGCATCACCCATGCTGATTGCATTTCTCTCTGGAAATGGTGCCACTATCTGCTATAGTTATCTGCAATTTAAGTGCCCTTCCATTTCCCCTGTTCTCCTGCTTCAGGAACTTGACAGTGTTTTGTGGGGCTTTTGCACTTGATCAATCCCATGTTGCCATCTGTCTGCTCCTGACAAGTCCCATTCAGGAACACATCCCTGCAGGGGCTTTGAAACCCTCAGGATGTGTAGATGGATGTCACTTACTTGAGCTGATCTGTTCCCCAGACTCCCTGGTGGCTTTCCTTGAACAGGTGAGTGTTCAGCTGGTATAAATCAGCTGAGCTCTCCTGGGGCTCATTTATATCAACCAAGAATACAGCCCAAAATATTGAGTTCATTTCCCATGCATCAGACTGTCAGCCTGCATCCCCTGCTGAAAGGACCATTATCAGCAAAAGAAATGCTAGAAACACTTGAAAAATACTGCTGGAACTGGATTTCTGGCAGCCTGAAGCAGGGGCAGGTGCTCCTCACCAGCCCTTGTCCATTCCCTGGGCTCACTGACAGGGACAAGAGCTGGTTTCCCCCCCGAGAGTTTCTTGTGATTATTGCAAAGAACAGCACAACCCAACCAGAAGGCAGCAGGGGATAAACCCAAGATTATTGAGAACTTGGGTGACAATTTCTCTTAGAAAAGTAGATCAGAATTAAGTGGACACCTGTCTTTGTGAAGAGAATTTTAGAGTACGAATTTGGGAAACCACACAACAAAATTCTGTTTAAAGCCTTGCCAAGCCCATCAAGTTCAAGACTGCTCCACTGCAGGGTAAATCCCCTGCCCTCCTCCCTTGCCCAGACAGAGGTGATTTCTGCAGGGAAGCACAAACCATCCCCAGAAAGCAGTGATTTCTGCACTGAGAGCACAAACCCAGCTCTCTGGAATATTCCTCTGTCCCTGCACTGCCAGGCCTGATCTGCTCCTGCTCTGGCAGAAAGAGGAAAAATATGCAAAGCTGCCCCTGCTCCCAGCTGTCAGGATTGCAAAATAAACGAGATATTTGAATAAGTTTGCTTAATTTTTATCAGGATTAAGGGAATTATTTATAGAAGAGAATAATTTGTAGTAGATAATAGAATACATTTTTGTCTATTTTCCTCCTTGGGAAAATCTATTTAAACTGTATAATTAAAACTCCTGAACATAGTTCAGCTAAATGTTTTTAATTGAAAAATAGCCTATTTAAAAAAAAATAGTGAAAACACTGTCTCCTCTCATGAGAAATGTCACTGAAAATTATTAACTGGGATTCTTCACCAAAAATACTAATAAAGCTGTTCTTTACTCACTCACCTACAGCCATAAAATTTCTATTTGAAAATCCTGGCCAAACAACAACAAAAGAAGACTTTCTCTAATTCCTTTCACTTGCAGTAACAGGGATTCTACAGGAAGACACAAACCATGCTCAGGCACATCAGGGACACCCCAAGTTGTCCCTTCCCCTCAGTGCCCCAGCCCAGTCAGTCCACAGGGACCAGGAGAGGGGATCCCTCCTGTCTGGGGTTTTGGGTGCAGGTTGGTTTTGTATTTCACACTTCAGGATTATTCAAAGGCACCACAGTTTGATTCCATACACCCCAAGGTGCTCCTGACAGAAAAGATTAATAAACCAGAAGCAGACTATCACCACCACACTGACTCTGCTGTCAAACCTCCCATTTATAGGTTATTAGCAGATCCCTTGCAGCAGTAAGTCATTCATTTACCACAATTGCACTGAGAACAGAAATAAAAATGTTTACTTACTGATGTATATAGGTATCCTTCACTGTTCATTGCCAGGTATAATTTTGTTTGAACCCCCTGAATCGCCACCACTCGTAAACCCACAGGTATGAGGTTAAACAAAGCTAGGAGAGAAGGGAGATGGAAAGCAAAATTAATCCTTTGGAGAATGCAGATCGGATGGAAAACTAAACCAGAATTACCAGAACCAAAGAAAAAACGTCTGTTCATGCATGTATTAATTTCTGTGGGTGCTACAGAGCAACACTTCTACCACCATGTCCTTTTACAGCAATTTCCACCAACAGCTCAGAAATTATCTGAGGCATCAGGGCACCTCCCTGGTTCTGAAGATGGGGAATTGCTGACAGCTGAAAGAACTTACCTGCCTCGTGAGCAGAGCCCAGCTCTGCCGAGTACCCTTAAACACAGTTTGGGTTTTGTTAGGGTGGTTTTCTTTTGCCATTAAGTGCAAAAAGGAACCCAGAAGCAAATAAACAAAAAAAAGACAATCAAAACTTTTTTTCAAAGTCAGTAAACATTTTGACCAAAAGAAAGGAAGAAGATGAAATTCAGAGACACTGAAAACCATCATTAGCATCTCAAAATGTTTCCACTTATAACTCATTGGGGTTTAATTTTTCCTCTTTTTTAGAGGAGAATGGGTTTGAAGAAATAGAGTTAAATAAATTCAAAATGAAATGAAAGGGCAGCATATTCTTTAGATCAACCCCTGAATCTGTGCTTTCAAAATTGAGCTGCTTTGAATGTTCTGCTTGCGTTTCTGCTTGTACACATGCTAGCAGAGGCAGTATTTATAAGCACAGAAACAACTACTGAAAAAATGAAGATTCCGGTTTGCAAAGTGGCAGATAAAAAAAAAAAAAAGAAAAAAAATAAAAACAGAAAAAAGGAAAAAAAAAAAAAAAAAGAAAAAAGCAAGGCTCTGCCATAGCTTGGATTCATGGATATGTTAAAATTGAACACAAGAAATAATGAGTTGAATACAGTACTCTGTGCTCAATATGTAGGATTAAAAATAAAGGAGATTTAAAAAAATTATCATAACCCAAAGCATCTCCTTCCACTCTGTAGCAGAAATTCAGAGATAGGATAAAGTGATGCCAAACTACTTCTCATTTCCAGTGATTTATTACTTGGCTGAAAAACTCTGGTCTGCTTCAGGCTGAAGTTTGATATTTATGGTCACTGTCCAAAGCCAATTTAAAATTCGATTTAAAATTGAATAATAATATTTGATTTAAAATAGAATTATTGATTTTGAAGTATTTTTTTATTTTCAAAATTACGGCTAAGAATTATGACCCATTATAAATTCCTTTTTCAGCCTGAAAACCCCCAAATGGTCATAGTTCAGTAAAAAAAAAAAAAATTACAGCTTGACAGCATTTAACACAGATCCTAAATTCTGTGTTTGGGGCTGTCAAGAGCACATGGAGTGCCCTGAGGTCGGGGCACCTTTGAGCACTGCACTTCCTACAATGGCCCAGCATAGCAGGAAAGGTGGAAATATCCAGAACTAACAAATAAATGCAGGGCATCATAAAATCTGTGTTTTTCTTTCCCTTTCACAGCCATGAGTGTACAGGCAGACACAAACACATGCAGACCCTCCTCACGCTCACCTCCAGCTCAAATCAACACCCATTTCTTTCTCTTCACTCAAAGAAAATTCTGCAGTTCTGCGCAGCTTTTGGCAAAAGAAACTCACGTTTTCAGTAAGGGAAATGGATTTTTCATCCATTCTATCAAGTGCTTGAGTTTATTTGGGGAGAAAACATTCCCTGGACCTTTGCAGTTAAGCCCCAAAAAGCAGCACCTGATCTCTGTGTGGGCTGAGAGGAGGATTTGAAGCTCAGCACCCGGGCAGAACCTGCAGCTCTCTTTGGAAGGTGATTTCTTAATGGCATTTACAAGTAGGGGAGGTGTTGGGTATTTTCAGCTCCAGGGGCTGAGTGTGGGCTCCACTGTAAACAGTGCTGCAGACCTGTCAGCAACAGCTGAGGAGAGGGCAGTGATGGGACAGCAGGGACAGGGGTGCCACTGGGATGGGACAGCAGGACAGAGGGGTTACCTCATTTCTAGGGGATGTCCCTCATGTGGACAGATATGACAGAAGGGGTGGCAAAGAAGCTACAGAAAATAAATTTCTTGCTACTGTGATCAGCTGGTGTCAGCACAAAATAATCCAAAGCAATTTGCATCCTACTCTTTCCCTATCACATTTGCATTGTTTCAAATAAGGATATAAGGATAAGGATATCCATCCTAACCAACAGCTAAGCAATGCCTAAGGGAGAGGTGACCTTTGCCATGGTCCCTGTGCAGTACGAGCTGACAGAGAAGCAAAGCTGCACAGGAAGAGGCAGCAGGCCACAGCTGGATTTGTGAACATAAACATTTCTCTGAGGTCTGCCAGTCTTGGCTTGGCCACCTGGGCCTTCAGACACTTTCTGCAGGGCATTGTTTCCTACACTGCCTTATTTTACAGTCTTAAAATCTTTTTGTCGAGCTGTGTGAGACCCTTAAGTATTTTTCACACACCAAATCAATGCTGTAGTAATCTTTTCCTATTTTAATAGTTTTCTATTAATCCTCAAAGTTGAAAGAAAAACCCAGTCAAAAACAACAAGTAAAAATGCCCAGAGCTTTTCCACAGAAAACCTGAGGGAAAGCTGGTTGAAAGTTGATGGTACAATTTAGAAGAGGTAACAAATAATGATAATAGGGAAATGGGAAGTTTGCACTGCTGCTGAAGTCCCAGTTAGCGAAATACCACGGCGCTGTTTGAATGAGCCCCTGTGTGAGAGTGGAGATAGCGTTATTCTATTTCAGGCTCTGAGTAGGCGAGCAAATTTTCCCTGCCGAAAAAAAACCTAATAAAATCCAAAGGACAGCAATGAACTTCTCTGGATTACCATGGAGATAACATTTGCTTTGTTTGTCACATGTGTCATCATTACCTCCTCTAGTTCATTATTTCTGTAAGTGATTTTTATCTGTGCTTCTCTCAGACCCAGTAAGTCTGAGGGACTTCTGTGCTGCCAGCACGGCGTTAGAGCTGCTGCCACTCACTCAGCCAGCCCAGGACAGCAGTTCTGAGGGGACCTGCATGGGAGGGACCAGACACCACAACCCACAAACACACCATTTATTCTCGTGTCACTTACTATAACTACTGTCTTCCTCTTTTGTTCCATCAATTGTTCCATCTGCTTGCAACTGCAAGTGGTATCCTTGCCTGCTGTAGAGCTTTGTTACTATACCTTTAAGCTGAGGCTCTGCAAAAAAACAACAGTGAGATTAACGTGGGAAATCCTGATGTGCCGTTCCAAGTGAGCAGGACGTGAAAAACAAATCTTCAGGTTTCTTCCGAAGGCTGAGGTAAGAAAAAGACCCAAAACAAAAGCAGGGCTACCAGCTTTGCAACACTTTTCATTTAGGCTGAGATCAAATTTATGTCTATGAAATCAATTGCCAAAATGATTAAATGCCACTTTCGATTACAATGTGAGTAGCACAGTAAAATCTACTTCCAGTGAATACAGATTCCAGCAGCACTGCTTGGCCTCAGGAGCCCAGCCCTATTGCATTTCAGATTAAAAATGAGCTGGCAAAGAGTACATTCAGTCTTTTAAAAAGGTGTGAGCTCTTAGTTGGAGAGGAAAATAAGACTATTACAATAGCATTAATAGACCCATAGTGACAGTTGAGAGCCTAAATATATAGCAGCAAACGTTTAGCACAGGAACTGCTGCAGCTCTAATAAACAAACCCCCATTCCTCGCTGCTCCAGAGAGTACAGAGCATCCAAAGAGATAAACTACTCAAGGAACATATGGAAAATAGAGAGGGAAACCCTGAAATCCAGCAATGTGTAGAACTGCACAATAAATATTACCATAAGGGCTGAGGTAATTACCTCATCAGCTAGAAGAAGAAAGATCAAAACAACGCATAGTTTGGATAGATTTCTTTTTTCCATAACCATCCTCAGATTCACAGCTAGAAAGTGAGATACCTCACAAGGTTTCATATCATTCTAGACCAAAAAGTACACAACAGCAGGATATGCTGTCAGGTGTGCCATTCAAGAGATCTGGCTAAAGCATCAGGAGTAATTGCAAAAAAGGTCTACGTCCACTGAATCCCAATGACATCTGCATTGTAGTCATTTCACACGGTTCTGTTTGTCAGGAGCCCGTGCATCCCTGCAGCTTGCTCCACAACATCTCGCTCTCCTAGAGACAAACCCACTGTGAAGATGTGGTGTGCCATTTCCAGCACTCAGTGTCTGACTCCTTGTGTTTGCAACCAAAGGCACTGGGGAGCTCTGCTACTGCACTTCATTTTAGCAGGGGCTGAAGGCAAAAGCTTACAACAGTTTGCATAAGTGTGTTAGATCTTATTAGCAACTTTGGTAAGAGTCCTGATGGATACACAACTCTTATCTACCAGCTTTTCTGACCAGAAATTATTCCACCCCTCACTCTGGCTCTTCAGCCATAATCCATCCCAAAGCTGCTGGCAAACTGCGAGCAAGGCAGACAGGTGGAGTGGCACAAGCATCAATGCTCCAGCACAGCAAAGCCACGGCAACACTGCCAGAGGGTTCTGCTCCTCCCACAGGCAAAACAATCCACTCAGATCACAGACCCAGTCTTCACACCTGATCTTTTGCACCTGTGACCCAGAGAACCTCGTGTCCACAGGGCAGCTGCAGGTATGGCATTCCTAGAAAGGCACAGGGTGCTGAAGCAAAACTCTGGAAGGACCCAGCAAAAGCACAAAGCCTCATCTGCAATCAGCAGATAAAGCATGGCACAGGCATTTTGTGAAGCAGGACACCAAAACCAGATTTCCAGACCACGAAGTTATTTAATAGACAACTGAGAGAGATGCATGTGTGGGAGCTTCCCCGCTAGCATCTCGCCCACAAATACACCCATGTGTTTGCATGAGTGTAACAGAGGGACAGACAGCTGACTTGGGGGTACCTGTGTGCACACAGGTGTGCAGGTGAGGCACAGACAGCAGTGTGTGCTACCCAAATAAACCAGATGAACACGACAGGAGAAAGGACTGGCATGGGGTACCCGGGTCAGTCAGGCCATACAAGCCAGAACCAGCAATACCTGCACGTCCGTTGCACGAGCCCTGGAACACCTGTCCCCCTTTCCCCACACCTGACACACATCCCGGTTTCCATCGCATCAAACCAACCAACCCCCCAAAGACATAACCCTTGCCAACCTGGTCGCCTTCTTCGCCTTTTCTTGGAGCCAAAGAGTTTGACCCTGGAAAACACATTCAACTTGTTCTTGTCGCAGCTGCCCTTGCTCTTGCTGGGGCTGTTGACACACTTACAGGCATTGGACTTCTCCCGCTCCCTGGCTTGTCTCTTCTGGCGGATCAGGGAGCTGGCGATGGCTGCGGCCATGGCCGCCACCGCCCCGGCCGCCCGGCCGGCTCAGGCACGCGGGGGTCGCTGGCCAGCCGTGGCCAGCATGCTGCTCGGCCGTCCCCAAGGCTGGGGACGCTGCCGGGCAGCCCGGCCAATGCCACCCGCCGCCGGTCGGCACGGCAGCCCCAGGACACGCCGGCGGGACGAGCACCACAGCCCCGGCGCGGCACGCAACAGTTTAGCTCCAGCGATTTTGTCCTCTGGGATCTTCCCCTTTTGACTTTCCGGTGCTTTTCTATTGCTCCCAACTTCTAGCAGGGGAAAGTTTGCAGGCAGAGGTGAGCGTTTCTACGGAGATCACGCAGATGGCTTGCACGACATCCCTCCAAGCTTCTCCAGACGCGCTATTTGCACGCAGACACGGCACATCCACTTGGTGCAAGATCATCGCATCTCTCCTAGCCCCGATTTCTGCAGTTAACTTTTCTCCCCACCCGTCCCCTCCCCATTCAAATCCCAGCAAACACCTGTTAGACTCCAGCAGGGGCTGTCCAGTTGCAGGGGTTTTGTGGATCCTTTTTCCTCTTCTCGCTTAAGAAGAGACCCGAAGCGGTTGGTGGTGGAGGCACTGGGCTGAGGTGCGGATGCTCCCGGGCTGCCGAACGCCTCGGGAATCCTCTTCCCCTGCGCTCCTGACAGGTGAGCGCAGCCTCCCCTGCCCGGCACGCTCGGCTCTCGCACCGCAGCACTTCCCAGCCGGTAAACAAGCAGCTCCGGAGCCGGGACTGCAGCAGCAGCAGCAGCAGCAGCAGCAGGAGGAGCAGCAGCAGCGGCAGGATCCCTCCGGCAGCGATGCGGGCACCGCGCACTCCCCACGAGCCGTGCGCTGGGTACAGAAATGAGGCGACGCAGCAAACCCCTTATCACCACCGCCCTCCTCCTCCTCCGCCCGTGCCTCCTCCTCCTCCCGCTCCCTCCCGGCGCGGCGGCGAGCGGAGAGCCCTGCCCGGCGCTGGGGGGCCACGGCGGGGACGGGGCTGGGGGCGGGCAGGGGAGCGGCCCCGGGCGGGGGTGCCGCGGGAGAGGATGCCCAGGGGCGGGGGTACCTGCCGCTCGGAGCCGCCTCCCGGCAGCGCAGACACCCAAACAGACGTGACTGCGGTGAGCAAACAGCCCCGCGGGGCCCGGAGCCAGCGCACCTGGCTGGCAGCAGCGCCGGGGCTCGGGGCAGCTCCAGCCACCGCTGTCCCCTGCCTTTCGCTCATCCGCACAGGATGTCCCCTCTCTGCCTCACGGCTTTACTGGAGGCTTTTTCCCTCTCTCGCCGTTCCTTTCCACCGCGCTCTCAGCTCCGGTTTTGTAGCAACGAGGAAATCCTCAGACAGAGCAATTTCCGTGTCGTTGGCACGTTCTGCCGTTTCCCCTTGTCCACCCACGGTGCCCCTGTGCCCCCGAGGCCGGGCTCTCCTGCAGCCGGGTTTGCCCACCCCGGGCTGCGGTGGCAGCAGGCAGGAGCCGCAGCACAGGCCGGGGCAGAGCCCGGTCCTGCCCTGCGGTCAGTGCCGTGCTCTGTGGTCAGTGCCCTGTGGTCAGTGCCCTGCGCTGTGGTCAGTGCCCTGTGCTGTGGTCAGTGCCCTGTGGTCAGTGCCCTGTGGTCACAGTGCCCTGCACTGTGGTCAGTGCCCTGCGCTGTGGTCAGTGCCCTGTGGTCAGTGCCCTGTGGTCACAGTGCCCTGCACTGTGGTCAGTGCCCTGCGCTGTGGTCAGTGCCCTGTGGTCACAGTGCCCTGCACTGTGGTCAGTGCCCTGCGCTGTGGTCAGTGCCCTGTGGTCAGTGCCCTGCAGTGGGCACCGAGCCCCCCACACAGAGAGCGGGAGGTCCTGGAGATCCCTCTGCGACCCCCCCTGCTCTTCAGCAAGCTTTCAGCTGCTGGAGCCCAAATCAAAGCCACTTCAGGCTGGAAATAAAGCAGAGATCTGCAGCCCTGGAGGCAAACAACTACTGAGAGAATTTATCCCGAGGCAGAGGGGATTCACAGGCGCTGAGGCAGGGTGGGATGTCCCCGGGAGCTGGCTCCAGGCAGGAGCTGAGCCTGTGGGGACTGCGATGGCAACAGGCTCCTGTCACCCACGGCTGGCAGCTGCACTCACGTGCCCCGGGCCAGCTCTCCTGGGGCTGCAGAGACACCAGGGATGGCTGGGCTGCTGTGACAGCACCAGGGCCCTGATGTGCTTCCAGACTTGGCCAGGATTCTGAGGGTGTTTGCCCTTCCTCCTCTCCTCCACGTGCCCTCAGCAAAAGCAGGTGCTCCCGTCCCTGTCTGGGGTCACACGCTGGGACCAGCCCTGGCCCGAGCAGCAGAGGCCATGCTGCCAACACCTCCCCACAGCCCAGCTCCACAGAGGTTTGCTGTACCTCTGCCAGCACTGCAGCCCTGCCCTCGGCTGGGAACTGCTCACAGCAGCTCCACATCCCTCCTCCGGCCAGGAGTCCCTGCCCCGCTGGAAGCTCTGCAGTGCCAGGCCCTGGTGACACTAAATGGCCACCCTGTGCAGGCTGTCCATGTGGGACTGCAGGGACAGCGTGTCCCTCACAGCCAGGGTGTGCCCAGCCTGGCACCCCAGGCCCCGCAGTGTCAGTGTCACACTGTCCCTCACAGCCAGGCTGTGCCCAGCCTGGCACCCCAGGCCCCGCAGTGTCAGTGTCACACTGTCCCTCACAGCCGGGGTGTGCCCAGCCTGGCACCCCAGGCCCTGCAGTGTCAGTGTCACACTGTCCCTCACAGTCGGGGTGTGCCCAGCCTGGCACCCCAGGCCCCGCAGTGTCAGTGTCACACTGCAGGGACAGCATGTCCCTCAGAGCCTGGCCCCCCAGGCCCCACACGCTGCCCCCCTGGCTGCAGGAGCTGGCTGTGTACACACACACACCTACACGCACACGTTTGTTTATGAGGCAGCCCATGCACACAGGCATATTAAACAAATACTCCTAATTTCTTATTTAAGTTTAATGGTAGGGTAAAAATAGCTGCAATTCACAAGTTCCACCACTACCCTCATCTGCCAGTCCACATAAGACATGTGAAATCCAACACAGGAGACAGCCAGTTGGATATTATTAGCAATAACTCATCCTACTCAACTCACCGGTAACATACTATGGATTTTGCCGTCTTTCCACTTCCAATACAGTCATGAGTGAGACTTGGTTTTTTTTCCTGAGACTCACCCATTGCTTTATAACTATTCCCAATTTGGAAAGCAGTGTTTGATCTTGAGATCAAAGTGAAACTGCCTCATTGCGATCTGTCCTACAAGGTCACAAGACATTGCATTTTCACAGAGACTAACCAGAACTCAGAATTCAGCTAACCTTGAAAATCCCGGGGAAAAGCAGTGTATAAAAGCACTACTTGGGATATCTTTCTGCCAGCATTCCAGCCTGCATGCTTAAAATCCATAATGAAAATTCATTTGCACAAATGTTCCTTGACAGATAACTAAAGAGAGGAACAAAAATAGCATATATGCATAATCAGATTTAAGTTTCAAAAAACAGTCCTCCAGTTTTTTTGCATGAGCAACCTCTTCATCTATCGGTACTCCTACAAACATGTCTTCATTTACTATAAATGGCACATGAAAATGAAGATCTTGTTGGGAAAACGTCTTTGGTACAGGACCAGCCTTTGGACTACTTCAGTGTTCCAGATATAAAAGTCTCAAGGAACAGCTTTATTTTCTTTGAAAAGCAAGAGCTGTTCACCCCCCACCACGCTAAAAAGGTAAAATAAAATAAAATTACATTCCAAGTGACTTTTTGAACGTAGAAGACAACCAGACATTCCTTGAGCACACATTCTCTCTCTTTGTTTATGATTATTGCAGTGGGGCACATTTAAAGCTAAGGGGTTAATTGCCAGTGCTATTTCAATCGAAGAGAAATCAGCATGGCACAGACTTGTCCAGTTGCTGTCAGAGACGCTGCCATCATCTCCCTAGAGCTGCCATCTGACCAGAAGCAATTCCACTGTTTTGAAGTAGACAAATATCTCACCCACTTTTGATTTATAGTTTTTCCTCCCAGTCATCTGTCGAGTATTTGCTGACGATTATTTCCATGATTCTGATCACTAAAATATGCTTGAACCTTCAGAAGCTGCCAGGATTGGGCAGAAGCAAAGCCTACAGTTTGGTACCCAGGCTCTTGGGCTGAGGCAGGGCATGGTTTTCAGGCAGCCCTTGCTGTCTGGCTCCTGCACAGAAAGGCATCAAACCCCCAGCGCTGGCCCAGACTGCAGGCAGTGCTGGCTCTTTCACCAAATCAGAGGTTAAGTGCCAAAGTTCTGTTTTTCTGTTCATCCTCCCTCAAGCATCTGTGCTGTGGCAGGTCCCAGACCACTGCTGTTTGCTCTGAGTTTGAATCTATCCCAAGCACAAAAGATTTACGGTCGGTCCTATCTCATGCTGAGCAAAACAAAATTTGAGACCAGGTGAAAAACACCAAGCCAGCTGCAGAGCTGACTGCCATGGAAGCAGCTGCAAGGAGCCCACTGTGCAGCATGTCCGTGGTCCAGGGCAGCCCTGAGCACAGAATTCCTTCCCTCAGTGCTCCTCACTGACCACAAGCCCTGGAGTGTGACCCTCCAGGGGACCCACACTCCTCTGTGCCCTGTGAAGCATCAGCAATGCTCATCACATGCTGCCATAAAGCAGGAACTGACTTCCAGCACCTTGGGTCAAAATATCCCATCCTCAGACCAAAGTGCATTCTCAGCTATTTCCTGTTCCCCTATATAAAAAGTAGTAAAAGATTTCTAGTCGGCCCTATATAAACTAATAGTGTTTGGGCAAAACAAATGCTGCATCAAAATCAGACCAGAAGAAAAAAAATCCCAAGCCAGCTCCAAGCCTCACTCAGTCCATCTTAAACCCCAAACCACTCCTCTACAGTTACAAGCTTGAAGCTGCTTTGGTGTGACAAAAAAATCAGCCTGGCATTGGGTGTCAGGAGTCCCTCCTGAGGCTCTTTTGTTCTTGCTGTTACAGAAAAAGTAGGAAAAAAAAAGCTTCAAACATCAAACCTATAGACTATTTCCACTGCCTACACTCTCCAAAAGTAGAGCATTATTTTCTGAGAAGCACCAGCAGAATCTCGTCTCTCTCTTTTCAGGATGAGATAAACAAGGCTTTCTCCAGTCAGGGATGACACAGCAGCACCGAGGCCCGGTGGTTTTTGCTCTCCTAAGTAAACAGAATTACCATTCACCAGGAAGCAGAGCTGCTCAGAGCCCAGTCCCGCATCACTGAACTCCAGTGTGCAACATCCCATGGAAATGACTCAGCCTTTGCTCTGCAGCCAGCTCCAGGCTGGACACAGCCTGCAGCACAGCAGGGCTGGCTGCTCCCTGCTCTGCTGGCCTCAGCTCGCCACCCCACAGCTTGGCCTTTACCAGACAGGGCTCCCATAGCAGCCAGCCTGGGCTTTATTGCTGAGGGCAAGATGAAAAAAGGTGTTGGTGGAAGCTGAGCTTCCCAGCAGCTCCAGCCCAAGAGCTCAAACTTGAGGATATTTTAGTAACAGACCAACTGGGCTACCTGAAAATTAATAGTAAAGAATGGCTAAAATAAGCAGCTGCAAACAGAAGTATTTTTATGTTGAGAGCTAAGGGCACTTGCAGATAGTGATGTGGATGTTCCTGTGTGTGTGTCTGTGCCATGGTTTTTTGCAGAAGTGCACTCGGCAGCCTTGCTCAGAAACAGGAAAAAAAATCAAAATAGATTCCTGTGACATGAGTGTAGACATGGCACCTAGACCCACTATATCTAGAAGCTCACTTCTTCCTCAAAGGATGAGGTGATTAGTTCATTTTTATCTTCTCAGGGTACAGAATCACGAATCCCAACACCAGGAGAGATCCCAGTACAACTGGTGCACAGGACTGGATGTGCCAAAACTGGCACCCATCCAGCAAAGCACAGGAACCCCTGACTCAACACCTGAGACACCTCACTAGGACTACTGAGATATTTAAAAAAGAATTGTGTAGCTGATGCATCACAAAAGGTTCTCATAGTCTAAGCCCATTCCCTTCTCATATCTACACAGGTTTGCCAGGGCAAGGTGTTCTAACTGACAAGAATTTGGGTCTCCGTGACTTTTATGACCTGCTAAATGCTCAGGATGGCCACAACACCTCATAAAAAGAACACCAGTTTCCTCTCAGATCCTCACAGAAAATACTAATGAGAGAAAACCCAGTTCTGCCTTTTCCCAGCTGTGATTTCCAATTCCTTTATACCGTATCAGTAAAAACTGGATTTGATCTGACCTGGTGGTGCAGCCATTTTTGGAAAAGGAGGGCATTATTTGAAGATAGAAAAATAGAAATATTTTTACCTAGGCTAATTCATATTCAGTCATCCCAAAATGTCAACCATAAAAGCTCATCTACCTGGAGCATAAAAGATCAGTGCCAATCAGCTGGGAAAGGTCACAGAACAAACACAAGGGATCAACTCCCCCAGCTCTGCGGGCTCCTGAAGTGGGAGGGTGTTATTGCAGTGCCTGGGGGGCCGAGCTGAGCCAGGAACTGAGCAGTGCCCAGCTGACTCCTCTGCCCACCACACAGCCAAGCAGCACTCCCACATCAGCGTGCACAGAAGGAGCTGCTCACTCACCTCCCAGCACGATGACTCTTGGAAACATCAGTGTAAGTGACAGCTTCTCGTCCCTGAAATATTTACATCTCAGCATGGGACACACCAGAAGTGTGGGCTGGATGCCACTGTCCAACTTAACATAAGGCCACTTCACACATGACAAAACACTGCAAATAGTCCTTCACAGAGCCAAGGCAAGCTGCCTGGAAATTGCCACATTACTCAAATAAGATCTTTTCCCACCTTTTCATATATCTGATGGTTCATCCTTTGTCAACAGCTTGATAAAAACAGACTCAGTGGGTCTCCAGTGAGCTGGAGCCTCTGAGAGTTCTCCTCCTTCCCCCTCCATGCAAGCATCTCACCAGCTTCTCACAATCATGCTGCCTGCTTTGCTCAGAACGAGCTTCTGCCCCACTGCTTGCCCTCACTCAGCCACAGAGCCCAGCCCACTGAGATCCTGTGATGGATGCCCAGCCTGGCAATTCCCGCTGCTGTGTTAACCATGCAAGACTCAGCTGGTTCCTAATGATGAAAACTAATTACCCAGACTGGGGTCAGAAGAGCCTGGCACTGGTTCTCTGTGACTTTTACCCGAATGCCAAGATCATGGCACCACACTCACACAGACAAATGAGAAGGTGAGCAGAGCTGGTCACAAATGAAAGGGACTTTGAGGAAGAAGTGTCATGTGTGGGATGGAAGCAGAGCTCTCCAGGAACTGGAGTTAGACCCTGCACTGGTCAATGATGCTTCTGGAAATGTGGAAGTGGAGCCTGGCTCACTCACTGGCATGGAACTGGAACCAGTTTACCCAAACAGAATGCTGGTCTCAGTCTCTGTAGGCAGAAGGAAGGTCCATCCTTGAGGATCAGGAAAAGAGCCATGAGCCTGGGCTTCCACTGGGTCTCAGTTCACCATGTAACAACCATGGTATGAACAGAGGCGTAACAAGACATATCTGATTTAAGTGATGGAAAAGGTAGGTTTATCTAAGTTCATCTGACCAGGTATCTGGGCTGAATATTCAAGAAAGAAGACAGAAAGGCAACTCCAGATGGCAATTCATTCCCATACAAGAACACCACTATTTTCCCAGCTATATGAAGGAAAACATTACCTCTGCTTTACTGAACTTGTTGCAGAGTGATTCAGACTGTACCTCATGCATGGTTATGATAAGTAATATTCATCACCACCAAAATGAAGCAATCCCTTAGTGAAGGTCAGCGCAGCTCAGGGTCCTGCTTCTGGCAGTGCTCATTCACACACGGGAAGATAAATCCAGCCCAGGCAGTGGCTCAGCCACACTTCCCACACCCAACTGGCCCTGCAGAAATCAGCCTCATGACAGGAGCTGCTGCTGGCAAGAGCAGAACAAAGGTGACATCTAGAAATCACACCAGGATTCTGAATTGAAAAGTACAGTGCATCATGAGTAACCAGAAGAGAATTCATTGCCATAGGTTAGATGCACTGTTTTCACAAGCAACACCATGGAATATATTGGTCAGCAAACAGGAACATGAACCACATGCCAGCATCTGCTCTGTGGGATTTAAATAGGTCTGGAGACTAGAAAAAATGTGTATGCAAATTTCACATAAGCAAATTAGAAGAAATTCAGAGAAGTCAATTCAGAGAAGGAAGCTAATGGCAGAACATCTGCTGCTGCTCCCAATATTCGCATTAGAGGCTGGGAACATTTCTGGGGACTCAGACCTCATCAGAAAGCTCAAAAAGGTTCTGTTGCTATGCAGAGAAACATTGCTCAGAAATCAGAGAAAGAGACAGGAAGCTGCCCGAGCTCAGCACTGTTATTCCTTGCTTAGGTCCAGCTGAGCTACAGCAGGGCCACAACTGCTTGTACAGACTGGGTAACTGTCCCACCCGTGGCACATTCCTACCTAAACCCACCACAAAAGGAGCAGACTAAGCTGCACAAGTAGACACAAAGATAATACCATGATTTTAATCAAATTCCCAGTCCATATGTATGGCCTTTGCAACACCCAGTCACACAGCTAAATGGTGCTGAGCTGAATCCACAGCAGACAGACACACTGTTATGCAGGTGATGGTAAATCCAGGATTTCTGTCCTCTCCCTTCAGCCCCCAGCCCCTTGGTTATCACTCTCATTTTCCACCTCTTCCTACCAGATCTTCTTTCCTTGTTTCATTAAAAACTACAACATGCTTCTGATAAGAAGTAGCCACAAAACCCATCAGTATCTCCATGTCCTTACCTTTCAGCTGAGGTCAGCTTAACTTTGTTTACAAACAAGTAAACTTAGTCTAGCTTTATCTGCAACACAACATTCCAAGGCTTGGGAGCTTTTGCTGGGAAGGGACAAGGAGCAGACTAAGATTGTCAGGCACAGAATTAAGCCTGCTGGATTGTAAGAAGTTCTTTGGGCATATATTCATACAGACACAAATGCAGGCATTTTTTTCTGCCTTTCTTCTTCCTGACTCAAAAATATGAGCAAACCCAAAATGCTACAAAAAGGCTGAGATGCACAAACACTAGGGAATCAAAGGAGAGCTGTCAGTGATGGAAGAAACTTTCACCTCCCTCAGTCCTTTCTTTTTTTCCCCAGTTCTGCAATATATGAAACATCTTACTCAGTGACTATATTTTTAAACCATTACTGCCATAAATTTTAGCCTACTTAAAATTTTCTGATGTACAGTCTTTTCAGGAAGCTTTCAGCAAAATATAGAGTTTCCTGTACAGGAAGTATGCACTAAACCGTAAATTTGTAAACAGCTACAAACCAAACAAATGGAACAGATTTCCAGTACTGAAAGTACTGGAAACGAATAAAATGACGAAAATGAGAACCAAGAGGGACACCTGCAGTCAGTCCGGGTAAGTGCCCCGGCAAGGCTCCCACCTTCCCTGCAGTCCGGGCTCTGTCAGGGCTGATGTGTGACCGCAGCAAACACCTGGCTGGGTGTGACACCAGGGCTGATGTGTGACCGCAGCAAACACCTGGCTGGGTGTGACACCAGGGCTGATGTGTGACCACAGCAAACACCTGGCTGGGAGCTCCAGCAGGCTGGGCAGGGCAGGGCTGGGCGAGCCGCTGGAACTGCCCCGGGCAGGTTTGGGTTTGGGGACTCGGAGCCCGAAAAGACCCTCGCCCTCCTGCAGCTGCGGGCTCCGAGACCACGGCACGGGCGGCGGGAGACACCGCGGCCAGCGGGTCCCACTGACCCGGGGCACGGCACCCAGGGCATCTCGGGGCATCCCGGGGCACAGGCACAGGGCACCCAGGGCTCCCNATCCCGTCCGCTGCGGCCCCAAGCAGCTCCCAGCTCGGGCACGACACCCAGCCCTCCACAGCACAGTGACATCACCACGGCACGGGGACACATCCCCACGGCACGGGGACACATCCCCAAAACACGGTCCGTACCAGCTGCCCACTGGGGCCATACAACAGACACCCCAAGACCTAACCCACAGCAAAAGCTCCCGACTGCTTCAGACCCAGTTCCTCTTTACCACCCCCAGCTACAGAACTTCCTGCTTGTGCAGCAGAGAAAGGCATCAGCAGTTAGTCATACCCTAATACCCACAGTGATCCTATCTGGCATGCCACAGCCATCGCAGAGTGCACACTTGGCACTGCACACTGCACTGTGCTCACATCTGCTATGTTAATTCTAAAGAGAAAAAGAAAAATGGATGCCACACACAATGTCATAAATTTGATTATTAGCTTGTTATTTCTAATACAGAATGGCACACAGCCCAGCTAATATCTAAGGCTCACAGTTAATGCTGAATGCTCTGTACACACTGCTGATCAGATTATTGTTTGATATTGGGGGATTTTCCAAAAGTCCCTGGATTCACTCTTCTCTTCAACACCACAGGGCGTTGGTTCTCAGAGTAANCCCACAGCATCCCAGGGCACCCCACGGCACAGGCACGGGCACAGGGCTGCGGCCGGAGCGCTCCTGAACAGCTCCGCCGGCCGGAGCCCGGCGCTGTCCGCGGTGCTGCCCGGCCGGGGCGGCCGCTCCGTGCCCAGCCCGCACCCCGCACCCCTCATCCCGCACCCCGCATCCCNAAACACGGTCCGTACCAGCTGCCCACTGGGGCCATACAACAGACACCCCAAGACCTAACCCACAGCAAAAGCTCCCGACTGCTTCAGACCCAGTTCCTCTTTACCACCCCCAGCTACAGAACTTCCTGCTTGTGCAGCAGAGAAAGGCATCAGCAGTTAGTCATACCCTAATACCCACAGTGATCCTATCTGGCATGCCACAGCCATCGCAGAGTGCACACTTGGCACTGCACACTGCACTGTGCTCACATCTGCTATGTTAATTCTAAAGAGAAAAAGAAAAATGGATGCCACACACAATGTCATAAATTTGATTATTAGCTTGTTATTTCTAATACAGAATGGCACACAGCCCAGCTAATATCTAAGGCTCACAGTTAATGCTGAATGCTCTGTACACACTGCTGATCAGATTATTGTTTGATATTGGGGGATTTTCCAAAAGTCCCTGGATTCACTCTTCTCTTCAACACCACAGGGCGTTGGTTCTCAGAGTAATCTGATCATTTCACGTACCCCATGCAGAGAACACACTTTTTCATTACTGAAAAAAACTAAATTACACCATCATAAGCCTTCAGCTAAAACATGGACGAAAGAATAGAGAAATTAAGGTGGTTTTGTATGGAAAATGTTTTTACGTTATTAACACCATGACAAGATTATCTTCAGTTAAGGTTAAGCACGGTACTCTGATGAAAGGCAATTAGAAAAGAAATGGAACCATTTGTTTTTTCTCTAAAGCAATTCTTATACTTGACAAAAGCTTGGGTACAAAATTAACTAAATACATGGTACAGCTGTTTAAAAGGCCATAAAATCAACCTGTTTGACATGTGAAACACATATTTAATCAGGACAAATTTGCCAGTTCAGCAGCATATTCAGTCTATTTACAGTCCCAATCAGTAAGAATGAACAGTAACATCTGCCTTTTCCTTCTTAAATGACATTTTTTTAGAGTTACCAAAGAAAATACATGTAGTCAAAGAACAACCACATTCTTAACATTAAAGAAATATTAACCTCTGATTTCTTTATATAGTTTATAACCTCTACAGGGGATTAGTTGCCAGGAAATACCTCCTCATTTTTTCCTGTAAAAAAATATTGCTTAAATACATCTTACCTGAATAAGACTTTCTTATCCCCAAAGCCATGCTGCCTTACAAGCTGCTCCTGCCCAGGCAATTGCAGTCTACATTTGGAGCAGACACACGGGGAGTAGATCAGAGAAAGTTTAAGGCACATTTAAAGTATTCTCTAAGGTACTGGCCAGAAACATCAAGCCCATACTCGTGGTATAGAGAGATCATTAATGGGCATTAGTGACAGACCATTATGACTTTCAGAATCATTAAAGATTCATAACGTAGCTGCATTGTTCTGGCAACGTCTCACCACTTCTTGGACATAAATGTACGTTTCTCCTACATGATTTACTTAAACTTATTATTTTTCAGTGTCAGATTTTGTTTTCTGCCTCCTAGAATTACAAAGAGAGACTGTAACAGGATCCTGCAGTGCATCACGCCAGCCACAGGAGCCTGGTGCTTGGTTTATTTGATGCCCTTTCTGTAAGGCAATTTGCAACAGGAATAGCTCAACAACATTCATGAGGTTGAATATGTACCATAATTTCTTTCTACTTCAAATAAGCTGAATTATTGATGTAGCACACATGTTACAAGCATAAAAACACTTGCAAGAATGAAATTTGCTAACAGTTCTGAAATAATTACCGTTTGAAATTGTTAAGCGTTGTCATTGCCTTTCAGGAGAGTTCATCATTTTGTATTTAGATATAGTGAAAAATATTGCAGATATGCTGGTTGGGGACAACCAAACCTGCAACTCCCAATGCAGTTTTGACAAGCGAGGAAAGCACTGAGATTTGCTTTTAAAGATGTACAGTACTGCAAACAGTGTTTTCCAAAATGTGGCTACAGTTATACTTCAGTTGTGTTCATCAAGGGCTGGATTTAAATTTTCTTCTGCGGAACTGGACTGAGCCCTTGTTTAACCCATCTTTCCTCAGTACAGGAAGTTAAGCCCATGCTCACACATCATGTAAACAATGAGATTTAGGCACCTTAGGAGCAGAGTCAGATTTCAAAATCAAATACTGTCTCCAAGTGTGATTTGTTCATTGTGAAACCATAAAATTCCAAGCAGTAGAGAGGAGCTGTTTGCAAAGGCTCTGACTCTTCCCCAGGGTCATCACTCCCTCGACACATTTACAGGTGAGCCTGGCCTGGCTGATCCTGCTCCCTTCGCTCACTGAGCCTGGCCTGACTGATCCTGCTCCCTTTGCTCACTGAGCCTGGCCTGGCTGATCCTGCTCCCTTCGCTCACTGAGCCTGGCCTGGCTGATCCTGCTCCCTT